>WEKW01000435.1:28691-195049 GCA_013389905.1 Sula dactylatra
AAGGCCTCCCCGGGACAGGGAGTGCTTCTCGAGTGTCCCCTGGGATAAAGGGAGGGGTCTCCCTTAGTGTCGTGGAGGGGGGGAGCGGGGCGGGGGCCTCCAGAGGGTCTCCCGGGATGGGGAGGTGTCTTCCCGTGGGGCTGGGCGGGATGGAGGAGTGTGCGGGGATTCCTTCCTAGGGGCCACCTGGGGTAGAGGAGCCTGGGCTTCCCCCTGTGGAGCCCTTCAGGATAGAGTGTGGGGGGGTCTCTTCTGGGGTCACCCGTGACGGGGTGGGGCTCGTCCGAGGCTGGGGGCTGCCTTGGCTGTGAGGAAGCCGGGGTCCTGGCTCCGTGCCCGTCCATCGCCCCGTCAGAGGCCCGCGCCCCAGCGGGACGGGAGCCGTGGCCTTGGGCACCTTGGTCCCTGGTACGCTGTGCCCAGCGTTGGGGCCTGCTGTCCGCGTCGTCGTCGGTGGCTGTGGTGTTTCGGGATATCTCTGCATTATTCTGAGGCCCTGGTCAAAATTAGGGCTTCTTTCGCACTGTGTTGTGTGCGTTTCCATTGAAAGTGTCTCAGAACACCTGTGTTTTTAAAAGGGACGGACAAAAAGTGGATTGGATTCATGCTGGGTTGCAGAGGAAGGTGATCAGGGCTGTGCGTTAGCTGGTAGTAAGGCTCAGTGATGGGCTGGATGGGATTTTGGACTGTAAATAAAGGCTTAGGTGGAGGCGGGATGTGGCCTGGCTTGTGCTGGAGGCTGGTGGAGGTTGGGTAATGCAGTGGCAGTGAACTACTGGGAGTAAGAATGGTGATCTCTCGTGTTTTGTTTTTTAAAACACAAGAGTTTGATGTTGTTGCTGGTGTGTGATATTAATTTTGGAAATGCTGCTGTAGGTGAAATCCACTTTCCTATCCCAGCAGGGCGTTGGTGGTGTCAAAGTCATTCCCAACACTTCCTAGTTGGGAATGTGCTCGTGAAGTCATTTGGGACAAGCAAGGTCAGGATAGTAATCGGGGTGTGTGTGTGTGTTTAGAAATTCACCTGATTGTTTCTAATACATGTTTTTAAAAGCATCATACAACTGAAAAGCACACGCATCCCTTTTTTTTTTTTTTTTAAGTGAAAACCTCCAGCCTGACACCCGGAAGAGCTGAAATGATTCTCTCTCCTTTTGCTTTCAAACTTCAATGACATGGTTTTGATATTTCTTCACTTCTGGATTAGACATCTTCCACTTCAGCATCGGAAATAACAGGCTTTCTTGGCTGCTTGCAGTTTCTGTAGCTTGGGGAAATGTTTTCTTTTGTACCTCCTGTAGTACTTGAATTTCACAGAAGCTTTTTCCTGTCTTCAGCCTTACGAAACTTTACTGGGCACAGAAGGTTTTTTCTACAGCAAATTACTTCCTCTGTTCTTTAAGCGTAGTCTTGTGTGTAGTTATGTGTTTGATTTCCTCATGGTCTATAAATCTGGCAGCCTTGGCAAAATCTGTTTGGAGAGAAGTTGTGAATATCAGAGTATTTTTCTGAAAATAGCATCCCTTTGAAACTTCACCTTGCCTAATCCATCACCAATTTCTCCTCTCTCCCCCAAATTTGTAAAACAGGGTGCAAAGTTGGGTGTAAGTCAGTGAGGAGATGCTCGAGGTCTCTGCTGGCATTCCTCGCTTTGCCCCTTGCCAGAAATATTTAATTATTCTTTGGGAAGGCCGGCTTCTTATTCTGGCTTAGTTGCATGTTTCTGAAGTACAATGCCATTATTTTACCATAGTACAATGTAAATTGAAATAAGAGATCCAGAAGAGTCTGTCATCAGGCAAAATTGAGACTCGCCTTCTGTATCTTCACTGGAGCCAAGGCTTTGCTACCAGGAAGCAGAGACAGCTGGGAGAGGAGGAGGGAAATAAAATGCATACTTTCAGGATGCATATCAGCCCTCCTGAATATTCAGTATAATTGTAACAGCTAATTATTGTCTTAAAAGAACTCTAAATCCAGGCTCTGTGAGTAACTGGACCACGTTGTGTGTTCTGCTGTGTGTTTTGCGGCTGCGTTACTGTGTCACTCTGAAACGTCCTTTGTTGCCATCTCCTTTGGATGCATGGATGTGACTGAGGTATGGCAAACTAATTGATGCATAATTCGTAGCACTTGAGGGTGGATTTTTGCTGTGCTTTGCTGCTGGCCTGGCCCCAGCCCCGGGCTCTATTGGTGTGTCTTTGGCAAACAGCCTTACTCACGCTGACCTGTCTTCCAGCATCTGCCTGTAAGCAGGGAGGTGGGAGCTGAGCTGGCTGGTACCTGAAGGGTAAATCCTGACGGCGTCTCATCACAGCGTGCGTCTCTTGGATCCGTTGTAGCAGGGCGTACCTTCAGGAGATCTTGGCATTGATGGAAGCCAGTCTAAGAAGTTTCTGTCCCTGTCCTGCAGTTTGCTGTCACCTTGTTTTGTGGGGCTGTGTTGTAAACCATATCGCTGAAATGACCTGGGTTAAATATAACTCTTTTCGGAGGGTCATCCCTGGTGCAGACCCAGAAAAGCACAAGCTGGCACAATTAACGCGTTGCACATTGCCAAAGGCAGAGCAGAGGGAGCAAATCGTATCAGGCTGAACAGGGGACTGTCGGAGCCAGTGTTGCTGCCTGTGTTATTGAACCATGACCTCATACTCATGGATGTTGCTGCACGGCTCAGCTGATCTATGCTAGGCCTGGTATCAGTCCAATGGTATTTTTTTGCCCCATCTGATAATTTGAGTATTACGTCTAACCAGTTCTCAGCTGGCAAGGGATTTTTTTTTTTTTAAGCATCGGTAAGCTAATGAGAACTGGAGTGCGGGAAAAAATCCAAAAGGGAAGAACAAGAAACACCAAGGTCTGCAGATGTCTGCAGGCTGCAGAAGATCATAGATAAAAGGACTGGCTGATGACAGCCAACCGCTATAATGACTGCTATAACCATCTCTGTTCACCTGTCCTCTCTGTGGAGGGTGCAGTGTCAGTTCTCTTAGATTCACCTCTGAGAAAGAAAAAATGGCAGAGCTTGTGGAGGAAATCCTTAGGACCAGGGAGGAGCTTGTTGCGTTGAGAGCCATGTAAAACGTGAGCAGACCAGTGCTCTCGGGCTTGAGTAGCCAACTGAATGAACCTGTTTCTTTAGAAATGGTGTTACAGCGGGTGGATCAGAGGTGGTTGCACATGTTGCCTTCCTTGGCCTCCACACCCTTGCGTACTGAGGCCTGCCAGGCCCTGCCGTCCCCACGTGAGCGTTCGCTGGCTGGTGATGGACCCTGGCAGGAGCGGGTACTCCCTCTTGGCAGGGCAGCTCCCTTTAGCTCCTTGGCACAGGCAGCTGCCAGCAGCAGCATCTGGAATCGCTCACTAGTGTAAGGTCTTTTATAACCTGCTCTGTCGACCTGCCACCCATACGGCAGCCCTGACCTTTGGAAGTGAGAAGAAACAGGATCTTGTGTCCTTTTCTTCAACATTAGCTGCTCTAGCCAGGTCTGGCAGTGACCGTACTGTCTTCTGTTCCACCTAATCACTGCAGTTGGTTTAATCTCGCTTTTGAGCTGCTCTGTAGCAGCATGCAAGCCCCAGGTCTCCTAAACTTGGTCTGGTGGCATGGCAGCCCTCTGGAGCCACTGTGACTGGATTAGCCAGAGCAGGTTTGAAACCATCAGGTTGCTAGCTACGTCATTCTGCTCTATGCTCCGCTGTAACTTTTTTCTGGGGGGGAAAAGACGGAAGTACTTCCCATTTCAAGTCCCAGCTTTGGCAATTGCCAGGAAATCCTCACCTTCTCCACTGGTGGGAGGAAGTGGATGAAATTTTAGATATCTGTTGAGGCAAATGTTATTTGTGGCACTCAGCTTGATAAGGGCAATGTTGGAGAACAGTGCCTGTAACAATTTATTGGCAAAGCCTACTCTGTTATCTATGTACTTTTGAGGGCAGAGTAAGCATAGTAGACCAATAGTAGTGATAGTTTCCTTGAAGCAAAGAGCTTTTGGCAAAAATAGTTTGGATTAAACATTAATTGCAAACTGTTGTTCGGCAACCGTCCTTGTTGTTGATCACCACTTGATTGTGGTGTTCTCACGTTTCTAGCTGCACTCTGAATAGTGTCAGACAGCACAGTATGTTGGAAAGCTTTATGTTAATCAAAGCAGATATCAAATTGTTTGCCCACCCATACTGACAGTTTGATTTCAGAAGTTGTTTGATGCCTGCAAGTTTGAACGTGGAGTAACGCAACAATTAAGTTCATTCGTGCCTCTGTGGTCTTGTAGATTTGTGGATCCTGATCAGATGTTCCACGCACCCCTTCTCCTAACCAGGAGTGTTTTTCTAACATGATGTGTATTCTTTGCCTTGTGGCTTATTGTCATGTTATTTATTCAACAGGTTGCGCTGTCTTGGTGTTCTTAAAGTGAATTAACCATTTCTGGAAACCTGTCAGACAAGATCAAAATGTGGGGAGACCATCGACAAGGCAACAGAATGGGGTCTTTTCGGTAAGTAGTTGAGTGTACAGTTTGTTTCAGCAACATTCTTAAATACAGTAAACCGTAAGAACTTTCTCTTTCTCAGTATTTCTGCACGTTCTTCCGTAAGCAGACTATTTTTGGTAAAAATTCTGAGGTCTGTGTGGAGCTAGGTGCAATTGCCAAAGAATAAGCAAGTTAAGTGACAGTGTAACTTTCTGTGTTTCTGTGAAGTTTCTTAATTTTTTTTTTTAATGACAGCTGCTTTTAGTATTTCTATTCCTTCACCACACCACCTTTTCTAGCAATATTTAGTTTAGCTGTTGTAAGCTAAGGTGATGATGTGCCATACGGATTTTGGTGCTATGTGCTGTTAAGACCTAGAAGAGAAGTGTCTAATAGTGTGATGTTGATTCACTTCAACCATGGTGCTCGCCTTAACTTCAGAAGGCACTTTCATTGCACTCAGGATTTTATTAAACTTTGAGAGTTTAGCTCTCTCCATGAGGTTAAGTAGACCAAGTATCCCCACGTTCTTGGCCATGCTCCTCCATAAGACATTTTTGAAAGTCACTGGAACTGTTTTAAAAATTCGTATGCAACTGGACCTGCACAGCATAATATTTTTCTTACTTTGTATTCATCTGGTTGTTACTAGGCCCTGTGTTTGCAAGAGGGCTCTGGGTATTTAAAAAAAATGGAGGCATCAAGAGCTAGGGTTTTTCTCTGTTGTGTGTAATTCTTTCATCCTTTGCTCACATGTCCACCTCAGTCACTTGAATATCAGCATGATAAAGGTACTTCCTCATGGTATACCTTAGGTTTCTGCAGTAAGAATACTTCAAATAATTGTCCAGCTGTAATGTGTTGAGAAAGCTGATGACATTTGAACTACGAAAACCAGTATCGTCCAGAACATGTCTTAACGGTATTGATAGGTGCATGATTGTGTTTTGTGATGATATCGGTAGTGCTGTTCTGCTGATTTTTTTTTTTAAGTTGATTTTATTGGCATCATTCTTTACTGTATTGGGTGGGGAATTCTAACCTTGAACCAAGTTCTAATTACTGTTCTATACAGTGGTGAAACAGGGGTGTGTAGCTTAGGACATCTGTATATAGCTTGCTTAATTGTGCAAATGTCACCTGGCATTCTGCTGGTGAGTGAGTCTGTGGTGAAACTTGAAGAACAACATGACTTGCTTAGTTGCTAAGGAAATGTCCACTGATTTGGGTAGCATTTGGCATTATTTTAAAACGTGTTGATATTTTATTCTATTTTTTTAAAAATGTTTTGGAGCCTCGCTTAGATGAAAAATCGGGTAGCTCCATCTGAAAAAAAACCTCATTGGGCTCTGAAAAACTGTCTTAAGAGGAAACTTTTTCCTGAGTGGTTTTATGCAGATATCAGGAGAGCTCATAGCTACAGTGTTGTAAACTCTGTGTGAGAAAGCCAGTCTGGAGGCACGAGCACAGGATCATCTTGAATGTTGATTGTTGGCATATTCCTGTGAGGCATCCTCAAAGTCTGAACTGGTAGCTTTCAGCATTTTGCCAGTTTAGACTCCAGCACAAGGAAACATAAATGAGTCTCTGTAGTATGTTAATAGAGCATGTTTGGTAACCTCTGCTTTTGTGTGCCTCAGGATGACGTGTGAAGTTAGCCATTTGACATACTGCCCGGAGAGCTTAAGCTCAAGTGGTTCCTCACAGGCGTGTGCTGGTGATGCTAATGAACAAACATACCAGCTGGTGGAACCTTGAACAGCTGCAGAGCTGTGTGCAGTGCAGGTCTATGTGAATTGCTACCATCATTAACCCATTAATATTGCAGGTATTCCCTGTTGAGTGCTTCTGGAAATTGTGCTGAAATGGGAGCACCCAAGTTTACTTTCTCACATCTGTCGTATGCTGCCTCATCTTAAACTGCCAAACATCTTCTGCGGATCTTAGACTGTTGCACAACTCTATAAAAGTTTAGAGAAGAATGTGCTGCTGTGTAGATTTCAGACTCTAAGCACGTTATGAATAATACTGTCTTTATTTCTACAGTGGGAGCCAAGAAGAAAGGTTTGCTCCCGGGTGGAACAGGGAATATCCTCCTTCCCTTGATAGTCTTGCTCAAGAAAGACACTCTGGCAACTTCTCTGGCAGAGAATCACTTCCTTTTGATATCCAGGCACTCACAGGCCTCCTCAATCCTCAGTTTGCCAACAGAGAGGAACCTTCTTTCAGCTTTGGAGCTAGAGATGGACCACGTAGTGACTTCAGAGGTGGGGAGGGGCACCATGATTTCAGGGGCAGAGATTTCCCATCATCTGACTTCCAGGGCAGAGATGAGTCTCAGATGGATTTCAGAGGTAGGGAGCCACCCTCTTCTGATTATAGGGGCAGGGATATATATTCTGGAGACTTCCGGGAGAGAGAAGGGCCACCTATGGACTTCAGGGGTGGGGACGTTCCTTCAGTGGACTACAGGAACAGGGAGACGTTCCGTATGAACTACAGGGATAGGGAAGTACATAATATGGATTACAGGGGTAGAGATGAACCTCCATCAGACTTCAGGGGAAGGGGGTCTTTTGATCTAGACTTCAGAGGTCGAGATGGATCTCATTCGGACTTTAGGGCAAGAGATGTGTCTGAGTTAGACTACAGGGGCAGAGAGCATTCCTATTCAGACTTCAGAAATAGGGATGTACCTGATTTGGACTTCAGGGGTGTGGGCACCTCTGATTTGGACTTCAGAAACAGAAGTGCACCATCGTCAGACTTCAGAAATAGGCACAGGTCCCGGTCTGATCAGGATTTTAGGAGCAGAGATGTGGCTCCTCCTATGGACTTTTCAGATAGGGAAATGCCTCCTGTGGATCAAAGCCTTGTAGATTTTAGGCGCAACCAATCTACTGCACCTTTAGCAGAAAGAGAGGGCTCTGGTTTAAGCACCAGCAAGAGAGAGGAGTCTGCACTTGGTCTAGATAGAACTCCCTTTGGTAGCCAAAAAGTAGAATTTCAACATTCAGAAGCACCAGCCAGAGAAGAGGAATCCCTCGGATTGGGTCTTGAAGACGACACTTCACACAATTTCCAAAATAGCTGTGGACCTATTCCTACTCTTCAGGACCAAGAGGAGCAACCTCAGACCTTTGCTAACAAGCAGCAACAGCAGCAGCTCTCTGGGGGGGAGCAGCAAAGATCCGATTCTGATCTCGGGTTAAAGGGTGAAGGTGGCCTGGATTTCCTTGGAAGGCAAGATACTGACTACCGAAACATTGAGTATCGTGATGTGGATCACCGGCTGCCAGGGCATCAGATGTTTGATTATGAACATGGCAAGTCCTTTTCAGAAGGAAAACCCAGCAAAGACTCCAGGCCCTATAAGAGCCTTCAGGTAGGTGGCTTTGTCAGTTGATGTTTCTGTTAAACGCATGTTGGCCAAAGAATGGAAGGAGCTGGGAAGGAGACTTCCATTTGTTCTACCCTAATTCGCCATCCTTCTCTGGCTCCAGGTTGTTTTAATGGGCGCCCTTTCTATCTCAGAAATACTTCCTTCTCAAGAGAAATGCAATTTAGCAACTGAGAATTGCTAAATACGTAGAACCAGATTTGGTTCAGAAAGTCCCCAAGTTGAAAATGACGAGACAGAGGGAGGGTGTTTGGGGGAAGTAGTACATAGGAAAACTTATTTTGTTATTTTCTCCTGGACATTGCTTATGAGCACTACCAGAGAGAAGCTACTGGCTTCGGTGGACCCTGAGTTAAAAATTACTATTGAATTTGAATCTCCCACTGCTGGAGAGCACAGAGAGGTGATTTGCCTGTTGTATTTTCCTGG
This sequence comes from Sula dactylatra, assembly GCA_013389905.1. Taxonomy (NCBI): domain Eukaryota; kingdom Metazoa; phylum Chordata; class Aves; order Suliformes; family Sulidae; genus Sula; species Sula dactylatra. Next base: position 36,996 of record WEKW01000435.1, read on the forward strand.
ACCTAGATCTCATTGTACAGCTTAATGAGCATAATAAGCTAGTAGTGCAAGTCCTCCAGAGCTCTCTGAATCTTAAAGAGTTGCTGTGGTTAAAGATTTGAGCCAGTCTGCCTATGGGCCTTTGCCTTTGAATTATACCCTGCTTTATTTTGTTACTGTTTGCGTATCTTGAGAGCTAGCATGTCTCATTTGTAAAAACCATCTTGATTGTGTGAACTCAAGGACCAAGATTACCGGACCTGTCCCAAATATATGAAGCCGAGCAAGCTCATTCGGCTGGGAGGAGTGCCTGAAACTGCCACAAAGGATGATGTAAGTGGGATGTTTCCCATCCAAAAACTTCTATTGAGGGTTTCTAAATATACCGTTTTTAAGCCTGGTTAATGTAGTTCAGACGGTCTGTCATTTTCCCCAGGGAAAATCCAAATTTAGAAGTGATTGCAATGTTATTTTTTTTTTAATTGGGTTATTCTGTTTTTTGGGGGGTCTGGAAGTGATGAGCTTTTCTGCAGTCACATGTGGGGTGTTGGTGGCTAAAAGCCTTGACTTCAGACTCTTTTTAACATGCTTTACCTCCAGCATTGCTTTATATATATCAAATATTGTTATTACTTTGTTGTTATATTTTGGGCTCAGAAGACGTGTAGTGTCTAAGTGAACTTGTTTGTTCTTAGTTACTTGAAATTGCTTAAATGAGATCTTGTAGAGATGGAAAAGATGTCTTCTGCTACTGCTGATCTTAGCAAAAAACCCCAAAATAATCTAGGCTACAAGGTGAAAGAAGCTCCCCTTCCAAAAGCTTCCACTTCGCATTAGGATGGGGTTTTTTTTTGGTGGCAGTCCCAGCCATGAGAACCCCTATATGCAACAGTTTTTGCTAGGGTTAGTTGTGATGATCAGAGCTTCTGAGGCTTGATACTGGAGAACTCATGACAGAAACTTTGTCCATCAGAGGATGATAAGACTTAGAACAGTCACCCATGTCCCTCGATTTTCTTAAAGGTAGTAAGACATCTCTGACCTTAAAGCGTGACAAACCTTTGCACAGTTGAATTGTAGTGCTCGCTTATTTAAACAAAACCCCAAAATACTTCCCATAACTCAATAAACAGTTCTCGGGTACTGCTGGAACTTAATCAGGAAAATGTGCCAGTTTGTAACACGAGTTAACCTAGAAAGAAAAGACGTCTTGGCGAGAGAGAAATGTATGTTAGCAAGTGCTTCACTTTCTGAGGTTTGATTTTTGGAGACTGAAGTGGATCTTGGTTTTCCTGTAGATTCTCAATGCTTTCCGAGGGCCTGATGGGACACCTGTGAAGGACTTGCGCCTGAAAGATTACAGTTCAGGTGAGAATGCTTTTCCAGTGCTTCTAGTTTCAAGTTTACAAAAGGGTATTTTTCACGCCAGTACTCACTTAGGCAGTTTGGTTAAAATCTTTGGTGCCATAATTGCAGGTATTTTCGAATGAAAATGCCCACTGAGTTTTGTAGTTTGTCCTCTTGTCTTCAAAACTGATGGCTGTGCTCACTGCTACTTCAGAGGTAAAGCATGTGTCCTGGTGCCTCTAGAGAGATGTAGGAGCAGCAGGAAAACAGTAAGGCTGTTCTAATAGCCATCAAGAGTAAAGCCAGTACTGACATGGGACAGCAGGTTAATTCCTCAATAGATTTTAAAAAAATTATTATTAAATCCTTTTGGATTGTTCTACATCTTGTTTCTGAGATGGTCTTACTGTGGAACATGTCCTGCACAAAGAGTGTCCTCAGGAAACCTGATACATCGTAACATTTCTCCTTCAGTAACCTGAAACTCTCACCCTTCTTAGATATGAAGACAGGTTAAAAAAGGAAAAAGATTTACAAATATCCAAATACTGGGTCTGGATGCTCTTCCTCATTCAAAGAATGAAATTTTGCTGTACTTCTGATCAGTATGTATAGGATTCTGAAGAAAGAAATATTTTGCAAGGCTGCTTTGTGGGAGAGTTGTACTGGAACAAAGATGTGCGATGGTAGGAAATGCGGGGTGAGTCCTGGGGATTGGTTTGGATTATACTGGTAGGGAATACCTGGAAACCAAAGGAGACCATCTGAAGTTACCTCTCCTGCTCTGATGATGTTGAACAGCTCCTGCTCCAGAGTGAATTTCTGTCATTTTCCAAAGAAAGGGAGAATGGCAGGGCTGTTTTCTTTGTCTTTTTTAAACCTAGGAAAGCAGAGGCTTGTACCTTCATCAGTGCTTTTTCTTATTGCCAATATGGGTTGCACGTGACGCAGATGGAATTCTTGGTGTCAATACATTATATAAAGGCTTCCTATGTGTTCAGTAGCTGGAGATAGAAACTGGGGCACTTGGGTATTTCTCAAGTATATTTTTCTTTCTGGAAGCTGTCAAAGGAGATTTCACAACCTTCTTGTGAACCTTTGAACTGAAGAGCACCCCTGTGTCACATAATCTGGTCTGGCCTAAGAAGCAGTGTTTAAGGGGCACAGTCGATCTTTCTTGCTTCCTTTCCTCTTTTCTAGTACAGCGTGACTGTCGTCAGCCACAACACTGACTGCAACCCAATAATTGCAACATACTCATTTTTTGCCTGTGCTGATGTGGTTTGTCAGTTGTTTTTTTTCTGAAATACATCACTTTTCAGTAATAAATCAACTTGACCTGGGAATCTCTTCGTAAGTCTCTGCTTGTGTACGTTATTAGGACTTACTGCTCTCATTGGAGAACCATTGTTTCCTCCTTCCCATTCTCTATTTCAAAGGCTACTCAGGGTGAGATGCAGCGTTTGCAGTTGTGTGCAGATGCTCTGGTGTCTGCTGGTTGGTTGCATGTAATACGGATTGATTGCAGTTTTCTGCTGTCTTTCTAAAAGCTGCATTCTGTTTCGGTCTACCTCCTCAGCTGCAAAGTTTTGGTTTGGTTTTTTTTTTTTTTTTTTTTTTTTTTTTTTTTTTTTTTAAGTTTTTCTGGCAATTGTGGGGAGGGAAAGAATGAAGTTAAAATTAGCTCATATTTTATGAGCTATTTAAAGCTGTTGTTTAACCCTGTCCAGTCAACATCAGTAATTTAAGCAGTGTAGCATTATTCTAGGTTATGTGGATACTCCAGAGACTTTGTTTTGCATTATGTCCTGAGGCTGCAAATGCATCTGCTAATTTAAACAGCTTTCTGATCCTTCTTGCACAAGATGGCTACGTCTAGGACAATAAAAGCTTCCTGAATTGTGAAACCTTCTTCTTGAAATTGGGAAACTAGAAGCTGTAGTAAATTTAGTCCAGCTTTTCACAGTAGGTCATCCTATAGAGAAGTGTGTGAAATTGAATTCATATTAACTTCTGAAAAGCTAAGCCTGTTTGAAACTAGAGGCCAGTCATGGGCTAGACAGTGCTTTTACGATGTGGTGTGTATGTAATTATTCATGAGTATTAAAAGCAAACTTGCTGGATTACTAATGTCTCTCGGCTACACCTGGTCCCACTGGCTGCACGGCTGTATCAGCTCAGTGGGATGACGGCAGCCTGGCTCAGAAGACCGCGTGCTAAGTCTGTCTGAGTGGGTTGTATATTTTTGAGTGCTGTCCAGAAATGTTAAAAATAACATTAATCATGAGTATGCATGTTGAGTGTGTTTGAGAGAAGAATGCTTGCAGCTGTTGGAGGACAATAACAGCCATAACAAATAACATGCAATTAACTCGAAATAAGTGAGGTTCGGATCAGTTTCACAAAAAGATAACGCTTATCATAAAGCTTGTCTCAGCAGCTTCAACATGATGATTCCACTGTATGATCTTTCACAAGGCTCTTTCTGTTTTGGTGGTAAATATATGGTTGGTTTTTCTTGGAAAAAGCAGCTCAACTTCTTTTTATAAAGCCCTTTCTTTTTACACACTGTGTATGTGCTAAGGGAAGCGTGTTTTCACTGAAGGTTGTGCTGAGCATGAAACACTGTTCTTAATATACCTGGTGTGATTTTGGTACGCATTCAAGCTGTTTATTCTTTAGACTATTTTGCCTCCGAAGCCCAGAGACTGAAACAGTGTCTAGATTTTCAACAAGGCGGTGAAAGAAGAGTCCTTAAAAAGTAGCGTAGTAATTCTATTTTAATCCAAAAGGCAGATATTTACAGACAATGATAAAATATCAAAGTCAGACTTTATAGTATTACCCTACTCAACATTAACTTGTAATTTCCATCAGTTAGATTTTTGAATTGATGCCTGTATATTCAGTCTGAAAGTATCAAATCCATTTGTGGTGGGTTCCAACATAACGTGTAACCCTTGGAAGAAATAACTGTATTAGCTTGTTGGCTTTTCTTTCAGCTTGCCTTTTCAAGTGTATTTGGTCATGTCTGTTCAATTAATCATTTCAAAGAATAAGCCCTGAGGTGATAGTGGAATCTTCTCAAAAACCATTAACTGCTTTAGCCTGCAATATCTCCTGGTGCCTCTTGCTGCCTCATGTGGAGGCAGAGCCGTGGATGTACTGCTGCTTCGGTAGATACTAGTAGTGATGACTTGTCAGCAGCCCTCTGAGAAGGGGATGTCGGTAACAGCTTGTGAGCTCCCCCTGTCCCATCTGAAGGTACTTGTCTCTGTTCAGTGGGGTCAAGGCTTTCATGTGGCTTTACGGTGTGGCCCTCCCTCTGTGGAGCTGTTAGCGCAGCCTGTAACAGCACCAGGCTACTTGTAGCACGGTGTCTGTCATTCTCCTGTTACTGTATGTGCGCTTGTGTTGGTGCTGACTGCAAGGAACTTGAAACCGATACCTTTTGACCTTCAGGGAATCTGACATGAACACACCTTGTCCTGGTTTTGATTTTGATCATATTTTAAACTTATCTCCTGCCTGATTGTCATCAAGCTTTATTTCTACTTTCCTGACTAATGTCAAACATAAGCAAAGTCTGAGATACCATCTTGAGTGTCTGATGTGCACAGGACTCTGGCTGAACACGCATGCCCTGGAGAAGAGAGTACATGGAGCAATCTTTATCTTAACGGGCTGCTTATGATGAGTCATTCAGCCTTAAAAGATGCTGCAATGATGTCCAAGTAATAAGTGAAAACATGAAGCTTACTCTGAGCCTTCTGTTCAAATTGTTCTCCTGGACGGAGTCTGCAGTGGGACAATGTGCTTGGAATGTGAGTTTTCCAACCAGGATTCATGTTAGCATTAGTACCAGCAGTTGGGAAAAGCTGTTCAGGGAAAGCGAGCCTGAGAAATTGCTGGCAGCCCATGAAGCTTTTCTAGCTTACTCTGCAAGCCCATGTGGGAAACCAGGAGGAGTTTTTGCTGAGCTGGAAAGCCTGGTGGAGAATGGACACGCTGACCGAGATGGAGAGCAGCATGTGCAGAGAGGAGCTCTGTGAAGCGGACCTGGAGGGACCAGGTGAGCTGGATTGCAGTCATAGGGAGAAGTGAGGTCTATGCCAGCCCCTTTATGTACCCTCTAAATTAGCACTTCAGAAATCGGGAGATTTGGGTTTGTTAGCCCTCTTCTGACCCTTCCGAAACTCGTTTTTGAGCCCTGGGTGGGGATACGGGAACGCAGTGCTGCACCCGTGAGGAGCAAAGCACTCATGGAAAGGTGATGATGGGAGCAGGGAGGAGCTCTCTGAACAGTAGTAATGCTTGGGGCCAAAGGCATGTCCACATGGATACAGGTGGCTGATGCTAAAGGACAGGCATCCTCCTGTGGTGGAGGTACATGTAGGAAATGTAGTGTAACCTGAAACTTAGAATCTTGCAGGTACTTAATGGCAACTGCCTGCTCCATTTTGAAAAGCTTTTGTTTTAACAAGTGCTATTGGCACTAAATGTACTTCATTGCTTGCTCAGTCACCTTCTTGCACTAGCATTTATTTTTTGTTTCATTCCTCCAGATCTGGCCCATATGGGTGCTTGGAACTGCCCCCCCTTATCCCTCCCTTCGTCAAACTTAAACTGCCTTGGCCAAGTCCTAGAAGAAACTAGATTATCTTAGTTGTTCTCACTATGCTCTGCCACACTGGTACCCTGTTAAATATTAACAAGCCCCTTAGATAAACCTTTAAAAGGTGCTTCTCCCCCCCCCCCCCCCCCCCCCCCCCCCAAGTGCAGTCTATCTCATATATCAGAACAGTGAATCGCTGATTTCAGGAATATTTTTAGGAAGCCTCTGAAATTTAAAATTGTGTTCTTCAGTATTGCATTTTGCTGAAATTCATAATCTAAGGGCCAGAAGCTTACAATTCATGATGGAAAAATTGGTACAGATTTTTTGAATGGTGCACCTGTCAACACCAGGGATAAGGTCTCTATTTTCCATGGCTGGAGTGTGTCCCAAGGCACTGAGATCTCCTCTCCCTTAAAGCAGAGCTCCTTTTGTGGTAGCAGGCATGGCTATGCATTTGTCTGGCCCATAAGTAACTGAGTCTTAGTTCCCTCACTGTAGCTGTATGTGTGGGTGGGGTTTGGGCTGGTAATGCTCTTGGAGGTTAGAAGCACTGGTGAAATACTGCGCTTGCCCCCAGCTCTTGCATGCCACAGGTGCTGTTGTGCTGCAGCTTCCAGCCTTAGGTAGGGCTGGAAAGCTGAGCAGCTGCTCCGCACCGGTGGGGGGGGCATGTTTCTGGAGGTGTGCCACAGAACCGTGCTAAACTTAGATCTTTTGTTTCTTTTCAGGAGTGATGCAGTGCCCTTGGGGAAATGCCTCTGAAAGGTGGATTTGTGGCCGGCTAGTGGCTTCCTCATGAAGAGGGCTTGGCACCAACCCTGTGGAGTTTGATTAGGAGCAGATCCCACAGGGGCTTATACTCTTTGGTTTGGCACAAAAAATGTGCTGTGGGTTGATGTGAGATGTCTCTAATACACTTCTGCACCACAGCATGTATCTTGCCCGTTGTGCTAATTATACAGAACTTGGCTAACCATTAAGGCTGGTGCTAGTGCACCACAGGAAGAATAATCTCCTGTTGCTGTGTTTAGTGCTTTGCACAGTGAAGATTGTGTGACCCTCTCTACTGCGTCAGCCTTGAATAAGGGCATGCAGATCTCGGGCACTTGCTGAGAGCTGAAGTGACCATCCACGAGCCTACAAGATGCTATATCACACATGGAATTTCTTCTTGAGGCACGACCAGATCACCCGCTCATCAGCAGAGTTCTTCAGTCTGGAGGAGCTCACCTTTCAGAAGTTCGGGAAATATCTTCAGCACTGATCTGTGTGAAGCAATTCATTCTTGTTTGTAGCCAGAATAGCCTGGCGAGGACTAAAAAAGCACTTCGTTGGAATTAGTCCATGGTCATCGATACCATTCCTTGCCAGTTTTCCCAGCTGTGTGGGCAGTAGGCTTTTGGCTAGTCTAGCTTGATTTCAGGGCAGTAGTGTATTGTCTCTTGGAAACAAAAGGCATTCTTGTTCATCTTCCCTCATCTGTTATGTAGTGCCTTAGGAAATAGGAAGTACAAATCTGTGTTAGGTCAGTGTTAGTGAATAGTAATCAACCTTGGTTCAGGGTTATAAGGCCTGTTCAACAGTAAAGGCAAGAAGCACATTCATCCATAAAACATGCTCACAGCCTTTTTGACATGTAGAATCCTTCTCTCTGTAGCCATTTTTACAAATGTGCTCACCCTTTTTGCATCTCTAGCACAAAACTTCAAGGCTTTTCACAGTGTGCTGACATTATTGCATTGATTGCTTTTCTGAGTCATTTGTGCTAAATGACAGATCATATATTCTGGAGACCACATTCACATTAGCAGCACTTTAAAACCAAGTTCCTGTCTGCAACACCTTCCCATGTATGCAGCTCCAGTCCTCTCATGGAGTTTTGTGATGGCCCCAGCCTTCCTTGGATTCCAGGTTTCTGTACAAGTACAATGTAATACTTTGTCTTTAATAAAGCTACAGTGTGTATGATCTTAGTGTTGTGGGTTTTTCCCTCCTTTTCACTGTACTGGTGTACAAACTACTCTCCTTCTGTGCCAAGAAGGGTTGACAGCCATTTGGGGCTCTGACTGTTGTAGTTCCTGTAGTTTATAGGGTTGCCTGTGTCTGCCTTTGAGGGCATCTCAGGCAGGTCCTTTCTGAGTGTCCTCCTGTATGGAGGGAGGAGGATGGACTACAGTGCTCTACCTTTCAGAGTATAGCTGTGTTTTGTATGCTGTGGTTTCAGTGCCATTCTCTTGTGCAGCGCTGTCATGAATGAGTGCATAAGAGTGTACTTTTTTTATACTGAGGGACAGTAGGAAGTGGTAGGCCTTTTCCTAGCAGCCAGGTGTGGCTTGTAAATGCTCAGCCTTTGAAAGGAATTGGGGGTATGACTTGTTGCAGATTGTCCTGTTTAGTATTCAACAGCAAGCTTTTCTGGTACAGCTCTTCAGCAGCTCTGAACACCAATTTATCTGTGCAATAAAGAGATCCGACAAATTTATGGATGCTCAGAATCTACCGGCTGGTATTGAGAGTGCTCTTGGTTTTGGCTTCTGAGCTTGTGTTAGCATAGATAGATTGCCACCGTTCCCTGCCATGCTGTGGGGGCGCCCTCCAAGTTTTCAGACTGTGCGGACAGCTTTATTTTCTCTGCTCGCCACAGAAGGCACTACACTGTTGCCCATCCTCACTGCAATGGCAAGACTCACTGTACTCGCTGTATAAGCACAGATACAGCCACTACTGTGCATGATCAGGAGCTCCTGGATTCTTTGGAAGCATTGAGTGTATTACACCTGATAATAATAGTACACTGTAGTAATGTAGAGATACGGAGAAAGCCCTGTGTTTCCCAGTATTTTCTTGCAATGAGTTATTCACTTTTTAGTGTGGATGACCTAGATCTGCATCTTTCCTTGGAGGAAACAGAAAAACTTGTCCATGGGGTTATGGGCATGTTGCCAAAATCTCCCACGGATGAGGTAGCTCTTCCTGTTGACCAAAGAATAGCAGATGCTCTGAAAACAGTGTGCAAAATCACGTCTCTACTACCTGAGCTGTGCGAGATTGCTGATTCTTTTAAGGATCCACATCAAGGGATGTGGATGTCCTTCATATTCACTCCATACTTTATGTGTCGTTGCCTTTGAAGCAATAGAACTTTTTTCTCTAACATGGGTGAAGCTCTGTAGAGGATTTCCCCAGCTGCTCTCTGCTCTGCCATGCTGTCTTAGGAGAGAGCAAGCAGCAAGAATATCCTCGCTTCAGCAGGCTGGCCATGGCTCTGCTTCAGTGTGCTATCTCTGAGTCCTAAAAGTGCCTAAAACTGCAAATGCTTTTCTTCTGTGGAAGTTCTGTCTCATCCTACAGGAAAAAACAGAAGTGAAGTGTTGTTGCGATGGTTGAGAAGCTCTCTGCCTACAGAGACTCCCATCATTATCATCATCTGCCCTCGGGCTGCTTGGCCCCATCTGGCAGATGCAGGAACCTCCACCGTGTTTACAGCTGGCCCAGCTGTTCAGTTTAGTATAGTGTCTTTTGGCAACCTGTTGTATAGAGTTACTTTAACAGGAGGCCATCTTCTTACCTTTCAGTCCAGAGGGGAGAGAATATGTTTGCATTGCAGCACAGCAGACGGGTTTTGTAGCAGTTGTTTTTGAGAAGGCAGGAGATGGTTCACCATGGACTTAGACGTGTGGATGTGGCACTTAAGGACATGGTTTAGTGGTGGACTTGGCAGTGTTAGGTTTACGGTTGGACTCGATAATCTTAAAGGTCTCTTCCAATGTAAATGATTATGATTCTGTGATAAGTTTACCTAATGCCTTCAGCTTGTAGGTGTGGGCAGTAACGTGTCTTACTGCGTGCTCATTCCTAGAATCAAGGAGCTGGATCACTCCTTGAATTGGATGCCTTTGTCATGTTGCCATCATGCCTTCTTTCCAAAAGTATCTTTAGTTTGGCATAGGCAGGGCTGCTGTTGTTACATGATCTTTTCATTTGGCCTCCTAAAACTCCAGAGATATTTTTTGATGTCTTCACACTGCTTACAGCCCCTCTCAGAACAACATTATGGTTTTCCTTTATTTAGATCCTTGACATAACAAACTATCATGAAGTAACACATTACTATGTGTCACTTGTTCAGTAGAAACTGTGTGTGTACAGAAACAAGTCTTATTTTAAATCCCAAGTCTCTGATCTTTTTTTCTGAAGCCAAAGAACAATAATTTTAAGTCAGGCTTTCAGGATTTTTAGCCAAACCATGGCTTGCTAACAGGGACCTACTATTTGTTGTCAAAATTCACTTCACTAAAACACATCTGTTTCAGAGGCAAAATATTCCTTATTCAAATGTTTGCAGAGCAGCTTCCTGGAGCTCTAAATATGTCCTTACTCATAAGTATTAAGTGATTGTGCCCATTTTCAGTGCAGAAAACAACTGAGCGTGCTTTGGAAACATCCATAAAGGATTGTGTATGCACAGAAGCATGTAAGGAAAAACAGAAGTCCTCTGGATTTTATGTGCATGCTGTCCTTGTGTTCTCATTTTACCTCTCATATACAGCCTGTGATACTGTAGACTTGTGCAGCTGAGAGGAAGTAGTTAAATGAGGTACAAAAGTCCTTTTACACAGTTGATCTAAAACATGGGGGAGATGAGGACATGCATGTTCTATGGCTATGCTAGGGCCAAAACTGAACTTGAACTGGATGGGTTCAAGTGTTGGAGGACTGTTCCCTTGGAAAGTTCATTTGGACAGTGTAATTGTGCTGCAGCACGCTCAGAGATTGCGTGGGGGACAATACCGATTTCTTTCCTTTTTGACAGAGTCTGTGTTGATCGCATATACTTCTGCCAAAATATAAAGCACTTCTTACTCCTTTCTCCTTTTTTGTGGATCCTGAAGCTGTAGTATTGTACTACTAATCAGTAAGTGAAGGATCAAATTAAGAAAGTACCAGGATTTATATCTTCGTATGAAGCCTTGCATATGACTTTAGGCCACCTTCAGTCAAAAAAGCCACACTGTAGTCTTCAGCAGTGATTTTGCTTTGCTGGTTTTATTATCATGACCTGAAGAATATCAGCGTGTGTCCGAGAGCTCTCATTCACAGGGGACATCAGCTTACCTTGGGATGCCTGTTGAACCCGTTCCTGCCATTAGGTGCCTGGCCCCATGCCTCTGTCAAAATCCCCTGCCGTGCTTCTGGTAACAGCAGCTGAATTGCTGCATTCTGACAGGGAAACTGTGTGAAGGCTTCAGAAATAAAAATATACAAGCTCAGCAGCTGACACAAAGAACTGAACCAGCCCTACAGAGGAGCCAGGAAACAGGCATGACGGTGGCAGGAGTCTCTGTAGCTGCTCCCCCTTAAGAACCAGCTTCAGGTCACTTGGTTTTGTTTCAAACATTGTGCTCTGGGTAATGTGATTATTGCAGATCATGGAAAAATCAGAAAACATTGCATTTTGAAGGTGCTCTGTAGCAGCGCCATTGTTCCACAGGCCTACATTTCAGTGGCCTTTCCATCATGGTCTAAAATAGAATGATGCCCTCGTGGAGCCGGGGGCAGGTGGACAGAGCAGGGGTGTCGTACCGTCATGGCTGATGTTACTCTAGTTCTCACATGCTGAGCGTGCTTTTCAAATCTATGCAAAGGGCTGGGTCTGGGGCACGGGAAAGTGTCAAGCCCCCGCAGGTCTTCATCAGCTGTTTGGAGCGGAGCAGTGGCTCCAGGCTGCTCTCTTCTTGCACCACTGCTTTGGTGCTGTCTTTGCAAGGGCAGCTCACAGTGAATTGCAGAATGCTGTGTCCCTCTGCAACCTGACCACAAGAGCTGAACATCTGGCCTAAAGCTGCTTTTTGGCAGGATATGGGGCCACAGTTTCTGGCTTTGGTTCTCATTGTACATGTTACTGAAGCTATGCTTATTAGGGGGGTTGAGTTTGGCGGGGGACGGCAGAGGTAAGAAAGTGCACGAGGAGAAATGTGCTGGTCTTCCCCTTAACTGTCTCCATGTAATGCTTGGAATGATCCTGTAGTGTACGTTCCTTCAAGCATCTCAGCTTTTGTATCTACATATAATATTCAACGTTGCACTCTCAGTTGTGTCGTGCTGGATTAAATCCACACCTAAACCACTCATTCACTTCATGAGGACTGGGGTGTAAACGGCCTCTCATTGTAGAGCAAACAGTGAAAACTTCTGCTATCTTGCTTTCTGTCAGGAGACTCCTTACTTCATATGCACATGGAAATAAGGCAGCACTCCGGTCCTAGCTTGCTGGTTATGGCAGCTTTCAAAAATTGTCTCCATGAAGAGGAATCATGAGCCTTACAGGCTGACAAATATCATTCATGCAGCCCTTTTCTGATCAGGAGGGAGAGAAGTGACTCTAGAGTTCTGGATTTGAATAAGACTTTAAAATGTATGGTGTGAGCCTGCATGCTGTGCTGCAAAGTAGCAGAGTTATCTGCCCAGAATGCAAAACAGTCTCCCAGCAAGGGGCAGCACTGCTCCTGGAGAGCAGCTCTCTTCTGCAGAGAGGAGGACTGCTTCATTTTCAAAATGTGATTTAGTGTGGCTGGAACTGCAAAGCAGAATGGATGCTATGGGAACAGCTGGGTGAATTTGGTTCTGTCAATTCTGCCAGCTGAAACAGTACCTCTAGTTCCAGGTGCCCACTTCATGTAAGAATATCAAGTGGCTTTAGCTGCATTCTACCACAGATGGCCTGCTACTGGCCTGGGAGCTGAAAAGCACCCAGATTAATAAATTTTCCTCTAGTGTAATTATATTGACTAAAATAATATGGGGAAGGGGAATAAATTCCTGTGTGAGGTAGAGGAGCAGCTAGATTCAAATTGGAGTCTTGTTATAAAGGCAGATGTGCAAAGCCAAGATTGTGTCGTTAGAACAGTGCAAAGAGCTCCCAGAATAAAAAAAAAAGAAAAAAATTAGTAGGGTTTGATGATGAAACAGTTTTGTAGGGCCTTGCCTCTGATGTAGTTACATCAGAGTACAAAATACAAAGATGATAAGGAAACGGAGAAGGAAAATTGGAGAGTGCAGCAAATGTTCTTTGGCATAGGCTTGGGGGAAGTGGAGATTGTTCTCCAGCAGACTGGAATGCCTTGCCTGAAAGAAGTGTGCGTGGAGTTACCTTCCTGTGGAAGGTGAGGGGCTGAAGCAATACCAACCAGATATGTACCTGGTTTGAAGGTACCAGTGTTAAGAGCGCATCTTTAGGAGAGGAGACAAGCTCTTCACCAGGATAGCTAGGTGCCTAAAATGGTACAATCCACATGCAGACTGGCTTTTCTCTCACTCCTAACCAGCCAAAAATGCAGCAGGAGGAGGGAACTAAGCCTTTTATGTTGCTGTTTGTCCGTGTAGAAGCATCTCAGTCCACGATCATCTAGAAAGCAGTGTTTTGGAGTGAGGTGGCCTTGGCATGTGAAGGGTGAGGTTATGACTTTAGGTTGTTCCTCAGCGCTTCAGTTCTTGGAGATAGTTTCAACATCTAGGATGGTCTTAGCTTCTGTAGTGTTCACCCTGCACTTTACTGTGGGACATAATATTTCAGTGCAGGTAGCTGGAGTACACAGTTGAATCAGTGAGTCTCTTCTGCCACTGACTGAGATGACAGCTTTCCAAGGAGTGAGAAGAGTAAGGGCTCTCTAGTTTCTTGCATCTAAACTTAAGCTCCCACACCCTCTTGTTACATGTGCAATAACATCTATAACAAAATGAGAAAGTTGGAGTTCTCATTCCTGCTCCACTGCACTTTTTTTGTAGTACAAGGGATTGGACTTCAAAAGTAAGCAGGTGTTGAAGGAAAAATAGCAAAGGCAAAGGAATCATGTTAGTTCTTTCTGAAATATTGCCCAATTAAAATTCTGACTCTTCATGTAAAATACATTTGCAGCAAGGTGCTTTGAAATGACTTATCGACACTTGCTTTGGAGAGCACTGCCTCCAAGGTAGCACAAAATGTGAAACTAGCAATGGAAAATCACTATGCCTTTTAAAAAAAAAAAAAGCAGTTACTTCTTTCCCTAAGGAAGGGTGTGCCTGTCACTGGGTTGTGTAAGGGGAAGTGGGAACACTGTAGTATTAACATTCGTGATAAACTGCACAGTTAATCATCATCTAGCTAGTCCCTGATTTCTCTCGTTTTCATTCTGGAGTAGAGGGGTGGTGGTTAGAGGGTTTGTCATTGGAGGGAAAGGGAAATTGAATATTTAATGTGGCTTTCTTTATGACAAGGCACTAACATGACTCCCGTCTGTATTTAAATGCTGTCCCCAGGTTACGACTATGGCTATGTCTGCGTGGAGTTTTCACTCTTGGAAGAGGCCATCGGATGCATGGAAGCCAACCAGGTTGCTTTAAACTTCGGTCAATGCTGCTAGAAGATTTTTAAGTTTTTTTTTTTTTGGTGGGGTGGTGGAAAGCCAATGAGGTTTTTTTGAACCATTCAAAGGAAGATCTATTCTTGTATAATACACAACACTGCTGTTTAAATGTTGTTTCCAGAAATTTGTGAAAGCCTTAGAAATGCCAGTGTGAAAGAGCTGCTGGACACCAAGTGGTCTGTCATCCTCCCGAGTGTATGTCGGCACACTGGCTAGAGTCAGAGGCTGATGGCTGACAGACTGCTAATTCAGGTTTTGGCCCTGACGCTTTTGTACGCACACTGAAATCCAGTCAGAAAGATCTCTGCTAGCATTAGATGCCTCCCCCGGCTGTGCATGCACACACACATACACATGTGACTGTAGGTGAGACCTCTGGTGTGCAGCTCTGAGTCAACTATGACTCGCACGCTCCACTTTTCCATATGCCTTGTGTGTGGGAGAGATTCTTAATTGTGCGTCTCCCCCATATCTATCCCGTCCTTTGGCAAGCTGGAGCTGCAAACATGAGGACTACCCTATGTGCAGTTGTGCCTGGTAAATCTAAACGTTTCCAGCCCTTAAAAGTGCAAAATGGCTTAAATCCCCAGTGAATAAGTACCCAAGGGGAGCCTTTACTCTGACCTGGTATTTGAGGCTAGAGCTGTTGTCCACCATACAAGAACAAGATGCGTAAAATTTGTTAGCCAAAACATAGTTTCCCATCTCTCACCAGCCTCCCTGTGCCTTGGAACTGCAGGTGGTGGAGCGATTGATCCCCCTTCCTTCACTACATCCCATAAGTCTCCTCGGTGCTGCCTTCTTCTTCCTAATTTGCCTGAGTAAAAATCCATATCAATTATCTTAAGCCTTTTTACCTGAATCCCCAGTCTCGCTGTCATGGGAGGAGAGTCATGAGTCAGATTCAGACTGCATCTGCAAAAATGTGCTTACAGTTAATGAGTCTTCCCAGCTGGGGTTTCAAAGGTCCCACTAAGCGCTTGCATTTGCCTCTATTTTCAGTTACAGAGGTATTGCAACTTACAAAAATGTTTTACAGAAATAATTCTGTTGCTGGGAAAGAGCCTGGTGCATTCCCACTGGGGTGGTGGTGGAGAGCACAGAGTGAGAAGACTCCAGAATTAATTATTACTTATACCATCAGTGACAACTTTTCTTTCCCCTTCAGTGTTGCTAAAATTCCCAATTTATTTTGCTGTCACTGGAGAATCTGTAATTATGTATGGCACTACTTTTAACCAAAGGCCTCTCCATATTCTCTTCCCAGTTCTGCTCACATGAAATAATGTCTCCCTACGCAAGAGCAATTCCCAAATACCTGGGAATTTGGGAATTCCTCTTTTTCCTGTTGTTGATGCCTGCTCTGCCCCTTCTCCCATTTGGAGCATCCCTATGTACTTGGACAGGTGTTTGACTTGATCACATTCAGTCCATTGCTACAGCAAAGAGCCTATTAGCACCAGTCCTTAAACTGAACTGAGTGCCTGGAGGTGCCCAGTAAATCTCTGTATACACATGCACATGAGGAGGTTCTGGCTGGTGTTCAGCTGCTGCTTACATTGACCCCCACTCCAGCAGCAGTTATAGCAGGCCTTCAGGCTGGATAATTTTTTACCGTGTTTCCCTTTTAACATTCAGTAAGGGTGCTGCCAGAGTCCCACCAGTGGTGGGGGTAATGGTCTTAGCCATGCACTCTACCTGAGACATGTTAAAGCAGATAGGGTATGAAGCCTTGCAGTTTTGCTTCCTGCTATACGTGGCTCTGTGTGTGTGGAGAGGAAAGCTGGAGGATGGAGTGGTTGGAGGGGATCATCTCCAAAGCCTGCATGTTCTGGTCTTCACTGTGTTTTAGTAGTTTGTAATCGGTGAAGGAAGAAATGTGCTTTTTGGCTTAGGGTGACCCAAACTATATGATTTTGGTCAGGAGAGTTGTATCCTCTAGATTGCTCCACATTGGTTAACTTCTCTTCATACAGGATATGATATTCATATATGTCTATGAAAAAAAGGCCTTCTAATTATTTAATTTTGTTTTAAGAAGAGAGAAGTAGTAAGATTTGTATCTGACCTGCTGCAAGGGAGGGAGCTGACTTTTGAGTTCTCAGTAAAAGCCAAATAGAGATATTCAGAAGGGGAGTTATGCAATTCAGTTGTCTCTAGACAATAGATATCCCATTGTAATATATTCCAGGGTAGAGTTGTACGATCATCTCCTTAGACTGAGAATTAATCTGCATTTTTACAAGCTGCAAAAACCAAAACCTGTGTTAGCTAGGACTTAGATTCTTTGGTAGTTCAGTTATTTTCGGAAGGTTATCAGCTATCCCTGTCAAATTCAGTCGCTTGTGAGAGCATAAATAGCAAAACAGTGTCAGCCCACAGTGACATCCTAGCCCCTTGCTAGTCAATCTGCCTCTTTCTCAGTCATCTGTAGGCTAGGAATAAATAGCTTTTGCAGAGATGGTGTTTTTGATGCTGTTTAATGCCTGTTTAACTGCCCCTGCCTAAAGAACAATTTGCTACTTGCCTATATTGTATAATTCCTATATTGTGAAATCCTTTTATTTTACTCAGCACAGACCAGCACTTGATTAAGATCATTCCCAAATTTGCCAACTACAGATTTACCAGGTCCAACTCCCTCTATTCAGTAAGTCTAGCATGTGTATGTGACTGCTGAGGTTTGAGGGGGCTTTCTATAAAGTACAACTCGATAAGGAAACATCTATCTTCTACGTTGCCCTAATTTTGTAGGGGATTTTCATTCCACTTGTCTTAATTGCCGCAGCTAATGTATCGAAAATACCCCTCTTATTAATTGCTTTGCCTTGTTGATTGACGCGTTGGAAATCTATTACAGCTAAAGGGTCCCATCTAATGTATGTGAAATGTGAGGGATTGCTGTTGTTGCTAGTGCAGACATGTTGGGTGGCAGGTTTGGCTGAGCAAAGCGCCGGCTGCCAGCTCTTCTGCTGTCCTTGGGAGACTCTTTGTCCTGGTAGAGCAGATAGTCTCTGGAGGTGTTTCGCAGAAGCCGAGTGCAGCCCTTGTTGCAAACTGATGGTTGTGATACTCCTGTTGATCTTTTGTTACAAGTTGGCTGTCGTTTGGCTTTTATGAGACGAGACCTCTTTTCTGTCTGTGATGAGCTGCTTTTCCTTTGGAGAGGCACAGGTATTTTGAATGGAAAATGGGGTTTCTGTCTGCTAAGTCACATGGTTTCTCCTAAATAATCTTTCCCTCTTTTATTTTAATTTTGAAAGCTTGTAGTGTGGTGTGGCATTTATCTTACTGCATTTTTTTTGCATTAAGGGTTGGTGTAGTCCATGGTGTAGTAGTGTTCTTGTCTTGGGGTACCATTTTGGCTTCTTGGGAGACAACTTTGGGAATACATCACACGGCTCTTGTTCTCCATATGTGCTGGGATCCCATTGAGTACTTGAATTCTCTCTTGCACTCCTCCTTCATCTGTACAAGAAATGCACGTAATAAGCTTGTTATTGGGTGCAAGAAAATCAGGCGCGAAACGAAGTACCCTTTGTGTTCTGTTGCGTATCATAAAGGCAGGTGAAGGAGAAATTGAGAGATCCTGTCTCGGCTGCCTGGGTATTTTACTGTTTTAGCTGAGGTGTGGAACTGGTTGTTATACCTATGAAAGCAGAAGAAGCTTTTCTTAAGCTTAGGAGCAAATTATTCGTCTTGACTGTCTATGTAGTATTGTCTCCAAATACTCTCAGGCCTCGAACTTAGCAACACTGGCAACGTGAATTTTTCCTAGCTTTTGTTGCTAGTAACTAACATCTTTGTAATCCTTTCCTCCTGTTTCTTAAGTAAGAAGGCAAAAATGGGAGAGCTATAGCATGAACTTTTAAAAATACATACTTTGTAAATTATTGTGGAGGTCTCCAGGCGTGTGGTAGAGTGGTCATTCCAAGACTTGCTCTTGTGCCTTCCTGCACTGAGACCGGCACGTTTCGGAGAGTGGTTTCCCCTGCAGTGTTGTGCAGCTGTGGTTCAGCTTGTTGAGCACAGCAATATCTCCATTCCCTGCTTGTTTCTTGCTGGAGTGGGTAAGAGGGATTCTTACTGGATTTTGTGGGCGCTCACTTTACTTGAGCACATCCCACCACTGTGCAAGTGGAAGCATCAGCTGTGCATTTCTCCTGCTCTGAGCCCATCCCCTTTTATCCATTCACTGTAGTGCTTTTCTGCATTTAGTGTGAACATAGCTTCTGGTACAGATCAGACTTCACAGGCTTTTCACTGTAGCTGTTGGTGTTAAAATCCACAAGATGCTGTGACAAGCAGGCAAAGCCTAGGACTTTCTGTCCTGAAAACATTTGCAGTAACCAGTCACAACTCTGTGTGGCTTCCCAGTTAAATACAGAAGGAGCTTCTGGTTTTCATGAGAGTGCAACTGCTCTGGTGACCTGTAGCCTTGGAGTATTTACTGAAGCCTGTGGTGCAAGGAGTGTGTTGCAATTTGTAAGAGAAAATGTGTGTCCAAATATAAAAAATAATTGGTTTTGGTGGGATATGTGGAGTTGTGGAGTCTGGCATTTTTTCTAGAATCTGCAAAATGCCCCCTGTAATGGAAGATGACACCCGCCTCAAGTGTATTTTCATGGGCTTTCTGGTATCCATCATTTACTCACTTGACAACGTCACTACAGCTTTAACCTGCAGTTGAGGGTGGTGGTGACAATTGAGTGTGTCCACAAACACACCGAAATCCATTTGCATGTTAGGCTAACAGTTGGGTTTTTTTATGTCCTCCTTGGATTATCAGCTGACGTTATCTTCTGCTTTTCTTGTTGTATATTAGGTGTGTGGATTTTGCTCAGCACACATCTTTTTTTTTCCCTATTAAACCTGTCTTGCTTTTGACTGTGTGGATTTCTAGAATTACGTTCTGGAGTCTTCCACTTTGAGTGTGTACAGGGAGGAGAAAGGCTTGTATACCTAGGCAGTGTTTCTTCTATAGATATCCTAATGATTTGGGAACCATGCCATTATGGAGTAATTTTTATGATCCAAGTAACCTGTGGGAAGTTCCCTCCATAGGCTACCTTGTAATGAGATAAGTGGATTTCCAGGCAGCAGAGCTGATTTGGGATTTTTTTGTGTCTAATTCAGTGTGTGACCTTGTCACGAGCTCACCCTGGTCTTATATCACTGAGGCTTGACGTTGAGTCAATCATTTGTTCATTTGTTCATTTGTTTCACTTGTGTCTCACTAATCACTGCATCATACCGTCATTTAATTGGAGTTGTAAGCCTCTGAGATCAGTACGGAAGTCTGCAGAGGGAGGCTCCTAGTGCTGGGCAGAGGCTTGCCTGTGAATGAGCAGTTGGATCTGCCTGTGATGACCTGTGACAGGGCTGGGTGTGTGAGGGTACATGTGTATATCCTGCAGTGATGTGATAAATGCACTGTCTGCTTTTCTGTTCGGAAGGACTGACTTAATCTCTGTGTGCTACAGAGACCTTCCTTGTGCAGGGAAGGGTGTCTCTTGTAAAATGTAACTGCCAAAAATTCTGGTATTGAAAATACTTCTCTGGACTTTCTTCTCTTCTGTCATCTCAACGTCTTCTGTCGTCTCAACTGTTCAGGTGGTATGAATCCTCTTAGTCTGTCTTCCTTTGGCACAGGAGGTCGTAAAAGATCTTCTCCCGAAGACTTCACACACTCTTCCTTCAGCCAGTGGTAGCTGCCCGTCAATGTGTTTCTTCTAGCCCTATCCAGATAAAAAAGTACAGCCGCCTTCTTGGCAGCTCTGTCCTGCCTTGCCTCAGGAAGCACACCGTGCTAACCAACGTATTTTAAAATAGGTGCACTTTTAACTGGAAGAGTTGTGAAGCTGCATCTTCTTGCTCTACTTGTGTGATCCCAGCTTGCCATGTCCCTCTACCTCCATGCTCTTATTCCAAAATCCTGCCCTCCTTTTTTCCTTCAGCCTCACCTTACCCATGTGATGAGGATTGTATGCGTTTGCTGCTGCTGAACTGCTGCTCTGTAATGGGATTGTACCAGAGGACAGCTTCTGGGTGAGCTGCTTGGAGCATGTGGCAGATGCTTAAGCAGGACTTCCTTAGTACCTCTGGTTGCTGCTTGGGATGTATGGCCCAGCAGGGTTATCTCAGGACTCAGATACTGCTGTATATTGCAGAATTATCTCTTCTGTGTGCCGAAGTTCACCTGGGCTGCTGTAAAAATAGGTTGTTCCACGTAAAGCATCCCTCCCTACCCTTCTCTAAAATGAAACTGCTCTCCCTCTGGTCCCATGGCATTTATGTTCTGGTTATGGGTTTGTTGGGATTTTTTGCTGGTTGACGTTAACAAATCTGTGTGATGATGTATCTCTGAAATATCCATTCTTTCCCTGTAGATCTCAAATGCCTTGTTAATCAAGCTTTTCTCTGTTGGGATAGATGTTCTATTTACAATGCCAGGGGCTTGAGCTGGCAAATGTTAAGAAATAATTGTGATTTCCTGAAATTTGTTTAAATAACTCGATCCATGAGTGATTGCCAAGATAAGTGTCCAGTCCCTTCTGGCTGATAGATCGTATGATGTGCTATACCAGTACTTGCAGTGCATCACTCCTGTTGGATACCGCATGCTGCTGTGCAGCATCCAAAGGTGCATGGGGATGGATACTCCCTACACTAGTGGCTCAAAGTGAGGAACCACTGTTGGGCAGCTGGACCTTTGGTCATGCTCAGCACGGCTGTTGTAAAAATGGGGGTACTTGAAAACTTTTGCTCGTGAATATGTAGTGGCACGTGCACCACAGATAAGTCTGCTCTCTGCCCCCTCCATAGGGCTAAAGTTGTGTTGTAGAGCACTCATTGGCAGAGCAACACCTAAGAAATAGCTTTGTTTCAGTCATTGTCAGCATGTGAAGTGTTTTCCTGAGTGACATGGCATCTGGCACACTCATCCTTAGAGTTCATTTGTAGGTGAGATTTTGCCTTGAGCTAGAAAGGATTTGAAGTAGTCCTTGGATGCATATGCAGGTTACAGATGCTACCCTGTTTGTGTAATGGAACACCTGTGTGACAATGAGGAAACCTTAGGCACAGATGCTACGTATAGGTGCAGTTTCACCTTAAAACAAAGAGCAGTGTTTTACTGCTGGCTGCTCTTACTCACAGATTGTATGTTTTTTGTGGTGTTTACATTCATGATTGGTTGATTTTTTATGATGTTCTGTAGAAACTCTAAATATATTCTAGTGTAACCATTTGGAAGGTGTTTATCATTGTAGCATCAAAGTGCTTCAAAGGAGTATGGTAAATCAGCTATAGGACACATAGTATATTGGCACAATTGATAGACTGTGTACATGGTCAGAAGGTGATTTTGGATTAAGATGTAAAATCCCTCGATCAAGCTCCTATATGAAAGTTAGTAGGACTCGTGCCACTGATTTGCTTTGATGCTTTTAAAGTCATCCTTTAAGTAAGCTGGTGACTAACAGAAGTGCAGATACGCTCTCAGAAGTTCGCTCTGTACTCTTGGAAGTGGATGGTGCTGATGATATAACTGAAGTTTCTTAAAGGAGACACAGAGGCAGTGAGAGGGAAATGTCTGTATGGGTCCAGTTTACATGAATAAAGGCATCTTGGTGAGCACACCATAACTTTCATTTCCAGAGCGAGACCATTTTCTATCACGGTTTTGCCATAATGGTTTGCACAAGACCCGTTATTGTGAGTGAGAGAGACGGCAGTCCTCAGCCCAATCCCAGCAACATCAAGGGGAACACCAGATATATTTTGCCAGATTATAGCGCTAAGACTCCATCTCGACTGTTCTGATAAGTGGGAGCACACCAAAATGTTGTTGCAATTTTCACTCGATGAGTCGTTTTTGTTAGCTTCAGCATCAGAACTGTTTGTTCATGCTTTTGTGCTATCTTGGCGGTGATTGCTTTTTCCATTCCTTGGTGCATTGTTGATGTTGGATTGCAGGAACGGGAAGGTAAAAGGTTGAGTCTAGACACTGAAAAAAAAAAAAAATCAAACTGCACACTCCCTGGGCTTAAGGAAAGCAGGAGCACTGTTTCCTTCTCTTAGAAGAGCAATGGTCTGCCTGCTTTTCTGCAGAAACTATGGTTGGTTTTTTTTTTTCATAACTAGGTTATGATAGTGAGAGAGAGCTGGAATTTCCTTCAGATGTTGTGGATTTTAGTCTGTTTTCTTCCCAGTTTGAGTTAGTGTTGGATCTTTTCAGTGTAAATCATGGAAGTTTGGCTACCTTAAATTGGGGTACATTCAAAAAGAGTACCTTGAATTTTGCCATTTTTCTGCTTGGGTTATGAGACTCACACAAGTAAAAGATTAAGTTCAGATGTTTCAAGTTTGAAGATGCAAGATCAAAACTTTGGCAGTCAGCAACTTTTATTTGTGAATTTTGGTTTCCATTTGACTGTAACTGGGCTGTTAATGTTCTTTACTAGAAATGAAACATGATTACAGTGGAAAATGGGGGCTGGCATGTCTGAGCAGACTATTGTATCATTATCTATCAATTACAGGCAACAAGGAAACAGGTATTTAACACAGAAGGACACAGTTGTTATCCGCCCCATTCCCCTGCAAGCCACAGGGCACCTTCAAGACTCTTATTAAAGCTTTAATACCTACAGAGATCACAAGAAACACTGTATGCTACAAGATCAGAGATCAGAAGGGTTGCTGTCATTCTACATCTATGCAGGACAAGAAAATACCTTAGGGGAAAGAGCTCCAAGGGTGCTGGCAGACAGCAGCCCTCTGCACTTCCAAGGAAAGGCGCAAACTTCCCCCGATCCTCTCTTGTTTCAGAGCGGGAGAATTTCTTCTTGCATTATATCTGGCAACCTGTTTAACCCAACATGTGTGAATGGGACAGCAACTGAGAGGTCCTCAGTACCACTGTGTGACCACTTTACTGAATCTTTGACTATGCTTGTTCCCAGAAGAGGGCAATGGGGGAAGATCCTGAAGCCATTCTGTACAAGGAGACACAGCAGGGAGGTGGAAAATTCTTCCTGGCTTCTGCAGCAACAGAAGCTGTACAATGTGCAGTTGACTTGTTGCAGTGAAGTGTCTGATGTGAAGTAGCATTCTGCCTTAAGGTTTGTTTTGCTGTGCTGTTGCACTGTGTGTATGCGTTGACAACTACCAGATGTTGCAGCCAAGTGTCCTCCTGCATCTCCATCACTTCAGGCCACCTATAAGTTCAGTTGATTATGTCTTCCACAGGACGAACAAACAGCTTCCAGAAGTAGATTCCGCAAAGGACAGGGGTCTAAAATCAAGTGCGTCATGTAATGAATTACATTTTTAATGAGGGTCAAAGTTATAAAGCTGTAAATGTGAGATTTTAGTATTTAAATCTCGGAAACTGTCTTCTTTAGAACAAGAGGATGAAAATAATTCTCCCCTGTTTTCATAGACAGCAGGGAAAATCTTAGTTTTTGTGATGTACAGTCCATGTCTTAGCAGGAAATTAGCAATATTCAGATGGGCTTTATGTACCAGATTTGAGCCAGGATGGCAGTAAAAGCCCAAGCAAACATTTGATGTATTTTTCCATCAAGGATCTCAGGAGCAGAGTTAACAATGAAAGTAACTTTAAGTCCTGAGAATTCCAAGATGTATTTTCATACACATAAAATCAGAAGCTGTCTCACGGTGCGAAGCTGTACATTAATGATGTGATGACTAAGGTATTTTACTGTTTATAGTTCTAGGTTTTTGAAAGCCTGATTGATTCTTCCCAACTTCTGATATCACTGGGGAAGAGAGCTGAGGTGGTTTGTTGTTTTTTTTTTTTTTTTCCCTGACAAGACATTTTTGTGCCTGGTCCATGTGAGATCAGCATTTGTCCTCTACCACTGCCAGCTTCTCTGCCCATTGCACTAACTTAGCTTGTCTGTTGTTCTTCTGGTGTGTACTGTGCCCGTCATTAAATGAAAGAAGTGAACTCCAAAATACTTAATAGACACCTCTTCGTGACAGGCAAATGATTGATCCATCTGATTCTAAGAGGAGCAGCTGAAAGCATCACCTCTCTGGTACTCCAGTGCTTGCTGCTGAGGGATGAGCGGCCGCACACAAGGAGCTGCAGGCAGAACCTCTGTGTCTGCCTGTCCATGGTCTGCACAGGCCAGTCTCTGTACGAAGTCATGTGTCGCTGCCTGGCTTGATACATTCCTGGATATTAGAGTCCCACAAGAGGTTCAAGTGGCAATACTTCAGCATCCGCTACTGCGCTGCTTATTTGACAGTTTAAGGAGATGTGTGTGCATGCTGTTTCCCTTTCCCAATCCCTTAGGAATTCAGCCAATCTGGGGCACTTCTGACAAAGCAGGGAGTCAAGTTCTTTTCCTTGCTTGGTGTCAGGGTTGTCATAGGAACTACTCTCCTGCACACTCACCTCTCTGGCTAGACTCTCTTGAAGAGCTGAGGTCAGCTACCGCAGCCTCGGAGCCTGGATATTCACATGGGAGAGTCGCTGCTTCTGCCTCTTGCACCCTGACAAGGCACTAAGGTCCTTTCTTCAGCAGTTCTGGGAATTGGCCAGGAAGGAGGGTTCCGGATGTAACTCTGGATGTTGCGCACTGCAGTTGCCTGGATGAACCTCTTAAATCTCAGTGCCCCTGTAAAGGAGGAGCTGCTGGGTCCTCTGGGGGAGCTGTGACACCCACTAGTGTTACGTTGCACCCAAGCCAGGCTGGCGGGAGAAACTCATTTCCTTCCAAAGGGCTCAGATAGCTCTGTTGTCACACTGTGCCTGGTTTCTTGGGCAAATACTGACCAAAGAGGTTAAAGCAGCTGTTTTCCAAATCACCTCCTAAGAAGAGCTCTCCTAAGAGGCAGCACCTGCTCAGATGTAGAAATCAGTACAGGTGCCAGCCTGAAGATTTGCCAGCTGCCTTGTGGTTCTGTCCAGGTGTGACTGTTAAGGATCTGGATTTAGCTTTTGGACAAGCCACCTCAAGGTCATGGTGACATGCTGGGAATCATTATTGAGATGGCACAGGTAAGTGTTGCACTACTGGTGCATTTCCCCTTGGCAACTGGTAGGGTTCTTTCTCTTACCCTTTTGGAGTCAGTATCAGGCACCCACTTTTGCCATTAACTGGGAATTTGGGAGTGTTAGGAAATGAAGTCTCCCAGGACAAAATCCTGTTTTCATCCAGAGCTGCTCCCTCTTCTCAGGGTTTTTGGGTCTTTTCCTTGTGGCAGAGAGGCTGTCCTGCGGGGAGCTTGCCTGAGCACTGGCTGCAGAGCAAGTGTTGCCAGTGAAGGCTCTGAGTGCTTAATTCAGTGGATGCAGAAGTGAGTTTGGAGGTACATCTGGGGAAGCCTTTGAACTGCTCTCTTCTCCATTTACAGTTGGCGTGTTCTTAGTGAGTGTTTGTTGTTGTGCAGAACATCCTGCGCTCTGGTCACCACACAGGTCAGGCTGTGTTGGAATGGGCGTGTAATCCCATGGTTACATGCTCCAGTAAAGGGATGTGCTTTTGTTTGGGTGTGGGATCTTTAAATGCTTAATCAAGTACACTGAATTGTCTAGGAGCTTTCCAGCCTGGCTTTTTTCCAGCATGATTTTGCATTGGGATTGCTCTTTAGTGTTTTGATATTGTGCTTCAAACCTATGAGTAAGGAGCTGGGCCTTTCTTCATTGTTCTCCCAGCTTCCTTATGGCCATTGCTAATTGTAAGGTACTCCTGGTGGAAATGCACAGGAAGGTCCTGGGGTGGATTAGTGCATTGTGCTAACATGCTTAATCTTTATATTGTTTAAAAGTGTTAGGAGATGAGATGACCTTTGAGGAAGAAGGTGGCCATAAAACAAAATATTGAGAAATATGTCCAGGCACTGCAGCAAGCAGCATTTTGGAGAGAGAAGGGAAATCCCTGTTTCGGGAGCAAAGGGAGTCTTTGAAGCAGCTGTTGTTCAAACAGTGTCCAGGTAGTAGACTGTGATGAATCAGAAAAGGAATATAGATGAGGCAAAGCTGTGTGGACCCTACCCTAGAGCCATCTATGAATAATGATACTCGATATGCTAAATATTTAAATACTCTTAGGTATTGATAGTTTAAGTATACTTTTCAAATAGAGGATTCAGCCTGATTCATACTTTTCTGGGCATGGGAACAAGTGTTTGGTATAGAATCATAGAATCATGTAGTTTGGAAAAGACCTTTAAGATCATTGAGTCCAACCATTAAAGAAGGTCATATGCATGACCTTCTTAGCTTACCCAGTAATAACTCCTTAACCATCCATGCTTCTCTTTAGCTGTGGAATGGGAGCGCAGCCAGTAACACCAGATCATAGAACTTGTCCCCCTTTGAGCTGTTATCTTCTGATGCCCCCCGACCCTCACTGTCTGAACTCTAGACATCCTCTTCTGACCTCTTTGTACTGTATAGGAAAGGCTTTCGTTTTAAAATTTCCACATTTTTCCAGTGATCCTATAATGCAAAGGTGCCCTCTTCAGAGGGGTGAGGGAAGCTGGAGGTTAGAAGTAGCTGGAGAGGGAGATATTAGGGCTTTAAGTGGCAGGTAAAAGGTCTGCTGTGCTTTACTGGATCTAAGAAAAATTTCAGATGTGTTGAAATCTTCTTAAAAGGTGAAATGCAGAAGCTGTTCATATCACCTACCACCCAAAGCTGGCTCTAGAGCACGTGAAGTCCTAGGCACATTGTGTGTTTTCTCAAGCTGCAACACATTGCTGTTATCCTTCCTGGAGCCGTAATTGGGAGCTTGCCTGTACCAACTGTTTTGGTGGTGTTCTCAGAGCGGGACTGAGTGTGCTGACAAGTGAAGCAAATGCTGTGTTTAAAAGATAAGCATTTGAGAGTCCTAACTTGGAACTGAATTGGAGTTCAGAATTCAGGCAATAAAATTTAGAGAGCTGGCATAATCTGAAAGGCAATTTCTATGTATATCTGTGAAAAGGATGTCAGTGGGGGGAGGTGAGTTGTAGAAAGATACTGGGACTTGCTTAAAAAGAGTATGGCTGGTGTCCAGGGAATTTAGAAATCGTAGGAAGAAAACTGGAGGTGTCTCAGCAGGCTAGATTTGGGTGTCTGTGGAAATAAGGTACTTAAAGGATGCAGACTGGCACCTTCTGCTCAAGGACAAATGACCTAGATAACCACACAGAAAGGGAGGCCTGGGGAGGGCTGTCAGGGAGCAAGTAGAAATGGAAACAGTGGATGGTCCCAGTGCAAGTAGGTAATGCGTTTTGTATGAAAGGAGTTTGAAAAAGAGGCACTGAGTGCTCTCTGGGATAAAATAATCTTTGTATAGCATCTTAATCTGTTATATTTAGCTACTGCATCTTTAGGACTCTTTAAGTTATCCTCCTAATGCCTCAGTTCTCTGTTAGTGCCAATTTCATTTAACATGCCCATCAGCGATGTGGCTGAAATTATGTTCTGTTAACTCAGGATTGTTGATGGCATCTTTGGGCTCTCAGTCTCAGGCCTCCTCTGACCTTGAAGATCATGAGGCCTGGCCATGCCATGCTGGTTGGCATCAGATCACTGTTGAAATGAATGCCTTACTGCTAAATGGTTCAAAGTGATGCCACATGCTCTTGAGCTCCAAGCATCGCTGATGCTCAGAAGCCAAACATCCTCCTTTCCAGGTGACCACTAACACAACTATTGTGCAAGATTCATCTGAATGTTAGCCTTGATAGGGGCCTGTAATAATAATACACAGCAAGGTTGTTTGGATCCACTTGGTGATGTAACCGTTCCCCCGGGATCCAGCACTTGTCAGAACATCCTTTTCCACTGTGTGTCTTGAATCTTTTGCCTTGGCTGTCAGCTACTCAGCAGTAGAGTGCTGGACACTGGTAGATCAGGCCAATAAAAAGAAGTCCACGAGCTGCAAATGCTTAGGGGGCTGGAGAAGGGGGCTGAGAGCCTTGTGGAAAGTCCCACTACACTAGGAATTTGCTTGTAGTTAACTGTTCCTGTAGGAAATGCCAGATTGCTGCAATACCCTGCAGCAGGCTGGATTGCGCTCTTTTCTTCATCTCCCCATGTCATGCTCTGTTTTCTAAATGTTTAATTACAGATGGATTCTGGTTTGTGAGTTCACAGCTTTTCTCATCTGCTTTTTGTCAAAGGTAAGCAGATGTACTGCCTGTTGCTCTGTAGAGTTGAGTCCCTTGTACAGCAGCTGCCAAGAAGCTCCAAGATAAAAACTTCAGCATATGGAAAAAATGGGATGAGAAGCCAGTTTCTGTGGCTGAGATGATCTTGTTTTGAAATATATCCAGCTGGTTTCTTATCCTCCCAGATGTCTTGGTGTTGGCCCTCTGCTCTGTCCTGGGAAGCTGCTCCTTCCTGAATTCCATAAGTAGCTGGGGATGTGTGGGTTAGAGGGACCTTTGGTGTTTGACCCTGTCTACCTGCTTTATCTGCAGATGGGTAACTTAAGGGAGAGATCCTTGTGCTCTCCCTGCCAGCTTCCCTCCAGCCTCTGCACAGAGACGAGAACCATGCCAATGAAATAGGATGCAGTTACGTAATTTGCGTTGTGTTGCGGTTGGGGTTGTTAAATTTGCATTTATAGTCCATACTCAAATAGGAGAAAAGCCTGAAAACAGTCTGATTTGTGGTTACAATTAGATAACCTGACTTCTGCTGTCAGCCGCTTGTCTCCCTGTGCTGTGCCATTCACTGCATTTGCAGGCCAGGACTGGAAAATATCCTGAGGATGGTGAGAGCTCGCTGTTCTAGGAGGTGCTGCTGGGACCTTGGGCTCCCTCTGCATTCCCAGGCTGCCTCCTGGGGTACTATCTGAGGCTCCCCAAAGCAATAAACAGTAGGCATTAATCACTTTAAATTTTTTTAAAATGATGGATGTATAATGATTTTTGAAAAACCGTCCTAATTATAGTAAATATGCATAAGAGGGTGGAATGAACATCACATAAATTAGGTTAATTCCGGTATTTTAATGTGGCTGCTTTGCTGTGCTGCCCATAAGCATTCTTTTGTCATAGTCTTTGTATGCAATTTTATATCTGTTTGCAAATGATATTTTCAGTTATTTTTTAGCATGTGGAACCGTGTCAGACTTCTGACTTGGTTATTAGTCAGCAAGAAGGATACCAGAACCTTTCAGTTCATGCCACAGATATTTTCCAGTTAATCAAACTATGAACAATATAAGGAAATAATTAGCTGAAGTGGTGTTTGGCTTTGTGCATGAGCCAGCCACTGGAGGAGATCTGGATGTGGTTTGCCCATGGTGCAGGCACCTCCTTTGAGGAGCATGGAGACAGTGCTTCCTGTGCTCCCTTGGTTGCTGCTCTGTGGTTGTAGCCAAGGAGAAAACTTTGGCTTATTAATCCTTGTGTATTTGGGGGCTCCAGAGCTGAGCCTTGCTTCTGTTCCAGAAATGATCTGTACCGCTCCAGGTGTGTGATCTGTAAAGCTGAGACTGACAATTACTATTCCACTGAGTCAGGTACCTGTGGCCTTCTTTGTGACAAGGGACCGTGGTATGCAGTTACCATCCCACTGGAAGAGCCAGAGCACGCTTCCTCCACAGCAGTCCACAGTGGCACTGGTTGCTACATCCACATCTCTGTGCAGTTTGGCAGCCCCAGTGGTAGCTGCTGAATCATGACCCATGGGGTGCAACGTTTGGAAAGCTGTCAGCTCATTGTTAGGAGGTTCCGAAGTGAGATTTTGCTGAAGGTTTTAATGTTTGGCCAAATTCAGTTAAAGCAGAAGCCTGGTTTGATTTGAGGGAGTGTGCTGTGCTCCAAAAGCTCTCCACCTTTCAAATTTTCTAGGTCACTCTTGGATGCTCTAGATTTTTTTCAGAGAAACAGTTAGCAAAAACTTTGACATTGATGGTTTGTATTCTTCTGTCATCTCGGTCTTGGAAAGCATAGAGATACTTTTTTGGCAAGTTCTCCCCCTCTTCAACCTCCAGTCATCATCATTAGGAGGCTGTCAACAAGCATGAAAAATACCAGCATGCCAACTGTAAATGTTAATTGAGAGATGAGCAGCCGAAGTGGGTGACTCGTGCCATGCCTGACCTGCGGCAGTCTTTCTCCTGTCCCGGTCAGTAGCTGCGTTGCTTCCTTAGGAAGCATGATCAAAGCAATCTGTGCTCACACACCTGCGCTTCTTGGTAGCACGGAGGACTTCTGCCCATGTGAGTTAGCTGTGCTCTGTTTGGAGCAGGAGGTGAGTTCTTTCCTTGGTAAAGTAGTATGATCGCAAAGAGATTACACTAGAGATGACATAAAACCAATCTCATGAGTGGGCATTATGTGTGCTAGGAGTGTGGTCTGGTTTTTTTTTTTTTTTTACAGTTAGGGTTACCTTTACCGCTTCGGTCTTGTTGATATTCTTTTAATGCTTCTGGTTTAACTGCCTTTGGTGACAAAGAGCTTGGAAGCTGCTCTAGTAAAAATGGAATTTCGTTGCCAAAGCCTTATGCCCAGCTGACGTGCAGTCTCCAAAGTGCTTTTGGACGGATTTAATCACCTGTGGATATCATGGCTAAGAGATTTTCCCTTTTTCTTTCCCTCTCTTCAAGTAACTTGTTCTTTTGGGTTTTGTCCCTGCTCAGTGAAGAGCTTCGAGACATTGCTACTTGCTGCGTGTGCTTTCTGCAAACAGGCTTTACAGTTTCGTGGCATTGCTCTGTAGAACCACCTCTTGATGGGATTGCTCAGTTGATCAGTCTTCTGACAGTAATATTTACATATTAGGTCATTGGTGCTTATTCTAGATGATGCAGATTTTTTAGTTGCTTTAGCTGAAATGGCTTGTACTGAATTGTATCACTTAGACTAGAATCCAGTATTGCATCTCCAACAAACCTCTAAGTGAATAAATGTATAACTGTGTTTGAAAGATATTGAACAGTAGCATAAAACACTGCCTCCAGCAGTCAAGTCCTGATGCTCTGTTTTGATGAATTTGGCAATTCAGACAAAACAGTAGAATCTGCTCGTGCCCATGGAAATCTAGGCATTTCCATGGCTGAGAGCTCAGTGTTCTAGTACTGCAGAGCTGTGCTGCCTTTTAAATCCTTCACTGGTGAGTCAACTGTGTGTTTACTGCTAGTTTTGAGGGGGAGGTTCCTGACTGAAAGGGCCAGAGGGACATTTCTGTAGCATACTGATTTAGAAAGAAAAGGCCAAGCTGATCAGAAGTACAGGATATTGAAAATCCACAAGGAGAATTAACAGGAATAGTGCAGGTGAGTTGGTGAGACAGGTCCAGGATAAAATGCATGAATATGGAAGAGATTGTTACAGTCTGGGTACCAGACAGTACATGTGGCATACCTTGGGCTTACCTCTGTTTTTTTCCCCTAGCACTGTTCCCTAAAATTCTCAGAAAATCTTCATGATTTCACAAAGATCTGCTCAACTGAAAGTGGTGAACTGAAAATTAGAGTATTATCCAAAACATTTTGCAGAGAAAAGGAAGAAGATATAGATGAAGAAGAACAAGCAGCGACAGGGACTAGAGGAAATAAAGGTTCTGAAAATATTTGGGATGGAATCTAGTAACAAAATGGGGGAATGAGTAGTTTAAAGTCACTGAATCCTGACAATGTGTGTCCTAAATGAAGGACTCATTTTGGTGTGTTAAATGATGATTGCAACCTTGAAAATTACTTTATCAAGAAGAAATCAGTAAGAGAGAGCTTGTTGAAAAAGTGAGCAGGCAATCAGCAGGGTGTTAAGGAAATTAAGGAGTAATTATGCAAGTGACACTTTCTGCAGTCTCTGAGAACTGAATTTGCAGTAGAGACCAGCACCACATGCACTTGAAAACCATTTTCCATAAAACCAAAAATAATCTTAAGGCTTTCTGGCAAGTTTTATCCTCAGTGGCTGGTGGAAGGATGATGGATTGCCCTACCAGAGGAAGTGTCCTCAAATCTAGTTGTCCTTGTTTCCTGAGCTCATAGGCAGGGCTGCAACTGCCTGCTGAGGAGCTGTGTTTCCGAGGACTTTTCTGGGCTCACAGAGTGGCTGCAGATCTGCTCGTGAGGATGTGCACCCTGCCTTCTCTCCCTGCCTGTGCTCAGTGGGTCTTGAGGCAGATGTGGACATTTCTAGCCTGCTCTTTGGCACTGCCCATCTCTTGAGCGTGTGACGTGATGTGATGGGTGCCCTGCTTGGGAGAAGGAGCATGTCCATCTCAAAGGGACCGGCAGACCTAGTGGGACAGCCTTGATTTCCACTTCCCTGCCTTCCTCACTTGTGTTCCCTCACATGCCTTAAAGAAGGTGCAGACCTTCTCCTGGACATGTAAAGTAGGCAATACTCCACACTGTGAATAGACCTGGGGGGAGATTCCTTGCATCTAAGGTTACAGCACTGTGGGGTCCACACACCAGCCCTCAGCAAAGCCTAGGAATGGCTCAGCTTTCTGTAAGGCAATGGCAAGTGCATGCTGGAAGGCAGTGCTTGAACAGCTGGGTGGCAGAAGGGAAGCCCCTGAAGCGTTCAGCACATATAGGCCTGGTAGGAAAGGACAGCCTTGGTCCATAAAAGGCAGGCTGCCAAGAGGGGAGATGGTGGAACCTGACCTTACAGGGCAGTGTCTTTGGTCTCCAAATTTTTCTGTTGTGTGTTTTTCGTAGGGGTTAAAGGATTGTTGTACCATTGCTGAGTGATTCCCTCCCATGGACTCTTCCCTCCTATTTTACATATTCCCTAGCATCTCCCTCACATACTGCACAGCAATTTATGCATGGGTGTATCGTGTCTTTTGATTAATAACTCTGGGAACTTGTTTTCTCATGTTCATGGTTTGCTCTGGGGGCTTTTGCGTGACTAGGCTACTGGGTCAGAGTACCTGGGAAGCTTCTGACTCATCAGAGGTCCCCAAAATAGCTTGGGGCCATTTAGAGCACCCTGACATCTGTCTGTACCATCCAGCAATGAGCCAGAAGAGCGACTGCTCTCCTGGGACTTGGAAGACCTGGGTCTGAGTCTCATTATTGTCACTGAATCCCAAATTGTGGTATTGGGAAATACAGACTGCCTGGTCTGGCAGCGCCTCCAGTGACATGAGATATCTCATGGCTCCGTGCATTTGTGGCTCGGCCTGCATCCTGCATGCCCAGGCACGGTCTGTTGTCCATGGCAGACGAGAGCCACCAGGAATCCTTGCTGCTCGCTGCTTTTATGGGCTGCTCTGGGCAGGAGCTGAGGGACTTGCACCTATGACATGTCAGCCTTAAATCATCTGCATTTCAGCAAAGTTTGTGGATTTGTTGGGCTCCTGACGTCTCTCCAAAGCGTGATGTGTGGAGCTGAAAGCAGCGTGTCTTTGTAGGCAGTGCTGCTGCTGCACAGGTGGTCAAGGCCAGCCCCACCAAGGACTGGCTGCGGAGCCAGTGGCCTTGCCACGTGCTGGCATACTTCCCTGAAGGAAAGCCAGGGTTTCATGAGTGACATGAAGACTAACCCAAGTATGAAAATTCTCTCACCTCGCTGGCATTTCTCTTTGTATTCCTCCTCAAGTAGCTGCCTTGTGGCCAGCCTGGTGGTGGCTGGTGTGAAGGAGGCTGTCCAGCTGCCCCTTTCCAGCATGTGGACAAAGCAAGTTAAAGCAGTTTCCCTCTCATGCTCTGGTTACTCTGTCTCTGCTCTTCCTGGGAGGTGTCAAAGCATCTTTTGCCTGGTTCCTCTGGAGCTCGAAAGCAGCTTTGTAGCCCCGTGCTAGAGCAGGGCACAGGCAGTTTCCCTTCCACTTCCATGGCAAAGCTCCAGCTAACTGAACCGGGAGACTTTCTCCCCCTTTCACCCTGTTTCACTTGCGAAACCTTTAGGAACCAGAGCTTTAACCCTTTTCTTTGCCTCTGAGTAATCTGTGTGCTGGGCACATTCGTCATTTACCCCCTTGTCTCAACAGGGAACTCTTTCGATCGGTGGCAAAGAAGTGACCCTTGAGTACACTCCATGCCCAGAGTTTTGGCGCTGCAAACGTGTAAGTATGCGATCAGAGAGCTGTGTTGTGCTTCCCCTGCTGGCTCTCATGGCAGTGGCAGCAGAGAGGAGCATGATATTTGCTTAGTGGCTGAAGATCCTTAAGAGTAATACCTGTCCTGAAGCTCTTGCCTCTTCTGAACTTCTGTGATTTTTCCCTACCTTGTTTTCAGTACCACCTATGAGTGCATGTTGCTTTGGTACAGGTAGCCAGTGTTTTATGCACAGAGCAGTTTCGTCCCTATGCAGTAGTTCCCTTTTAACACGAGGAGAATAGTGTGTGGATCCTTTCTCCTTAAAAAACAAAATGAGACAGTGATTCTGCCAACTGGAATGGAACAGGGTTTCACTCTGGTTCATGTGTGGGACCGCAAGTGTCTTCACTGCCCAGGTAACCTGAGCTTTCACCAGCCTAACAGTGCAAATCACCCCCCTGTCTCATGTAGGAACCTGTGATCTAGATTTGAGTGTAGTAAGTGTAGCAGGGAAGGAAGCATGGAAATGAGTCCAAGTCCAGGCAGCAGTTAGTACAGACTGGAGCTGGCCCATTTCTTGGGAGGCACAGTTGCCCAAGGGTCAGTGGGTCAGTTTTGTTCCCATTCCCTTCCCACGGTTCTCCCAGAACAAGTGCTTTCAGCTGCAGTAGGCTGGAGAGGAGTGCTAGAGCAAAGGGCAGGGTTGTTGCCTGTATTCCCACTGACTGCAGACCAAGAGGTTGCAGCAGAGCAGGAAGGGATTGGTTCTGGTTAGTCTCCCACCTTAACCACTGGATCACACTGAGCTACAAAGACTCTCATCCAGGCTACTTGGATGCATGCCAGTTGCCAGCAGAGCTGTTCCTTGGTGCCTCATCTATGCTTGCAATGCTCCAGAGATAGAGACAGCAGTTTCAGGCAGCGGTTTCACAACAGCTCTCAGTGCAGTGAGAATTAGATGGAGCATATGTCCCTACTGCACAAGCATGGCCTGAAGGAGCTTTCTAGTGCCCCAGAGCATTTGCAGGGCTTTAGTTAGAGGGAAAGAATTGTATGAAAGAGAAGCAATGCATTTACAAAGAGCTTGAAGAGGAAGTAAGGAATGCTGTGTTTGGAGAGAGCTGTGAAGACAGGGCACTTGGCTCTTTCCATGGTGTCTCCACGTGGGATAGCTGTCTGAGCCCGTACAGCTGTACCTCTTGGTTAGCAGAGACCTCTTCATTGACTCTCCCTGTGCAGCAAATTACATCAGTATCTATGGTTTAGCTCAGATAAGGACTTTGTCACTGCTTTAGGAGTGAGTTGAGATTAGAGAATACAAAGGTAACTTTGGATCCTTTGAAGCAACAGGGTGGCTAGCAGTATGGTGCCTAGCATGAAGCTCTTTGGTCCTGCTTCAGAGAGGGGGAAGAGTCCTATCTCAAGGACTGGTGAAGTACCTCCATGGTGTGAACAAATCTGTGCTCAGAAGTTGTGTGAAAATCCTGTTCCCAAGACAATCCCAGTTGTGAGCCATGTGAGCATTTCCCTTCCATTCCAGCCAAGGCTCCTGCTGCCATTACCCATCCTGTCTCTCAAGCTCCCACTGTAACTTTTCCTGGCTGTTACTTACTTTCTGAAAGCACTGCAGAGTTTGGCCTTCTGGAGCAGGTTGTACCCACTACCTTCAAAACATGACTTCCTCATGCTGTCCATCTTCCATTGCAGTGTAAGGTGTGTACTGTGGGCTACAGATCTTCCTGCTCCTATTGCAAGCTCCCAAGAGATGGTGAGTATATGTGGTCCCACTGTATTTGGTCGGTTAAAAGTCTCATCTGCCCTGACAAGTAAGTTTCTCTTCTGGCTTCCCTGAGGCATCCCTGTTAGTGGACTAGCTGAGCACTGCGTAGGGGAATTAATTGTGCTTCATTTAGACCCTTTTCCCTGCCCACACTAAAGATGTTGCACACAGGTGTGTTGCTACCAGGTTCTCTGTTCTTGTGAGGCTTGGTGGAGAGGTGTCTTACTGCACAAGGCCTTCCCTTCCTATTGCTTTGGCATTGTCCTTCATCCACAGAATTACAGGTTGTGTCCCCTCTAGGACTGTGAACAAGTACTGCTGGCTGTAGGTGAGATGGCTTCCCCTCAACCCACCTTCCTTGGGAGACGCAGCTGCATGTTTTTAGTATTACTCTTTTGAGGCTCTCAGAGGTGAATCCAGGACTTGAATTGCTGAACTCACCTTGCTGACTATAAGGAGTACATGGGGAGGAGTTCTGCTTCTCCTCACCCCACCAACACCTTTGCTTTTTTGGGTGGGAGGGTGGGAGAGCCAAAACATGCTCCCTTGAGGAACTGATTTTTCCTTTGGGATGAGCAGGTATTCCAGGCACTCTAAGCTTTGGCTCTGTATCTTTGAGCAGACTTCTGTTGTTTTGCATTTCTTACCCGCATACCCCAGACAGAAGGACATTAAAATAACTGCTGATGCAGAACTCTTGATTTACTGAAGCACTGTTCCCATGGTTGTGCTTTCCTTGCACTGTGGCTCCTCCATCAGTGTTACGAAGGTAAAATTCACATAGCTGGCCCAACACAAATGTGGGTTGTAATAAAACTGCTGAGGAGCAAATTAAACAGAGCCTTTAGGATGCTGTGAGGACAGATTGTGGTACATTCTTCCTACTGACCTGCTTTTGTTGATTGTGAGTACATGTGTAATAAGGTAACCTCTCTATGACTGTCCTTTAATTGCCGGGTGAAACAAAACAACTCTCTAGGCATATACAGGCATACCGCAGCTTTGCATGAGTTCTTAGCTGCTTTGTGACTGGTGGTCTTGAAATGTATTTTAATATGCCTCTCTTACAGGGAGTAGAGCAGGCCCGGAGTCCAGAGGTGGTTCTGAGGGAGAGGACGCGCCAGCTGAGCAAGAATTCAGTAAGAGAATTGCTCTCCCCATCCCCAGGGTCGTGCTCGTGTCTGTGTGATTTGCATGGGCAGTCTTCATAGCTGCACGTGCAGACTGGTTTCATATGCAAATTTTACATGAGGTTCTGTTCGTGAAGTGTAGCCAAAACTCTGCACACTGCAAACTGCAGACAAATTAGTACGGGCCTGTCCAACATGAGCTGTGCTGTGCAGCTTTCCCAACATTTACACGCAAAATAATTGTGTGTTCTGCCTTGCTGCCCACTGCCCAAACAGAATGAGAGCAGGGAGGTGCTCTAGGGGACATAAAAGAGTGAAGCTTCGCTGTGCCAAGTCTTGGACTCTCATTTCTTTTTCTTTGTGGGAAGAGATTTCAGCAGCAGGTATAGGGCTAGTGATGTTTGACTTTGCAGCCCCGTGGCTTTGGCTTCCCTTTCCAACAGCTTTAGAAGCTCAGGTAGGGATTTCTTTTGAAGTGAAGCCAGATACTTCAGAGGTCTTCAAGCACAGAAACTTGATGGGATTTATCTTCTCTGTATTACATAGCTAGGCTGGGGGGCAGGGTGTTTCCACATAATATCTGCCTCATCTGAATGATTGTATTATGAAGCATTTCACTTAGTGATCACAGGGGTCTGCACCCAGTTTTCCTGTAGCATAGGGATAGGGTGGCGGTTACTAGTTGATATTGCTCAGCTATGGGTGTTCAAGAATACATCAGGCATAGTAAGGATATCACTGCCATGGAGATTGTCCTGGACATGGGTGGAACATATCCAAAACCATCCCTGATTAATGTTTGCCCACGCAAGAGCCAATCCTGAAGGAAGGCCAGAAGGGCTCTTGTCTCTGACAGGAGAGGTCAGGTAAAGGAGCCCAACAGGAAACAAGGCAATGGAAGGATGAGCAGTATCTAGCTTGTCCTTTGCACAACTTGTGTCTGTAGAGTGTTAAGACATGGAATATCTATGCAAAGTGCATATTTTTCTATGCAACAGGCAAAACAGGTTAGCCTTTTATAAGGGGTTCTGCTTAGTGGCCAGAAAACAGCAGAAGAAAAATATGTGCTGAAACACTGTATGTGGAACCAGTCAATTCCTCCTCTCTAATAGCAGAGGCAAAGCTTGAAAAACCTGAGCAAGAGTTATCAGGACAACCAGGATCTCCAAAGCAGCCTCTCCAGCCCTCGGTTCCTGCTCCGCAGCAGGAGTGCCAGCCTCAGGAACAGGAGCCAAGGAAGAGAGATGAAGGGAGAGAGCGGCGGACCTCACAAGAAAAGAGGAGGGACATGGACCAGCACCAGGAGCTGCCTTCTCAGAGAGAAGCAGAGGAAACCACCCCACAGGATGGTGGAGGAAGCAGAAGTGAGTGGCACAGGGCCCAGTTTTGGATTCCTCTTGCCTGCACTCCATGAGGCCATCTGCAGAAAGGGCAGCATTTCCCTAAAACCTCTGGAGGCTGTTTCCATGTTGTGCAAATCATGGCATCAAGTAATGGTGGGCTGTCTAGCTCCAAAGGTGCTGATGAATTGCCTTTAGGAAAATTAATTCAGGGGAAGCTGGCTTCAGGATGTTATAGTTAACTTAGCACAGCAGCAAAAGTCTCTTTGGCCAGAATTTACTCTGGGCTGGGCTTCTCTGAGGAGGGGCCTACTTTCTGCTCTGTTTTCTTGGAAGGAAAGATTAGCAGTTGGAGGTGGTACTCTGAGCATCTTGCAAAGTGGACAGAGAAAAGCGATGGCTTCCAGACTCAACTGCAAGAAGCCATGCTGTTGCTTAGAGTGGGTTTAGTTTTACCAGTGCTGTCACAATAAACTTAGATCTGAATTAACTTTTTTTAAACTCTTTCTTTCCTGTCGACCTCCCTCATTGTGCTTCACAGCAATTATGCTGAAGCGTATTACTCGATTCACCCCACCAGAAGTGATTGTGGGGCTCCTGGCCCCGTATGTGCGCCTGTCCACATCCAGCGTGCGCATCATGAAGAACAAGGCTGGCCGGATGGGGCAGACCTATGGCTTCATTGAACTGGATTCACATGCTGTAAGTAGTTTCCTGCTTTCACATACTCCCCCTGTCGGCATCTATAGTCTGTAGAAGTAGAGAAAACACAGGAATGTAAGAAATAGCTGTTCTTGTGAGGCAACTGTCCTGGAGTGAGTCCTCTCTTCTGCTTGTCTGGCTAGGTAAAGGGAATATCTGATACAGCTGTTGCTCCCTGACTTTAGGAGCCAAAGATTGTCTGTTGTCACAAGCTGTGGTGCTGAGTGAGTTTCTTGCCTCAATACATTTCTTTGTAGACACTCCTAAACTTGCACTATATGTTGCACAGATATTTTATTTGCAGGTAACTTGAATTCAGTGGTTTCTCTCTGCAGAAGGCAAGAATCTTAATTAACAGGCAGTCCCACATTGAGGGGTTCACATTTTCTGGTTCTGGGTGATTCCCAGACTCCATAGCTGTGCTTTGGCATTGGTCCAGAGGGTGTTCATCGAAACACTTTGGGGCAACAGCAGCCATGGTGCTGCATTGTGTAGCAGCCCTAGAATAAGGTCCCTAGCTGGCTGCTGAAAATGGTTGTAGGACAAACAGAGAACTTAACAATGCATTTATCCTTTTTGTCACATCCTAAATACCTTTCACTAATATTCAGACAAAAGTGTTGTGTTTCCTGTCCTACTATGGTCATCATGTAAGCACAAAGCCTTCCTTTCAGGCAGACTGGATCTGGGAAACAGATTTATGTATCCTTCTCATGGATGTGAAATTCTCCTTTCCTTTTACAGGAGGCGCTGAGGTTGCTAAAGATACTGCAGAATCTAGATCCCCCTATCTGCATTGATGGACGTACGGTGGAAGTGAATCTTGCTACAGGGAGGAGAAGGTATAAACAGATGAGGCAGTAGGGTTGTCCTTTGTGTGACATGCTACAAAGCTAGAGCTGTATTGTCAGACCAGGTGCTTAAAGGTTGGCACATGAATTAGCACATGTTCCTACAACCTAAAAATATGTTGGAGAGCTGAAGGCATCGGAGCTGGAAGAAGCTTCAGTGATTGAGCAGTATGGGATTAGTCGTCATATTGCATGGCCTCTTGTTGTCTGGCCATCAAATCCCATTGTGAGGGAATTAATGGGCTCAGCTTTTTAAAAAGCAGTTGGAGAGGTTCGTCTCTGCAGACACAGCAGAGAGTGTGATCAAAACTCTTCTGGAGACGGTGATCTGCAAAGTCTCTCTGTCTCCTGGGATGGACACAATCCAACGTGTGGGCAGTGAAGGTGGTCTTTCTGCCGTTATTGGTTCTGCTGATCATTTTGAGTATACTGAGGTTAATGTGAAGCCAGATTGACATTAACCTGTAACCTTTATCTCAACAGGAATGACTATGGGGAACACGGTGACAATTCCTACTATGGCCCGGTAGGTCTGTGCAGCTTACCTGCAGGTAGCCAGAAAGGGTGGGGGCACTGGGGGTCGTAGGCCTGACTTTGGCTTTTTCCATTTGTGCTGCTGAAAGTTCGACGCATTTGAAGATGAGATGATAATGCTCAAATGTGCTTTTCACTGCTGCTGTGCCCCGAACACTGTTTACAATGTGCATAGAAGTGCAAGTCAGGGTGCAGGTGCTGCTTGAGGGAGTTCTGGGCTGGATTACTCTATAACACGCTTTTACAAAGTGACTTAATTGATGACTGATCTCAGTTCCTAGAGTGAATGTCTCTTCTCTAGTGCTTGTTACTAGACTACAGGGATCTTCCCATACTGAATGGGCTGGCGGCTTCAATACAGATTGCCATGAGCACCTCATTTAAAGATTCATGGAAGCTACAGAGGTCTTGTGCTTTGCAATGCTGTCCGTTGCTCTGTAGATGAAGAGCTGTGTCTGCTTGTGCCCTATTTAGGGTAACTAAATGAGCTGTTTTCCTGAACTTCGGGCCTGTGAGAGGGAGGAGAAGCAATATGATGTTTGTCAAAGAGTCTCTGATCTGTTTGTGTTGTTCACTTACTCCAGGGCAGAAGGGGCATGAGAGACAGGAGGGGTGGCGAGTCACAGAGACGCACCAGAGCACAGTGTAAGTTAAGCCCTGCCTCACTCCTACTGCGGAGACTTTTCTTCCTTAAAAGGGCACTGACATGTAGAAATCAGCCCAAAAATATTTTTAAAGGCTAAGAGTAGGTTTGTTTGTTACACCCACTTGTGAGTTCCTTTGCCAACTTTGTTTAGTCACACTTTCCTATCTGATGATGTGTTTCTCCCTACTCTTACTGTGCAAAACTAAACGCAAAACTGCGTGCTTTTCCTTGTTGTGGTAAACTGATGGGATAAAATCAGCCTGGCAATTACTAGATGAGTTGAAAGAAAATACACTTTATGCAGCAGTACCAGTAGCTGGAAGAACACTCCTGATTTTTTTACTCACTTATGTGTAGTATAAGCTCCATCTAATAACTCTTTGGAAATGAGAAGCATTCATCACATTATGGGCCTGTCCTTAAGGTCTTTGGCTTTTCCTGTAGAAACAGTTTGCTCCCCTTTCTTGTCAGGAGCTTTCATGCACCCGGGGGTGGAAGGGATGTGAGGAGTGTCATCACTTGAAACAGGAGACTGTTTGAAAGAGCACAGATCTTCCTTGTTCAGAGGGGTGGGTGGACACAGAGCCTGGTACACATTACTCCATTCTTAGGGAAATTAATGAATTTCGTATCTTTGTCTGGTCAAGTGTTGTGGTCTGGTGATCTCAGCACTGCCGCTGTAAGTGTGGTTTGATGTGGAAGTTTTGCCAGATTCATAAAACAGAAGAATTGTGAAAACCTATCTCCTTTCTTACTCCTTAAAGAAAAGAAGATGTAGGTTGAATGATGTGAGGATACTCATACCTCTCTTGCCAGGAGAGAAAAATTCTTCTTTCCCACTCTTGATCTTTTCACCAGTGTAGCATTTGTTCATGCTTTTGTCTTTGTAAAAGGCAAGTTCTGCCTTTGGAATATTGTGGTGTTAACTCTTGTCTCTCTGTTCAGCTCCATCAGATGTGTCCACATACATTTATGATCCTGAAACTGGGAATTACTACGATCCCATAGCTGGGACATACTATGACCCCAGGACTCAGGTGAGTGTGTGGGAAGGAAGCTTTGCACATAGTACGTTTTTACAAACTGCCCTTCTCTGCAGAGATTTTGCAGCTAGATCCTGTAGACAGCCTAGCATGCGACAGCATAGAGGCAGCTTTGTTTCTCTTACTGAGTCCTTTGACCTGTATAAAAGGGATGCATGTTCTAAAATACCAACTTAATGAAAGGCTAGGAACCTCTTAGTTGTGTGTTCAACCAGTAACTGTAGCTGCCTCTCTGGCCTCTGAAGCCCTGCCTTTGGAGGCTTTTTGGTCTCCTCCTCACTGAGTAGACTTACGGGCAGAGCATTCTTGCTAGATTTTACTGACGTGATATGTGACTCTATATTAAAAGATGGACAGCAGAGCTCTGTTTTAATCTGTGGTCTCTTTGCTCCCGACCCCAGCCAGCGATAGTTACAAGGATGCCAAAAAAGAGCCATTAGGAGAGGTTGTCTGGGACTGTCATCTTGTTTTCATGACACTGGAGTTGTCCGTGTTCTGGGGGAGCAGGGTAGTGCGCTGATGACCTGGCTATGGTAGACTGTTTTCTGCCCCAGTAAAGTTCTGAAACCTTTGCCCTCAGCTGTGTGAGGGTCTGCAGTCCTTTGTTACAGTGCTGTTCTCCACAGCCCAATAAAGACAGTAAGACCAATATGAAGATTGCAAGGGTTTGGCTAAGTCTGTTCCATATGCCTCTTTCAGAGAGAAGTCACGATAGACCGAGAAGCCTGCTCATCACCTACAGAGGGCAGAAGGCGGCGGCATGGAAGCCAAGAACGGACAAATGAAAGGAAGGAGCTGCACAGCAGGGACAATAGGGACAAAAAGGAGAAAGGGAAAAATACTTCTGCTAAGGTAAATCCCTTCAGGTGTCAGAACGATCAGAGATCTGAGGCCAGGAGGCTGAGGTAAGAGAGGTTAGAAAATAGAAAGTAATTTATGGAGGATTCAAAACGGGATGGACAGTGAGAGAAAATGATGAAATACATGAGGTCACCAGCAGGCCTGGAACGTGGTTGCTGTCCGGCCAGGTGGGAGTAAGTTCCTGAAATTTTTCTCTTGTGTCATTGTCAGGGCTTCTCATCCCTTCTTTATGGTAAAGGATTCAGAAACATCCAGGTAACTGAGACACACATTTCACTCACACTGCTGAAAGCACCCAGCTATTGTAACAGAGCCAACAGAAAAATAGCAGAGGTGTTTAAACATATCAAGTCAGATAATAACAAAATTCAGCTCTCTGCTAATCGCAGTTCCTGCCCGCTCCAACCATCACAGACAGGCAGGAAGATGAGGCAGACAGTGCAGATGAACTGCAAAGGTGAACCAAGATCAAATGCAGATAGGAGTCTGTGAGGACATCCTGTACAGTCCCTCCCAGAGTCCAGCCCCAGCCCTAGGGCAGTGCCCTTCAGTGCTGCTCTGGGTGAGCAAACGCTGTCTCCCCAACGTGGGGAGCTGCTGATTGGGAGTAGCTGCCCAAAGTGATGTTTGAGCATGGGTGCTTGGAGCAGGATCTTCCAAAACAGCGCTGACTGGACCCAAGGAATGCCAGGAATGTTGGTAGAAGTGATTGAGCCACAAATGCAAATACTTTGTTTTCCTGCTTGCCTCTTGGTCTGGGTACACTCTGTGGCATGACCAGTCCTGGGCAGTTGGGACCTGAGGGGTGCAATTG
Source organism: Sula dactylatra (assembly GCA_013389905.1). Classification (NCBI taxonomy): domain Eukaryota; kingdom Metazoa; phylum Chordata; class Aves; order Suliformes; family Sulidae; genus Sula; species Sula dactylatra. Next base: position 81,025 of record WEKW01000435.1, read on the forward strand.
TCCCTGAGGCTGATACCAAGCCAGCCAAGGAGTGTCATCTAGTGTGGAGGATGCCTGCTTTCAAGGGTACTGACCTAGGAGAAACATGGTGTTGTCTGAATGGAGGGTGAAAGCATCTCTAGTAGAAATCCTGCCATCATTTTTCTTGGCTGCCTGGTTTCCATGGATGCTCAGAAGTGGCTTTCTGGCTGCTGTGTGCACCCTTGGACCCCTGTGCTACTGATGACCTAATGCCCAGTCTTGGGTTTTTCAGAATGAGTCTGGAGAGGAGAGGTTCTTTGCAGAAGACGTCTTCAAAAAGCCATTGCCTCCCTCTGTGAAAAAGGATGAGAGTGCAGGCCTGGTAAGATGTTGCATAGCACTTTTCTTTCCCCAGTCAAGCATGAGTTACTAATGAACCACTAAACTAGAGCACGTCTAGGCCTTCAGACCAGTTCCCTGTAAAGCGTGTAGACACTTCACCCCAGCCTACTCTTTGCACTGCTGAGCATACAGTCAGCATCTCATCCTGTTGCAGTGCTGGGTGACTGCGGTCCCTGGTGTTCTCTGTCCAGCATAAGAAAGATCCTGGAAACACCACCAAGCTGGTTGAGCCTCGCCATATTGTTGTCCTTTCCCCATCTATAGTACTTGTGCTTTGTCTCATCTCTCACAGGCAAGCAGGACTGTAACTCTTCCTGGAGCGGTGGGTTTCTCTGCTCCCACGCTGGCTGGCTATGGGGGTGGCTTTGCACCCAGTCTGCATGTCCTCTGTGCACACACAGAGGTGTCTAAATGTGACCTGGCCCTGTCCCAGCTCCGTCACTGGTCTGAGACATGGCTGGGGCTGCTGTCAGTGTCACAGTCCAGCAGAGAGTGGGAGTGAAGCAGACTGGGATAGCATGGTGAGCTGTTGTAGCTGTCCCTGAAACAAGGGGCATAGCTCCAGGACAGCTATGAATTCCCTAGAATGGGAATGTCTCCCACCAAAAACACCACCTCATTTCTGCCAACTGCCTTGTTTCCTTGGAGGCCTGTTTAAATGGGTGCTCAGCTGTTGTGTGTATTGAGTCTGTGCTGTGGCAGTCTTAACACCTGATCATGACTGTTTCAGAATGAGACTGGGGAGGAGAAGTTCTCTGCAGAAGATGTCTTTAAAAAACCATTACCTCCCTCTGTGAAAAAGGATGAGAGTGCAGCCCCGGTAAGTGTCTCCATAAGATTGTTTTTTGCCTTGTTTGAGCCTGGGTAGAGGACTAGGGTGGCTCACCAAAGCCTGGCTGTGACCTTGGATGGCAGAGGTACCAGCTTCTCATGCCAGAGGAGGAAGCATTGGAGATGGAATGGCAAAGGCAGTTTGTTTTATAACTGAGCAGGCTTCTAGCATGGGGAGATTTAATACCTGCATTTAAGCCGGGTCTCCTCACTCAAGCAGTCCTCGGGCAGACAACTCTTCCAGCTGCCTCCAGACTGAGGAAGGCCAAACCTCACTGATCTCCATTGCTAGAGGAAGTGACTGACAGCAACTCCCTGCCAAATAGCTGCTGCTTCGGTCAGCTTCTTGTGCTTAGGTGTGTGGCAGATTGGGAAAGCCTGGCACCAAAGCACATCCTGTCTAGGGCTGAACAGAAGGGCTTCTATCCTGTGGTGTTTAAATGCTGGCCAGCCAGCTTCCATTCCCTGCCCATGCTGCTGGGATGCTGCTCTCTGGCTCTTGGGCTGGAACGGAGACAGAAGTCATGGGGAGATTGACTGGGGAAGCAGAGCCCTGCGTGGCAGAGCAGGCTTGATGCTACAAATTGTCACACTTTTCTGCCTCTCCCCTCAGCCCAAGGTGGTGAACCCCCTGATAGGACTTCTGGGAGAGTATGGGGGAGACAGCGACAATGAAGAGGACGAGGAAGAGGAAGAGCAGTCACAGGCGCAGTGGCTGCCACCTCCCCACCCACCAGCACAACGTGACGAGCAGCCAAGGAAGGCCAAGGCCAATGATGACAAGCTAACCGACTGGAACAAGCTGGCCTGCTTGCTGTGCAGGAGGCAGTTTCCCAACAAGGAAGTGCTCATCAAGCACCAGCAGCTTTCCAACCTGCACAAGGTATGGGGGAGCTGGTGGCTGCAGGGCTGTGTGTGTGCTGCAAGCTGCCTTTGGCTCAACAGCTTTGTCATCTGCAGGGAAAAATGCGATGGTTGGGTGGGAAGAGCTGGGCTGAGTTTGACACAGTAGCAGGCAAAGTTCCCGTGAAAGCTCTTTTCAAAGCATTGTGTGAGCTGCTTGATCCTGCCGCGGGAGTGCTATGACATCAAGGTGTGACTTTTTAAGCCGTGGTGAGATTGCTCAGTCTTGGGGAGAGTGGGGTGCTGGCACACATGAATGTGATAGCAGTAAGAACTTAGCACATCCCTCCCCATGTTCTGTGCTGCCTTTGAGCTCTTGCTTCTAGGAAGGCCAAACTGCATACAGGTTAACATAGGAGTGTTGCTTTCCTTACTGTGGAGAGGAAGGGCTCCTGGCCTCTGTGGGGGAGCAGGTAGTCTGGGCTGCAAGACAAGCTGTTGTATCTGTTCTAGTGCAGGTGCAAAAGCATGCTGCTCTACCTGTACTCCTTATGGGTGGAGCGAATGACCCTCACAGCTTGTATCCTCTGTTGACACTGGTTTGTTTTCCTCCTTCCAGCAAAACCTGGAGATACATATGAAGATCAAACGATCTGAGCAAGAACTGGCATATTTGGAGAAGAGAGAGCGTGAGGTGGGTCTGTAGGGGTGGGTGGACTTCTATTTGTGGTCCTGCACTAGGGGATGTTGGGCCCACGCAAACCCTCTACTTCTGCACCCGTGTCTGCAGCCTGGGCACCAAAAGCCTCCCAAAGAGTCATAGACTGAACTGTGGGCACACTCTGCATTTGGACCTGTAGATAGTGCTGTAACTTCTAAGATCAGGTCTCCCTCCTCCCAGAAGGGTGAGTGTGGTTCTGTTGCCCTGCCAGCCAGCATTGGACTTTGGGCTAAGTGGGACCCAGATTTCCATCTAAAAATCATGCAGTGTAGGGGCTGCTGCTGCCTGGCCAGAAATGGGAAAGCTGTAACTGTCCGTTGTTCGGAAGGTAGCAAAGCTGCTCCTGGTGCCGTAACCAGAAGGCTGCAACCACAGGTCTGGGTCAGCCCAACAGATGCCATCAGGACAGAATAAGCGGATTGTGGGTCCTAGAAACGTCCAGGGTTTGTGGGTCCCCAGGACAGATTTCCAGACAGCTGAGGATGAGATGAGACCTGGCTGCAGAGCAGTCTCCTGTGGAGTGTTGAATACTTCGTAGCTCCCGTACTTACTTTGTTCTTTCTGTTATGAAGGGGAGATACAAAGACAAAGGAAATGACCGGAGAGAGAAATTCCAGCAGATGGATTCACCAGAGAGGAAACGACTCAGATATGACCGGGACTCAGAGAGGTAATGGCTGCTCTTGGTTAGATCTCTTTGGGGCTGCTGATGCCGGGATGGCATGTGTGCTGCTGGCATGCCAAGGCCAGGAATTGGCCAGTGGGCTAGATCTGCAAGAGTAACAGCCAGACGGGCTGTGATTCTTGTGGGTAGAGTTCCCCAAAGCGTGAGCTGGTTGTGCGGCAGGACTTCTCAGAGAGGGCAGGAGAGGGCCAGGGGTGTGTAGTGCAGGGGTGGAAACGAGAGTTTAGGGGAAAGCAGATGCAAGCTGGATGGGTGACATGGGGGGTTTCAGTGTGCCTGTGCTGGTGCAGGGAGCAGAATGCAGCCTGTTCCCATCCACCTCATTCTTAAGGCACTTGCTGTTCTCCTGTCCTGGCATCTAGTCGTTGAAAGAAAGAGCAAAGCTGTGTTTCATCTGTTCCACTGACTCAGAGGAATGCTAGGAGCTGTTTCCATCTCATTCAGAGTAGGTGGAGGAAGAAAGTGTGTGCTGTGTGGAGCTTTCTAAAGGCCTGCCTGCTGCAAGCTCGCATGTTCCAGTGGGCTGAGGAGCTGCTAGGCATGTGTTAAAGACAAAACTGGTTATGTGCCTGTTCCCTTCTGGTACAGCACCTCAGAAGCAGACCTTTCCTCCATGTCTTGCAGTTTAAAAATCTGCATCTTCTCTTTCCTCTGTTTTCCTCGAATAGCTATGGATAAACTAAAGCAGTTTGTGTGCAGTGTCATCAGCAGCCAGAAAGTAGAACTTGCCTGAGGGAAGCTATTTTTGTTTGAGCGGTTTTCAAAACCATGGGTTTTGGTTAATGGTCTTGGATGAGTAATGACCAGGTGGAAGAAAGGGTGTCCAAATCAACACTGAGCTCAATGTCCAAATCTGTTGAGCTCAATGACCTCTCTCACTGGGAGAAAAGAAAGATCTAACAGAGCAGCAGGGATTAGACTTTACTTTCTAGCTATTGCTAAAATTTGGATTAAGAAATGCAAGCACAGAATGCTCCTGGCTTGCTTGTACCATAAATATTTTGGAGCCTGAGCTCATTTCCTGTGCCCTGGTGTATCTTCCCAAGGTGAGACAAGGAGTTAGGCAGTCAAAGGTGTCTGAGCCCTGCGCACAGAATCCACCGTGTTGGTTTCCTTGGGCAGTGTGCTTCCTGCAAGCAACTTGAGTATCCCTCAGGAGAAATTGGAATGTCAATGAAAGTGCTATTAGCAGAGCAAAAAATCCCTGGCATGTATTTGAAGCATTGCAAAACTGGACAATTGATTCTGCCTCTTTTGCAGTGACTATGACCCAAGGATTGATGCTAACAACAAAGGGAACCGAATGTTGCAGTCCACGGGGTGGAAGAAAGGCTTCGGCTACAACCAGCAGGGCACAACATCGCCAATGGACGTGAGTCTTCCCTTCCTTTCCAAACACATCACTGTCCTGCAGCCAGTAATGTCTCCCAAGACAGCCGGAGGGAGTTCCCAGCTGGAACAAGAGTCAGGCTGCAAGTCTCAGCACCCACTTGATGGAATAATATGTGTGTGCTGATTAACTTTGCAGGCTGGGAGGGGCTGCAAGTATGTTGGCAGTAGAAGAAGGTTAGAATTCATGTGGATCTGTTGGGGTTGAGAATTGAGTAACAGTGAGTAGGGAGGGTGTGATCATCTGATTAATACCTGCCCAAAGCCAGGCTGGGGTTTGAGCAGGTCACCAGCTCAGTGCTCTGCAGCCGCATGAGCTGGGGGAAAACGTAAACCTCCTCCAAGGAGGCAGGAACATAGCCAAAGCCACATGGTATTATTTGTCTACTCTGCTTGTGAGGCTCCTGCTGCCGTTCTGGACTCTGGACTTTGGAAGGAAATGCCAGGGTACGTCGTCTGATGAGGAGCAGAGTCCCCATCAGCAGAGGGCTTCAGGGATAGGCAGGGCTGGGTAGATCATGCCTTCTGGGACAAGCTGGTCTCTCAGTGGACCTTAATTTGCTGGAGAGGGTTTATCTGGCAAGCGGCCTGGGGCAGGGACTGCTCTTCTTTGCTCAGGGACACGTGAGCAGCACCATGCCCTTGCGGCTGCAGTCGCTCATCGTGGCGGGTTTGTCGTATGGCTGCCTCGCTGCTGTGGTGTCAGTGCTTTGCTGAGGGGCAGGCAGCTTGCAGCGCAGCTCACGTTGCGACATTCAGCTTGCAGTCAAGTGTATCATTAAAGGCAAATATTTGAGGCTTCGTGACGTGTGTTTGCTTGAGCCCACACACACGAGGCAAGATTCCCTCTTCAGTGCAGACAGCAGGAACCAGCCCCAACTGTTGCTCAGTCCTCATGGAGAGTTTCCTGTAGCTGTAATTTGGGCTTTGTCAAAGAGCCAGCTCTAGCGATGTGCTCTGGGAGGTCTGACCTCTGATCAGGGCTCCCTGGTCCAGATGGGGGAGCTGATTGCAAAGCACAGCCCTCGTACAATTCCTATAAAGGCCTCCCAAAAGAGCCCTAGGGATGTGCTTTCTTCCCGCTTCCAAGTCATGCTGGGCAAAGGTATGTGCCCACTTCAGCCCCGCGGGACTTTGATCTCTTGGCCTAATTGATCACATTGCTGATATTCAGGTAAGTTGGACTTAAAAGCAAAGAGAAACTTTCAGCCGTGGGTCCACTCTCCTGGGCTAACTGTAGGCAGGTATATCTGAATAATTCAGATGCTGGCTGCAAAAGCCAGTCGTTAAAAACTGGTTGAAATTCAAAGCGAGCTACCAGAGCCCATGGGAACTCTATTAGAGGAGAGAACAGCTGAGCTTGTGCAAATGCAGGCTAACTGCAAACAGCTCCCCGGGAGCCCAGCTCTCTTGCTGGCACTTCCCTTTGCTCTGTTTCAATCCTCGCTCACACACGACTGCCTCTCATCTGCCGGTGCTGCCTGTTTTGGCTGCCTGCTCCCACCCCACCATATGCTGGTGTTGGGTCTCTGCAGCCGGTCCCTGTGGTTTGATTCCTGCCGGGCGTTTGCTGGCTGTGATTTTGTTGCCCACAAAGGGCCAATAGTTTCTCCTGAACAGCTTTTGGAGGAACACACTGCACTTGCTGTTCCTCCTCTCCCGGATCCACGTAGGATCAGTCAGTTGTCCTGCAGCAGCCTGGGGGAATCTTTTTCTTTATGGGCAGCTGGTGAAGAGGAGAAATGACTAACACAAGCTGTGTCGTGTTTTCAGGCAGAAAATCGGAAGAAGGGCCCTGGCCTGGGGGCCCAAGGGAAGCCCAGCAAGAGGCAGTCCAACGAGACCTACCGCGATGCCGTCAGGAGAGTCATGTTTGCCCGCTATAAGGAACTTGAGTGAATGGTGGAGAAAACCCCAAGCCTGTCTCTCTCCATCTCTGTCTCTTTCTCTCTGTGTCATGTTCTCTTGAGGGTTTTTGGGGTTTGGTTTTTGATTTTTTTTTTTTTTGAATTGTTACAGGTTTTGCTGCTAGAATTTTTTTTAATAAAAACGAAAATTTGTCAGTGCTTGTCTCTTGCCTCAAATGGCATGTTTTAAAAGCATGTGGTGCTTTGGAAGATTCCCATTGTGTTTTGCTCTCTGCTGATGAGGTCCCTGGGGCTTCTGGCCATGTCAGCGGAGCTGGGATGGGTTTGGTCACTGTCCTGCAGTGTGTTCCCTGCCAGCTCAGGGACAGATGCTCCTGGTGCTGTGTACTCATGGGTCAGGATGTGACCTGGCAGCAGGGGACAGCCCCAAGGCCTGGGAGGAATTCAGGAGCAGGAACGACCTGTGTGGGATTCATCGTGGCTGTTAGCAAGGATGACTGGGTTCAATTAATAGCAACAGCTTAATAGCTAAAGGTGGTCTAACTGACGCTGGGTGTCATCTGGGCTTCCCAACCAGGGCAGAGCCCTCTTCTTCCTCCCCACAGAGCATGGGGAGGGCTGGATCTGGTGGCAGTGGTGTTGGGGACCCTTGTGGGGACATAGCTGTGCTGGTCCAGGGTGGCAGGGGCTGGGTAGAGGTCTGCAAGGGACTGTGTTTGTCAGAGCAAAAGCCATTTGGAGCAAGTGCTGCTCATGCAGCCCCGGGAGGCGCAGGGGCAGCTCCAGGGCAGAGACACATAACGGGGACAGTTTGGCCAAAGCACAGTGAAAGTGTGTGTGCGTGTGAGAACGGCAGGGACTGCGGGTGACAAGGCTGAGTGTGGCCTGTACAGATAAGGCCAATGCTGGTGGTGGTGGCCAGTGGGAGCAGACGACATGCCAGATGGGCAGGAGGGTGGTGCCTGAGCTGTGGTGGCTGGCACCCACCGCTGCCTTCCTGCTCACCCGGCAGAGAGCAGGCCCCAATGTGGCTTTCAAATATCCCAAAGGAGGGAAAGCTGGAGACATGAGGGTACTGAAGATGGCAAGATGTGGAGGTGAAGGGCCACCTGCGACACCTGACAATTTCTACAGGGAGCAAAAGGCTCGTCCAAACTGCATTTCCTTGTCTCTGACACAGGCAACACCAGAGAGGTGTGGGGGACTTGCTCGCTGGCACCCTGGTCATTGGTGCTGCACCCAGCGATGGTGGAGGTGGGGACAACCACTGCGGTGCTGGTGAGTACATGCATGTGAAGAGAGGGAACGTGTGTGCCCAGGGCAAGTTATATCATTTAGAAAGGGTTTGTAACAGCCCCCTCCTGCCAGAGAGCCCCTCTGTGCCAGGTCTAGGGGCTCTGTGCAAACTGGGGGTGAGGAACTGCTCAAGAAACTTGCTTTAGAGAACTGTGTGGAAGTTTAGATGGAAGAAGGGTCATTCTAGTGCTTGTACATTAAGACAAAAACATTTGGGGACCACATGGCACAACCAGCAGCCAGGAGCAGCTTGTCTCTATATTGGGAGCGTCTGGGTGATGGTGATAGTGGTGCTTTTAATGGGCATATGGGTGATGATCCTGAACCACAGGACCCCACTAGCTCTGTTAGAGTGGAAATGGTAAGGAATTATCACGAACTAGAGCCCGAGTAAGTAATGCAAAATCTCAAAGCGCAGCAAACCTTCACACTGCTCCTACTGATCTCCAAACGAGGGCAAAGAATTTGACAAAAGGTGCAGAAGGAGGCCCTGACTGTATGGAGGTCTGCAGCCTGGGCAGCAAACCGGGGCTTGGGTCCTCCCAGGCACGAAGGACAGGGAAGGCAATGGGCTCCTGGGGATGACCTCCCTAAAAGGGAGCAGTCGTGGTGGCATGAGGTCTGGAGGAGCAAGCTGGTGCTCTCTAGTCCGGAAATTATTCACGCACAAGGGAGAAAGAAGGGTGGCTGGGATGGGACATCATTTTCAGTGGTACTGGAGAGAAGAGGGGAATTTGGGAGCAGATCAGTAGCTGCTGCACAGTCTTGTCCTGCACCCGGGTGTACTGGGCACCTGTGTGTGCCAAAAATGAGCACCCACAGAGCATCATTCACGGACAAAATAGAAGAGAGCCCTTACAACCGCCAACTGCAGGAACCCTTTATCTGATTTTATTAATTTGCTAAGTGGGTACATCCATCTTAGTGAAAACCTGTTAACGACTGATGATACGTAATTAATTGGGAGATAATAAAACAGATAAATGTAAGAGCAGTTTCCTTTGGACAGATGGACCTTGCTAAATAATGTATGCTCCTTGGCTTAGCTTCGCCTTTGCTTACTTGCTCGCTTGTAGTCAGCATGATGTGCATATGTGAAAGGAGAGGCAACACAGCACTCTCCTTGTAGGCCAGTTGCCAGGGCTCAATTCAGGAACAAGAGAGGAGCAGGAACAGACTGGGGAAAAGACGAAAAAAAATTAATAAAAAAAATATAAGTGCAGGGTGTATCTGTCTCCAATCAAGAGAAATCCTTTTTCTCTCTGTGGAGATAGTTCTACCTCCCGTTAGTTATATTAATCATAGAAATACTAGATTTGTTGGCTTCTATTATTTTGAAGATCATAGTAAATGATTATGGGAAAACAGGAATATTGTTTGTGGCTTAAGTTGTTGGAACAATACCATGTTACTCACAGAAGCGCAGGGTTTCAAGGGGATGTGCTGTGTGTGGCTTGAAAACGCCACTTGCCTGGACCGAAGAGAGTATCCTAGTACCAGCCCATGGCAAATCAAGGTAATCCCTGCATTCGATACTGGCTTAATTCCTCTTCCCCAAGGTAACCCAGCAAGTGCCTCTGGGTATTCTCTTGAAGTTGTGCATGTGTATATAAGGTATGTACATATATGCATAGGCATGATGTCCGCCCATGTTGGGCATCAGCTGGGGGATATCCAGGATTAGGGAACGTGGAGGAGCCCTCCACTGAGGTTGGGATGAGGTGACTGGAACAAGGTTATTAACAAACTGGAACGGATAAACAGAGTGAGAAGCTAAAAGCGTTGAAAAGAAGCACCAGTCCAGAAAATATCACATTCTCTTAGGAAAACAGCAGCATAGGTGGTGATGTAGAAACCCTGGCTGTTTATCATTGGTATAGTGGTTTTGATGTCTTTAATATTTTTAAAGGATGGTCACCTAAAGCCACAGCTGTATTGCAACTAGGTTTATATCTTATAATTACTTTGTGTTTCAAAGATTATTCACAGCTATGCTAGAGCTGTTGCCATGTACAGCATGTTGCCTTGCATGTCATCCTGTGGTGATGGGTATGACTGAATATTACAATTTCTTTTTATGTTTTGGAAGGCCCAGACAAGAGTATTGGAATAGATCACAAAGTAAGTCCTGTGCTGGAGCACTTGATTGGCATGGAGACATTATTCACAGGAGGAGGACTGCAACGATCTGTAACCAATACTAAGGTGGGTATGAACAGAAGTGTGTGTGCAAGGAAGCATGGCAAGAAAAGGCAGAACAAGGGGCTGAAAAGGATGGCCTGTATGGGTAAGGAAGGACACTGTTCCTGGGACACAGCTGCTAGCAGCACTGGTGCCAGGCTGTGCCCGGCATTGGGGCATTTGTAGGAGCAGGCAACAGGGGCCGTGAAATTCATGTTGGCCAGTTTAGGGAGAACCAAAGGGGAGGCTAAGTCCACCATTTAGAGGGTGGGAGGCATAGGCAGGACACTTCTACTTGGACCCCTGTCCAAGGTGGGGGCCCGTCTTTGAGCTCCATCAGCTACAAAGTTTGGTATGCAGGAAGCTGATTTGGACATCTGAGAGTCTCTGGACCAAGAGCTGCTTTTTCTCCCCTTTCCCACTGAAAAGCCAGTAGACAGTGTTTGATTTCCAATATCTATTCATATTAATATTGATACAACAGTCATTCAGGACCTTGTAAGTGGAACATAGTGATGTAAAGAGCTGGAGCTGTGCTTTCTAAAAAGAACAAAACAGCAAGGTGAGGTAAGGGAAGTGTTTGTAAGTTGGCAAGAGAGAAAGGAACCAGTGAACATGCTTCCTTCTTCAGCAGTAACCTGCTTTGAGGGGAGAAGAGATGCAGCTGGAAGGAGGACAGGGTTGGGGCTGCCCCTCTCAGCTCCAGCACAGCTGGGAAAACCTGGAGCGGGGTGACAGAGACAAGTTGTCCTTCTGCAAGGTGGGAGCAGGACTTTTCTGCTGCAGACTGAATAAAACAAGTGCTGCTTTATCTCAGTTATGGCTTTCTCCAGAGTCCCTTCCAAAGAGCAGGAGTAGCACAGCCTTTTGCTAATGTGTGGTTCCTGCTCAGCTCCCCCTGGCGACCTCCACAGCAAGGGGGGCATGGACTGCATGGAGCATGTTGGCAGCAACAAATGCTTTGCAGCAAATTTATCCTGTGGGGCTGCTTCCCTCCGCACCGTGGCACCAAGGGAGTCCACAAATGCAGGAGCTCGTGGCTGCTCCTTCTGTAAAGCAAGCACGCTTATTCTTTGCAGGTCTGGCTGGAGTGTGCGAAGATGATCCAAAAAGCCGTTCAAGGGGTGGGTGCAGGATGAGGTACTGGTCCTCTTGCGGCATGGATCTGGGAGAGCAAAATACATGTTACTGGGGTACTGCAAAGACTGAGACCAGAGCTGGCCACATCTCCATGACCTGACAGGTCCATGTGGGGACTCTCTCTGAAATGCTTTACACAGTTTGGCATAGAAAAAAAAAAAAAATCACTTCTCTACACCCAGGCACACCCACTCCATCAACAGTGGCATTAAAACCCCTGTTTTTCTCAGAGGGAAGATCTGATGCTCCACAAATTGAGTTTGTACCACTCAGCTGCAAGTGAACTTAAAAAACCCAGCCCCCAGGGATTTCTGGCCTAATATAGCAAGTGCGGCTACTACTGGTGGACAGAAGGGGCATTGCACACTTGTACAGGTACAGCTGGACTTGGCACTCAGGCAAGTCCTCAACAAGCAAAGCTCTGCCAGGGCACCCCGAAAAGCACAGGGACACCAGCAAACAGGAGATGAGTGGGCTACAGTTGTTCTACTGGTAAAATCTTTCTTTAGGAGTGAATACATTGCAATTAGCCATTTTTTATATTCCTTTCAAACAAATCCATAGTTGTCCTCTTTATCTGAAATGAACTGAAATAAAAATCTGTACATGCCTCTAGTTAATTATGGGAAGATACCTGATGAGTATCGTGAACAATTTTACTCATTTAATGTTTTGAAACAGGAGTTTTAATGTTCAGAGGAGGTTGTTGCTCAAATCATGCCCCCATTTTAATGTAGGTTATATATTTCTGTATTTATCCATATACATACAAGGAAGAGCATTCTAATCTTTGTTCCTTGCACTGGGGACATTATGCTTTCAGATGTCAACAAGTAATCTTTGTGAAACTGCACTTTCATGGACTTCCACCCAGTAGCACAAAGAGGAATGACACTATAGTAAGTCACTGTTGTGGTTTAGCCCCAGCTGGCAACTCAGCCCCACACAGCTGCTCGCTCACTCCCCCCCAGTGGGATGGGGGAGAGAGTCAGAAGGGTGAGAGTGAGAAAACTCATGGTTGAGTTAAAGACAGTTTAACAGGTAAAGCAAAAGCCACACACACAAGCAAAGCAAAACAATGAATTCATTGACTCCTTCCCATGGGCAGCCATCTCCAGGAAAGCAGGGCTCCATCACACATAACAGTGACTTGGGAAGACAAACGCCATCGCTCTGAACATCCCCCCCCTTCCTTCTTCACCCCCCAGCTTTATATGCTGAGCATGACATCGTATGTTACGGAACATCCCTTGGGTCGGTTGGGGTCAGCTCTCCCGGCTGTGTCCCCTCCCAGCTCCTTGTGCACCCCCAGCCCTACTCGATTGTGGGGTGGGGTGAGGAGCAAAAAAGGCCTTGACTCTGTGTAAGCCCTGCTCAGCAGGAACAAAAACATCCCTGGGTTATCAACCCTGTTTTCAGCACAAATCCAAAGCATAGCCCCACGCTAGCTACAAGGAAGAAAATTAACTCTACCCCTGCCAAAACCAGCACAGTCACATAATGACCAGAGGAGCTGAGGTGGTAACCACAGACACAAGCCCTTGTCCAAATTCTAAATTGATTTTTTTTTTTTTACCAGCACATCTTGAAGGGGATATGGTTTGGCCAAGTTGCTGCTGGGGCATGTGTGGGGAAGGCGTTGAATGGGACAAGATGGCACCAGGCTGACCCGCAGCAGCACCCCTCACCATTGGTAAACAGTGCTGGCCCAGGGAACTAACACTGAAAAAAAGCTTCTCTACGGCAATGGGCAGCCGAGAAGGCACACATCTTCCACACTAAACTCCCAGTGCTTGAACTCTGCCATGTGTGCTCAAGGTCCTGCTGCTGCAGCTCATCCCTCAACACATGCTCCAGACCACTCTGGGCATGATGTTGTCCATCAGCTCGTGCTGCTCCCCTGACCAAGTCTGCTGCAGGTGGCTCCCTGCCTGGCACCCACTTCCCTGCTCCCCTGGGAAGGTGCTCATGCTCCTGGAAGGAGAATAAGTTGTGCTGGTTACTGCCAGCAGAGGAAAAAGGCAAAAGCAGTTGATAGGACAAGGGGTAATAGTTTTAAATTAAAAGAAGGTAGGTTCAGATATAAGGAACAAATTTTTTGACAATGAGGGTGGTGAAACAATGGCACAGGTTGCCCAGAGAGGTTGTGGATGCCCCAGCCCAGGAAAAGTTCAAGGCTGGGTTGGACGGGGCTCTGAGCAACCTGATCTAGTTGAAGATGTCCCTGCTCATTGCAAGGGGGCTGGACTAGATGATCTTTAAAGGTCCCTTCCAACCCAAACCATTCTGTGTTTCTATAGCATTTCCAGTCGTGGAGGGGGGATCCGTGGCTTGCTGTGATCGTGCTGGCACAAATCCAGCATCTGCTTCTTGTGCTGGGGCACACAGGGCTGGCCCAGTCCCTGGGAAGCTGAAGCGGATCAGCAACACAAAGACCAACCCAGCTGTACACAGCACTGCCGCAAGCACTTCTCGGCACCTCCAGGAGCACGGTTCTGCTCCATGCAGTTGTTGTTCAGTCCATTTGTGGCCTGGAGGAGACCAGTCCCATCCAGCTGTTAAAGTGCACCACAATTCCCTGTGAAGTGCTTGGGTGTGTTGCAAGGAAGCTGGGGAAAGCAAGCATTACACCCTGCACCCCCAGGGGACAGAGTCCCCCATCCCACACAATGGAAGGATGGGCTGGTCCAGAAATGGCAGAGAGCTGGATAACAGCTTGAAGCTCACCCTCTGGAGCCACTTCCAGTCGTCACCTTACAAACACTGCTGTTGCAGACAACCCCAGTGAGCAGCTCCAGTGCCACAGGATGCCTGTCTGCCTACGTACCACGTGACTTCACATTGTATCACGCTGGGCTTGATTCAGCATGAAGGAGAGGGTCAGTCTGAGGAGCTGGAGTGCCTGCATTGGGGAGGCTTGGATTCCTGTTAAGCAGGAGCAGCAAGAGCAGGGTCACCCCAGTGCAGGTGGTGCCTTCGCCCACCGGGGTGCAGTCCCGTGGGACCCAAGCAGGGCCAGCGTGGTTGTAGTGACAGGTCCCACCAACAAGCTGGTGACAAAGCTGCCTGTAACATTGATCCAAGGTCCATCCAGGAGACAGGGTTGCCTACATCAGGCTGAAGTCCATCCAGGAAAGCAGCCTGGACTCAGCACAGACCTACCTACAGTACAACTTGGGAGTGAGCTCGTGGCCCAGGCCTGGGCTTAAATGGAGCCCCCAGCCCAAAAGGCAGCAGATAGGTAAGTGAAGCCAATTAGTGCCCCCGGGGCCCCAACATCCTCCCTTGGGCCCTTTGTATTGCTGGGGCTTAGGAGAGGGGCCAAACAGATCTCCAGGCATAGGGCGGTTAAGCAGCAAAGTCCCTTTTCTCCAAAGACCTGTTAGGGTGTGTCTGCTCCAGCATCTTAATTTGGCTCAGGGGTGCACTTCTGAAACCGATCTCCCGCCTTTCCTCACTTTACTGCACTTTGGATTGCGTCCTGGAGCAGTTCTGGAGAGCTCAGGCTTGGGAGAGTGTCAGCTGGACTCCTTTCAGATAAAACCAAATCAAATGTGCTCTAGGAATGAACTTCACGCTCCCCAGCCACTGATGGGCGTTCAGACCAGAGCAGAGCTCATCTGGAGTGAAAAACCCATTGTAAATGTATAGTACACACTTTGGGTCCTCGGCTGTACGGGTCCTCTCTCACTGCACCACGCGAGTGCGCAGCCACCAGAGCCCAAATCCTCCCAGATTTCACTTGCCATAACATTTCATGTCTTGAGTTGCTTGCGGACCAGAGCTGTCCTTTGGACATCCCCCTGCCAGGCAGCAGTGGGATGATGCCTGCGTGCCTCCGGTCTCCTTCCACCCCGCTGCATTCCGGTTGCTCAAATCACAAGGAAAAAAAAAAACGGAGCGTTGCATCCGATGGGCTGCTTTACTATCCCACCCCCTTAAGTGTGCCTTGAGCTTCAGAAACGGAATATTCTGGGGAAAAGCCGAATACTTTCCTCTGACTTCACGCAAGCCTCGCAGCCCCGGCCAAATGAATCCGTTTACCGCTAGGTGGCAATTGCTGCTCGCGGATCCCGGGCTGAGCACACCGGGAGCGACGGGACGGGGGCTCGCCGGCAGCCTGGGCTGGTTTTATGAATGAAGGGCTGCCCCCGGCTGCCATCCCCACCCCCCGGCTCCTCCCTGCTGCCGGCAGCCTCCAGGTGCTTTGGGTTTGCTGGGGGCAATGCGCTGGAGGCTGCTGGGCTGGCGGCGGGGTGGGCTCATCACTGCTGAGATCCTCCAGGCTCCTTGGCTGGTAAGTAGCTGAGAGATGGGTTTAATTGTTAATAAGCTTGGCAGCCCAGGCCGGACTAGGCTGCCGCGTTTCTCTTCCCGGGAGACCCGACTGGGGTAGCATTCCCAGTGGGAGCTGCTCAGCCCGGGTGGCTGAACCAGGTCTGACCCGTCGTAAACTTGCCTGTTTTTACACTCTGCTTCGTTGCACTTTTTATCTATGTACAGACTAAGTTAGAAGTGACTTGGCTTTTCCCGGCTCCTACAGAGAGAGCAGAGCTTATTCTGCTGCTCAGTTTGCCATAGTACGCAATGAAAAGTGTGTGGTACTAATCTTTTATGGTTATATCTATTAATGCTTTAACTTGGCTTCCAGGAGGTTTTATTGCTTTGGTAAAGCTTTCTGTCTCCAGAGCTGGTTTTTCTGGGGCTCCTTGACTCTGATGCTCTGCTTTACTGCTAAGGTTTAACAGCCCGAAATAACCATATTGGACAGATTGTCACTAAACACCTAGTTTGTGCTGGGGACTTTTCCACTGCTCAAAGACAGCTTTCTCAGATTCTCCTCACCCCCCAAATAAAAATCAATCGTTTGCCTCCAAGCAGTTGTGACAGACTTGGTCCAAGGAGAAAAAAATAGCCTCCCTAGTCCCTGGGGGGAATTATCCCCTGCTTGGGCTTCATTAAATCTGTCAGGACAGGGAAATTGTGCTTCTTCAACACACACTTTGTTTGTGTGTCTCTCTGCCATGCCTCTGCTCTCAGAAACCTTGGGACATACAATATAGCAGGCAGAAAAGAAACAGAACCTGAGAAATGCCGGGTGCTCTCCAAAGGAGTTCTCTAACTAATGATCCTTCTGCTTGGATGCATTGCAGAGCCTGGGTACGGATGGCCAGGACTCGGTAGCCGTACATACCTCGAGCATCTTGAAAGCGATGTGTGATGGGGTTGTGATAATCGGGGTAAGGGTGGGATGGAGAAGACTAAATGTTTATCTCTAGAAACAAATACCAAAGCACTTGATGAACTTAAATTAAGACAAAGAGTGTTATTTCTTCCTATCCTTGAAATAAGACCACCTCTGATGTGAATTATGGCTCCTGAAAGTGTGGGGCAGTCCCTGAACTGCAGCCGGGCAGCCTGGCCGAGGGATGCCCTGTCTACCGGAAATCATCAGGAGGCACCTAACAAGCAGGGCATAGCTGGGCTTAGGTAAGCCCAAGCCTCAGGTTGCTGCCACGGCTGCGTTCAGTTAGGCAGTTTATTGCCCATAAAGAACCACTGCGTTAGTCTGGCTGCTGAGCATCAGTGTGAAATTTCTGCTAAGCTGGAAACCAGCATTTTTTGATGTAGCCTCATGCCCAAGGAAAGAGAGGAAAGTGCTCTAGGAGAGTTGGTCACAGACTTGCAGCTATCCTGCACACATGCCGGCCACACAACCCGCACACAAGCCACGGGGAGCTTTCTCTTTGCCAAGTGGAGCGTGTCCCAGCTTTCTGCCGGCTGGTCCTTGCACAGCTTTCAAAGGGAGGGGAGTTTGGCAGCCCCAATGGGTCACTGGCTTGACACGGTGGGTTGCTGTAACTATAGATTTCTCCTGCTGAGTTAACGGTACTGAAAACGACAGAGATGCAAACACCCTTGTGATTTATGAGCTGGGGATGGGGAAGTCAATTGGAAAGCCAGGGCAGAGATATCAGCTCTATAAGAAATATGGGAAGAATTCATCCCTAATCTAATCTCACCGAATTCCACAAGGATGCAAGACAGGGATCATTTGCTCCAGTTCCTTAGGTTGAGATTTAAACAGGAAACCCCCAAGGATGTAAATTGTTCTCCCAAACACCAATGCGCTTGTGCATGGAGGCTGGAGAGGGGATGCCATGGTCTGAGCCATCTCAGCTTGCTAGATAAGAGGCAATGTCAGGCTGTGGGGCTGCGAAGCAGTGCCGAGCTCAAGCAGAGAGAGCAGGAGCCAAGCCCGAGTTCCTCAGCAGGACTCGCTGCTAATGATTCTCTTCGCTAAACCAAGCCCTTGAGCCAGCAGGGCTGGCAGATATTCTCGCCGGTGAGGGTTTCTGGCTGCCTCACTCTCTGCTGTGCTCCTGTGACACCCTCTCAGGGGCTGTTTACAGCAAAGATGAAGATTTATTGTAAACCTTGGCTCCCAGACTCTCGGAGCTGCCTCTTCCTCCAAGTTTGGTCTATTCCCTCTCCAGCTGGGATTACAGTGAGAGATGGCTTCAAGAGCACAGGGTAATTAGGTCTTTACAGGCACTCGCTCGTGCAGTTACAAACCTGGTGTTGAAAGCAAAGACACAGAGATCAGTCAGCTGAGTAACCCCCTGGCCCTGGGGGCAGCTGGGAGCGGCTTTCAGCCAGGGAATGGGGGGACATACCTGACCTCACCTGCCCTCCTTGAGGAGCACTCCTCTGGGAGGAGGTCCACTCAGGGGGACCCACTGCACCCTGCTCGGGGTGGCAATGGATCTCCTGCAGAGGACAGGCTGCAATGGGAAAGAGGGTGAAAACAGCATTACCTGTTCGGGATGGGGTCTCCAGCTTTGGTCCTCTCTGGTCCCTGCAAGCCACCCATCACCTTCCCACCTAGTTCTCACTTCTGCCCTGCTCACAGGAGCTGGCTGTACCTTCTCTGACTCTTTTTGCCTGGGGAAAATGAAGCAGAGAGTGCCAAATGACCAGTGTGAGGTCGCAGAGCTGGGCTCACAGCACAGGGGACCGAGTCATTCTGCCTCCCTATAGACCAGATCATCCCAAATCACAGCCATGAAAATCAAGGAATGACAGTGATTTTGTGGTACCCAGGAAGGAGCACTCCATATTCCTGGCAGAGGTAAGCCTTTATTATTCCCCAGTGTGGGCAGTGTTGGACATTTGGGCTCTGCCATCTCCATGCTCAGCGACCCCACATAGCCCACAATCCAACCGCAGCTCCGCTGTACCTGCAGGCACGCCATGCATGCGCTCCAGGATGGCACAGCCCAGCTCTGCCAGTGGGATGGCGTGGCACAGAGCACAGTTGTTGCAAACGTCACGCCGAGTTAACTTGGGAGCCTGCCCAGGATATGGTTTCCCTAAAACAATGCTGTTCACAAGCCATGTGGGGTTATTGTTCTTGTCTCGCGTGCTGGCGAGCTGCCATTTATTGTGCGCAGGAACTACTCTGCTTCCCCCACCGTCAAGTTCAGGTTTATTTCCCGATTTTCCAGGAGGAGATCACTGATGTCAGCTAATTTGGCCTGAGCACTTCATAGCGTGAAAAAAAGAAAAGGCTTTCGGTTTCAATCTGTCCATTGTCCACTGAGAGAAGAGCTGGTCTTCCCACAGTGCGTGCTCGCACACAGGCAGGTGGTGACAGCTCTGTCACTGCATGCTACTATGTGCTTACTTATGCATGGGCAGCGGTAGAGTCAAGCTCAGCACTGAGCTTTCTCAAAGTTCTGGTCTATGCTGCAGGAGGACAATCTGCTGTTTGGAGGAAGGTGGGACACTTGGGGTCAATCCCTGCCCTGCTAGGGTTCCCGTTTGGCCACGGGCAGGTCACTCAGTCCTTCTGCGCCTCAACTCCGTACTGGGATAATGACAGCCACAGAGGCCTTCCGCAGCGGGACGCTGTGTGGATGAGTACATGGAGGACTGAGAGGCCTTCACGTGAACGAGGGGTTGGACAGGGAGGATTTGTCCTGGGAGCAGCGCCTCGGGAGTGGGATGCGGTGGTGGTTGCTTCTGGGCTGCACCGGCTAGCTGGGGATACTGGCAGAGGGAGCTGTGCTGTGAGGAGGTACTTCCACTTGTGACCATCCTCTGGGCTGGGTTATCTCTGTTTTGATTAGTCAGTTAAACGATTGCAACAAGGGGAGCTGTCTGCCTTAGAGCACGCTGCTGCCAGCAGCCGCCCTCGTCCCCCCCCGCACAAAAACTACGGCAGCCCACCACCAACTGACCTGCCCCAACCCCTGACAGATGTGCCTTCATCTTCAGCTCACCCTGGAGCTGACCTGGTGTCTCCTGGGGAAGAATGAATGAGCAGCCAGCTGGGGTGAACAGCCTGGCGTCCATCCCCACTGTCTCTGCTGGTTGCTGATCCGAGGAAATACCCTGCAGAGAGGCTGCAGCCTGGCTCCAGACAACTCCCTTTGCCACAGCAAAGCTGCTGGGGTGGGGACTGCAAGGTTGCTCAGCCACTCAGGAGCTCACTGCCAGGCGAAGACGTGTCCCCTGGCTCCCCGAGCAGCACGCCAGAGCAAAGGGCAGCCCACTGAGGAGGCTGCCGGAGCGTGGTGCTCTGCAGGGGTCCAAGGCTTGCAAGCCAGAGAGCTTACCCAGCAATCCAGTCTGTAATTACCGAGGAGCCCAGCCAAGAGGTTCTGAGAAGAAGCAGATAATAGTGCAGGCACCCTCCATCCTCATTAAAATACTTTCTCCAGCAAAGCCCCCCACGCCTGCCCAGCTTGTTCCAATTAGCACAGCGGGCCAGGGAGACCAGAGAGCAGGGCTCCTGCTGATGAAAAGAAAACACTGCAAAGCTTTCAAGTGTCGGGGGACACAGGCGACCCTGACTGGGACGGCGAGAGGCCCTGGGAGCGTGACCAGCAGCCGTGTCGCTGGCTGGCAATGGTGAAGTGGATGAGCCGGGTCACTGAGCAGCAGAGCAGGTGCTTCACAGCCAGCTTCTGCCTGGAATGGCCCTGGGATTATAGCTGGGGAAATGCAGTGAAGCCAATAGCTCTCCGAGAGGTGCTTAGCATCCCTGTCCAATAGGTCTGGAGGTGGGAAGCAATAATCCCACTTTGAAAGGAGAAAATGCATGTTACAAATTGTGCAGGTTTTCTGCAAAATGCCTTGGCAGCTTAAGGTAGCAATAGGCTCTGGCTTGGGAGTGCTGGAAAAGACTGCAGCCTGCCTGTCCAGGGAGCAGGGATGCTTCTGCGCTCCCCAGGGCTGGTCCTCTCATGAGACACCCCTGGGGATGGATCTGTCTCCAGCCCTTGGCCCTCTGCTGGGGTACTTCAGAGAGGCCCCCTAGGATGTTGGTATGTGCCCACCAGAACTCTGACCAAGCCCACCACTTCTTTTCCAGGGGCCACCGAAGGACCAGCAGCCCATGACACTAGGTGATGGCTGAGCCTGCCCAGGTTCGAGGTGGTGACCCAGAGCTGGTAAGCTCTGTGTGAAAACCCTGGATGTCACCCAGCCCCTCTCCCCACCAGAGGCTTTTCAGCCAGCCTGGGGCAAGAAGCATTAGCAAAGCCGTCCCTGGCTAAAGCCTATGCTGACTCCTGGCCTTGGAGCCCCTGCCAGGTTTTAGCATGTGTGTGATTCACCCAGACCCAGCCTGGAAAGCCTGAAGCCCAGAAAATGGCTCTTGAGTGGGGCAGAGCTCCCCAAGCCTCCTGAGGGCTGTATTGAATGTCAGGCCATGTGGCGGACAGGTGACAAGGGCGGGTTTCAGCGGGCAGGCTGCATCATGGTATAAATGGCTCTGAGGAATGCGGCACTGCCTCTGGGGACTCCTGAGGCTTTGGGGAGCTGGCCTGGCAGCAGAGTGGGCAGCTCAGAGCCTCTTCACTACCTTATTTGGGTACTTTTTCTCTAACACAACATCAGAGGGTGGCAAGCCCCTTCCCAAATGTGAAAGAAATTTTTAAGCTTCTCCGTTGCATTAGGGGGCACGTTGGGAGTTTAATATACCAAGTCAATCCAGGGTTTAATACACAGTTTAATACACCAAGTTAAACTGGAGTTTAATATGCCAAGTCAATCATGGCTGGGCTTAGATGAGCTGTACAGCTGCTGCCCAGCGTGAGACTCAATTGCTCCACGCTTGTTCCACCTCCCTGACCCTCCGTTTTGTCTGGGGAGGAGCCCAGCCTTCTTCCTCCAAATTTGCCTCTGTGCCGCTGCCAGCTGGTGTCCTGGCATGGTTTGTCCCCTCTGGGAGCCCTGGCCTGGGCAGCATCCCACAGCCGCTTGCCTGAGCTGTGGCTTGGCAGCAGGACCTTAGCACTGTTCTGTGCTGGGGATGCAGGCATGAAAGCCGTGAACAGAGGTGGGGAGATGTGACGCAGGTATGGCAAGGAGAGAGCCGGAGGGTGCGCAGAGTCCCAAGAAGTCCCTGCCTCCTAGGTTTTCCCTGAGGTGTATTTGCCCAGACTCAGTAGTCCAGTGGCACTGGGAGCTGCCTGCACTCTGGCAGCATTTTAGGTGAGAGGAGACTTCCAAGGTGCAATTGCGCTGCATCTCCATCCGACTTCCTCTGCACATTGGACTTGCTACCTCCCTGGTGCTGGATGCCCTTGGGGTGAATTAGAGGCAGGAACAGTGGAGGTTACTCGACTGGCACTACCTGGCTCAAGCAGGACATTGAAGAACACCAGAAAACCCTACAGGACCTGCTGCCTGAAAACAGGGGTCAATCCAGCCCGTCACTGTGCCCATCACTGTGCAGTGAGACAAGCCTGGCTGCTGGGCCACCTTCCCAGCCCAACGGCCAAAAAGCCAAACCAGATCAGGCTTCACGTCTCTCTCAATAGCAAGGGAAAGGTAGGGGCTGAGCCAGTGGCCTCCTGAGAAAGGGATTAGCAGGATGTTAAGTGAAGCCAGCTCCTTATCCCTTCATAAACAGTTATTAATATCCTGGCCAGTCTTTGGCTTGGTAATTCCCCATTTGCTTTCAAAGGTTGTGGTCCTAAGCGGAGCGTGCCTTAAGCTACTGAAGCTTCAGGGAGACAAACACCGTTAGAGGAGATGCTATATTTGCCCTTCCAAACGTAAAGGTTTGCCCCCTGCTAAAGATAAAAAGCTGAGCCTGGCTTCCACCTTCCAAGGCCCCAAACAGAGAGAAAATCCTGTGCGTGCAGAAGGGCAGAGACAGCTGGGCTCTGCCGGAGCCCAGGGCAGCGCTGACAGGCGGGTTCGCAGCCTGGGATGGACACCGCTTTGTCTGTGCAATAGGGGAGGAGACAAACCAGCTGCAGAGGCTAAGGTCTGTGTTTGTGCGGCGGCGCAGCTGGCATACACCTAATGTGACATGCCAGGTCTCAGGGACCAGGAATGTTTGCACTTCAGCACACGTAAGAAGTAAAAAAGGGACCAAGATGCCCACGCTCTGTAGTGTCATGACAGGCAGTGAAGTCCCCCTGATACCACCCAGACCACAGAGCTGTTCCTGCCCCATCACTGTTATCACCAGGTACCTGTCAGCGAGGACCTCTCCTGCCTGGCAGGGGTAATGTGCTGAAGGGCTGCAGCATGCCAGCAGCAGCTGCAACTCATTCCTCCCTGCTCACAGTGCTTGGCACGCTTCTGCAGTGGTGGTTGGCAAGGAAGGGTGATCTGGGGCTAGTTGTGATCCTGGACTTTTATCTCAGGAGGCGAGAGCATAGGAGGCTGTTGGGACATGTCCCGGCTGGAAGGGAGCCCGCTGGCCAGCCTTGCTGTGCAGTGGCAGAGAAACACAGGCGAAGCTTGAGCAGCCTCAGCCTTGCTCTGCTATTGAACAATTCCTCCTTTCAATCCCTCTGAAATCTGCTCCCCTTCATCTTTAGGGCTCTGCGTGGGCATGTGAGACCTGTGTTAGTGAGAGGTTCATTGAAACCCTGCCATTTCACAGGGCACACTGTGACACCCTGCTGCCACTCGAGGTCTGGCACTGGCTTTTGTGGTCCCAATTTGTGTCATGCTGCAGGAGCATCCCATGCCTCCATCCCCATCCCACAAGCAGCTCAGCACCACAGGCTTTCCTGGCATCAGTCCTGCCCCAGCCAGGCAGCTCGGGGGAAGGCAGGGAGGGAGCTGAGGGCCCACCCCAGTGGCTTTGTCCTGGTTGGAGAAGGACGACAGCTGCCTCTCCCTGCAGCTGCTGGGACATCCATCATCCTGCACAGGATGGAAGGGAATAACCAAAGCCCTGGGCTGAGCAGGGAGCTTCTCTGTGCCTGCATGGGGAGGAAGGGGGGCAGGCAGTGCTTTAGGAAGAGGGACAGCCGTGGGCAGGGGTGCATGCCAAGGCACACGACCAACAGCTCCAGCTGTGCACACGGTGTGAGCACAACCAACCTGCGGATGCGTACAGAGATGGGCACATGGGCCAAGCTGTGGGAAGGCACAGGAGAGGGGGAGACTCCCTGAAGGCAGGGCACGGTGCCCTGTCTGCCTGAAGACCTTGCTGGTTGCTTGGCTTTGCTCCTCAGTTTCTTTGCTGGGGCGAGACTCCTTTCTCCTGGCTCCCAAAAGTGGCAGAGCAGTACCTGCTCTCCCAGGCAGAGAGGGGACCACCCGCACCCAGGGCTTCTGCGGGAGGAGGCAGTACAGTCTCAAGAGTGTTAGGCTTGGGTCTGGGAGCCAGGGCTTGGCTGATTGGGAGCCTTGGGCAGTGCCAGCCCGTGGGGTGAGTCTCAGCTCCCTAAGGCTCTTCCCTCTCACAGCAAGCTCTAGCACAGCGTTTCGGTCCCCCCGTGGAGAGGGTCACTGTGGCTGAATGCTGACACAGGGTGCAGCTCCTTTCCTCCCCCCCCGGCTCCTCTCCCTTGAGGTCCCCCAGCTGCCGGGGGCCAGCATTTCACCTCCTGCCCACGGCCTGGCCAGCCCTGCAGTGTAACTGAAGAAGGCATTAGGCTGCAAATGGTGTGTGGGGATTAGCTGGGACACAATCGGAGCCTGTGAAAGTGGTGGAGCACATGGCGGGCTACGCTGGGCAGGGAGGCAGCACGGCGGGCTGCTGTTAGTGCCACAGGGTTGCTGAAGAGCTTGAGTTCAGCATGCTCTTCCCTCTAGGGAGATAATCTGTACCCTGATAAATCCACTGCCAGGGCCCTTCCCCCTCTAAAATTTGGATTGTTTTAAACTATTCATGGCGTCACAGCAAATAGGCATTGTCAGGAGGAAATCGGTGCTTTCATGGATAAACAATTCCCTCCCATACCCGCGTGTCTCAAACAGGAGCGATCTGTCTTTTTCCTGCGCTGCTCAAGTCTCCAGCAAGACCTTCCAGGGGACTTTATCTCCAAAGGAAAAATTCAGCACCATGCCATGAAACAGTGACTCTAGATGACAGTCCAGAGCCTTAAACCTGTTGGACTTCTGCAGGTCACCGGTGGAAGGGGAGGGAGGGGAGGGCACAAGGGAACCACTGGGACCAGGGCATCTAGTGGACTGCTGGCACAAAGTCAGCCCAGTGCTGCGGTGTCTCTACCTGTGCCACCTGCACCAAGGCACTCCTGGTGACTGCCAGCCCCCTGAAACAGGGCTGCAGTCACCCGCGACCCCCACCTCAGGCCTCATAGGGCCCAGAGTATGAAGTCTTAACCCCCAGACGTCCCCTCACCCAGCAGCCTGCCCTCATCAGCACTTCCCTCTCCAAACTGAGATAGAAATAGTTGCAGCTCCGGACAGTTGATTATTTAAAGCTGTCGGGAGTGTTTAATTTAACCCTGGATTCATCATCCGCAGCTTGTTTCCATCCACTAGACACCCGCGCTCCCCCTCTCAGTGTAAACTCTGCCTCTGCTGAGCTCTTCACCTTCAGGCAGATTTGGGCAGAGGTTTACAGGCAGGGGACATGACCCTGCCGCGTGTTTCCCCAGTGTCCCCGCTCTGACTGGCACAGTGAGGGATGCCCCCATGCCAGGGGCTGCGGGCATAGCAAGGTCAGGAGCTGCTGCTGGGATTTTTAGCTGGGCCTCAGGGGACAGACATGCCAAGTCCCTCACTGCTGCCTGGGCATGATGGTGGGGGGCCCTGAAGGCTCGGTGAAAGCATGATATATAGGGGAAACCTTTCTTACTGGAAGTTATCCTCTGACATTTTTTTTTTCCTTGCCCACTTTGAGCCCCTCCAGCAAGATTCCCACTTTTTTGACCCTGTACCCAGCTCTGCCAGGGCTCTGGGTTTTTCCTGTGTGTGGCTGTGGCTCCTGCCACCATCAAACCTGTCTTTGGCAATCCCAGGGGGATGAGATGAAGTGCTGGTACAATCAAGCCGTACATGGGAGCATGCACGCCTGCCCCACTGCCCTGGCCCCTGCTGCAGGCATGCGAAGCATCCATCCTGCTCCCTAAAGCTCATTCCATGGCCATGCGAGAGCGTGTCCCGGTGGCAGGAGCAGTGCCCTGCCTGCTATCTGCAGAATCCCGGACCCACCCTGGCATCCCCTGGAGCCCTGGGTCATGAAAGGTTCCTCTCAGGGCCACCTTAGCCCAAACCTAAGCCTAGCACAGGCCCTGCTCCATTTATAGAAAGCTGCAATTAGAGGCCAGTGTTCTCCTGAGTCCTCCAGCAACAGAATGCACATTGGCAAAGAAAAAGTTCCCTGTCAAATCCCAGGCATGTCTTTGTGATGACCCCTGGGATAGCAGTGCTCGCTCAGGGCATGGCCACGAGTCAGCAGGATGGGTCTGGGAGACTCTGCTGGAGACAGCTGAGCATGGGGAAGAGTTAAAATTGCTGGAGCATCCCCAGTACAGGAAAGCCACTCTTCACCTCTGCCTGCTGGGAAGGTATTTGTGGGGGAAGCGAGGGCAGCACTGCCTGTTAGCAGGTCCCCAGTGTGGCTGGTGGGGTTCCTACATGGGAACCCTGACTCTCCACGATCAATGTGTCAAGCAACGAGCAATTTACACCTAGCTAAATCCATGATGTTTGTGTTGGGTTTTTTTCCCTAGGCAGTGGTTGGCCTTCAAAAAGTCTGCCCAAGAAAGGGGTAGATGAGTTGAGAAAGCAACCCCAAACCAAAGAGAGTCAGAAAATGGCACAGCCTCCATCCTGAGGTTATACCAGGTCCCAGGGTGGTGCCAGGTCTCCTGGGATGGAGGAAGGCTCCAGAGCAGAGCAGGTTGTGCTGGCCGGCGTGAGAGCAAGGCAGCAGTGAGGGCAGGGAACGGGCAGAAGAGGACTTGTGCCAAGGGGCTGCACCCCAGCCTGGCCATGGGCTGCTGCCTGCCCAGGCGGAGAGAAACCTCAACCTCCGCAAGCCCAAAACATCCTCCCAAAGCACAGCCAAGTGCTCCTTCTTGTGGAAGGCAGAGACCGAGGCAGTTGGAAAGGCTTGGCTGCACCATCCCTCCTACACAGCCCTTCACTGGGACGGCAGAAATCCCCTGCTCCTTGTGCCAAGAGCCTCTGGCCAGGAATGAGCCGAAAAAGCTCATTTTAAACCTTTCAGCCATGGGACTGAAAGAACTTAATACGCTGCAAGAGGGGGAGTTAGTCAAAGCTGCCATTTAGGGACGGGGACATTTATAAGCAGGAAAAAGCATCTAAATTGCCTGAACTAATTGCTGAGAGCTGCCAGGCCAGCCCTGCTCCCCGCTGGAGGTGTGGGAGCTGGCGGACAAGGCTGTGAAACCCTGTACGCCTCTGAGGGGGTGTAAATGTAAGAGAGTCCTTCCAGGCTGCAACACCCCAGAGCCAATGGATGCTGGTGGCCTTGGAGAGGTCTGCAGTGACCAGGCAATTTGCAGAGCTACTGGCCAGAGTGATGTATCATGTCCAGAGGCAGCTGCAGCTGATGCTGAAGGGATCACAAAAGTGGCATTTATGGCCAGCACTCCAAAATATTAATTCCCCCTTCAGTAAGAGGGACAAGATTTAACCCCAAGCTGAGATAAGACAAATATTAGAGGTCCCTCACTGGGCTCTGGCCGAGCACTGGGGTTCTGAGCAAATATTTAGTAGAGGACGCTCAGGCTCTGAGAGCCTGTTGGAGGGTGTACCACTTCCAGAGCACCACCTGCCTTTTCCCTCATGTCGGTCACCTCCCGGATACTCAAATCCGAGCACTCCCAAGTACCACATGCCATGGACATACCTGCCCTAGGCAGTCTGTAATAGCTGGTCTTTTGAAGTCCCTGGATGTGAAACGTTGGAGCTCCCGGGTGGCAGAAGGGGCAGCCAGTGAGTGGGTCTCCCAGCCACAGCTGCAGTTCCCAGTACCCAAACTGGCCCTGTGAGCACCACCTGCTCTGCCAACTCCAACAGACGGAGGGTGCACGGTGCCCCAGCTGGGGCAGGAGTGGCTCACAGCAATGGAGATGTTCAGAAATCCTCCTTACCCTACTAGAACCATCGATGACTGCTGAGGCTGTGAGGACAGCCCAGCCAGCGAGATGCCCACCTCTTTGGGCCCCCACTTTCCCTCCCAGCCTGGTTGGTTTGGGCTGTACGAGCTCTTCAAGACAAGCCTTGTCTCCCTCTGAGCCTGCACTCCCCAGGGATGGGTGGGCCCCAGCCCCCTGGCAGCCTGCAGGTGCTCTGCTCAGATAAACGCTGATGAGGCGCTTGCAGCAGGCACTGCAGGGTCCCCAGCCTGTGCCTCGCTGCCTCAGCCCGGCGTGCTGAGCTTGCCGTGGCTGTTACCTCCCCCCGCTGCAGGCTGCACAGCAGCCCCGGCTCATTTTGCAATGCTGTGGGTGTGTGGAGGGCTGGACACTTGCTCTTGGTGGCTCCTCTCTGCCAGGCAGCTGGCCTGACGTCTTCTTGGCAACGAGCTGACCCGCTGAGCCGTCACTCGTGGCCCCTTGATCGCCCTCCCCAGCCAAGGGCCAGTGGGACCGGGGTCCCGACCCACACACAGCCCGCTGTGGTGCAGCCTTCCCCATTTTCTGCTTGCAGCTGACAGCGGAGGCAGCATCTCGGTGCTGGACCATGGTGCTGTGAGGGTGAGCTGCCCCCCTCCCCAGGTGCAGAGCGCCAGGATGCACGCTGCCCCCAGCCACAGGCTGCCCCTCACCGTCCTCCTCCTCCTCTGCCTCCTCCTGCATCAGCCAGGCAGCAGCAAGGCATGGAAGCAGCATGCCCCACGCCTTCGCCTCGCCTACAAAGGTAAGGGGGCTGCCCAGGTGGATTTCCCTGGGGTCTGCGCCTTGCTTGGGAGGGCTGGGAGAGCATCCTGCAGGCAGGGAATGAAGGGGGTGACCAGGGCTCAGAGGAGGCAGGCGGTAGCCCTGCCATTGTGGCTGCAACATCTCCACACGTTGAGGCCTCAGGACGTTTCATGGCTGCAGCCGCAAGCACAGTCTCTGAGGATGCTGCACTGGCGCTGCTGCTGTCGGGGAAGGGGCCTGAGCAGGGAACACTCTGCCCTCGTTCAGTGGAACGCCGGGACCGGCAGGGATGTCGCCTTCTGCTCAGACTCACTCTGCGCATCTTACGGTGTGTCCTGGGCTGGAGCTGACCTGGGCAGCCCCAGGTCTTCATGCTCACAGTGCAGTGGGGACACTGAGCCCCAGGCAGTGCTGCCAGCCCCTTCTTCTGCCTCCCACAAGCACGGTCTTGCCCCAGCTCAGCCCGTCTGTCCTTACCCCTCCTTTCCTGCTGAGGAGAGGTTGATCCGTTGTACAGATCATTTCCCTGCTGCACTTTACCCTTCCCCCCTGCATCTGTCTTGTTTGTTTAGATTATGAGCTCTTCAGGGGAGGCACAGTTTGTCTTCTTGTGCCTGATGCAAAGGGGGCCTCTTCTTGGTCATCTGAAGATGCAGGAGGAGCAGACTGACAGGTAGCACAGTACATACCCCAGCAGGGAAGTGCAAATGGGGAGAGTCTCTAGGGAAAGGGTCTCTGCAGGGGAATGACCTGAGCGGTTAAAGCGGAGCCCTGCCGGCCCGGCAGCTGGTCACCCTGCCATGGACCTGCAGCACAGACTTGGCCAATTTACCTGCTTTCAGCTCCTCCTATGTGAAAAAAGCAAGTTGCTTTGAAGGACATATACCTCAGCACATCCCTGGAGCTGCCCTGGACATGGCAGTTCGCAGGGCTCAGCCAGCCCTTCTCCACACCTGTGAGGTAGCAGTGCAGCTTCCCCATGGGCCTCACGCTCAAAGGTCTGGGGCCATTCTCTTGGCCTGCTCCATCACCCTGAGAAGCTGCTTTCCGGGAAGTGGTCACCAGCGGTGTGGAAGATGCCCCTGGCTTGTAGTTGGAGAGGGTTGGACCTCCCAGCGATGCGGGATATCGCTGTGCGGAGATGGTCCTCACTGATAGCCCAGCTCTGAAACACGGTGCAGGGTCTGCCTTTCCTTGGAGCCACAGGAGGCAGAGCAGGGCTGCTGGGGCAGCAGGAGTGCAGAGGGTCTGATGACTTCAAAGCCCCACACTGCGCTGGGGCCAGACATGCCAAAAGCCCTCAAGTCTTGGGCAGAGGCAGGAGAGGAAGCTCCCAGCATCAGGAGGGCTCAAGGACAACGTGAACAATGGCAGGGGATGTGACTCACGGACAGCATAGGTTAGGTTCAAGGACACAATGCCTTGAGAAGTTTAGGTTTAAAAACCCCTAGAAAAAAAATAAAAGGAGCATCCGTCTACGGGATCAGTCTTGCCCTCAGATCCCAGCATGGGGGAGGCAAGCAGAGCCCTTGCAGGGTGGGAGGAGAAGATGCAAGCAGGCTTGCAAAAAGGAAATGACAGCACCGAAGGCTGGGAGAGCAAAGGAAGGATGGGGCACGGGGCATGGGGCCAGGAACAACAGCAGCGGCTCCCACCCTGCCGAGGAGGCGAGGAGGTTTATAATAGCACGGCAGCAATCATGGCTATGTGAGAGGCAGCCTCCGGGTAAGCTGGGTCAGGCTGGGTCAGCCCTGATGCTGCCCGGAGCTAAGCCTCGCTGTTTTCTGAGGCCATACAGCAGTGCAGCTATGCAGTGAAACCACAGCATGCCTCCCAGCTCCTCTCAGTGTAATAATCCAGGGCAGACACAGCTAGGAGTTGGTAAATGGGTCTTCTGCCAGCCTTTGATCTGCAGCCAGCCCAGCTGGCCACAGCTCAGAAACCACCACCATGCAGCAAGTGCTCAGGAGTGCGGGAGGCTGGTGGGGCTCTGGTTATCAGTACCGAAAGCTACACTGGCATGACTCTTATCAGCCAACAGCAGTGAGGGGCTGGAGCCCGATTTAGAGAAAAGCTTCCCCTGGGCTTGAGGGATCTCCTCCATGGTCTGCTCTGTCTGATGGCAGGGGGAACACAGCCGGACTGTGACCCCAGGAAGCCCAGGGTCACCCTGCACTGAGGATGCTATGGCTGAGGGGCAGGAGGAGATGATGGATGGGACAAGGCAGTTACAGTGGTCCCAACAATGAAGAAAAACACCATGGCCTTGGGAGATAATTAGCACAAAGCAGAGGATGTTTCTCCGGGCTCACTCATTGGTTTAGCCACCGTGCAGCAGCTGCAGAGACCGCCTGGTTCCCCGCCTCAAGGGTCGGGGTTTGGATCAAATGCCCTGTGCATATAGCTGGACTGGGGGCGAGAAGAGGCTGGTTTGTGCCCAGCAGCTTCCTGCATATGAGGTCTGGATCCACAGCACTTGACATCCCCTTGGTGAGGGAGCAGAGCTGTGCCGCCGAGTCAGGCTCGGACCCTCATGGTCATTGACACTGCCAGGGGTGTCATGGTGCAAGTGCAGGGCAGTGAGTTTTTCCTCGGTCCTCCCATGTACTACCACAGCAGCAGGGAGGGCTCCTCCACCGTCCTACCTGACCTTGTCCTCAGACAGGGCCAAGGCAGGTTAGACATTGATGTTCCCTGGGAACAACCTTGCCCCACTCTACTTAATTACACCCATGTATTTGATGAACCTTTGACCTTCCCTCCCACTCCAACCCGACTCCCCAGCACCCTGCCTGACTTTTCCCCCTGGATCCAGCAGGTCCTGGGAGCGTTGGCAGACACAGGAGGGTGGGCAGCGCACAGCAGCCCGCTGGGGACCCAGCGGTAACAATGGCCTGCAGGCAGGGACAGGAATTCAGCTGTTATTCCCATTCAGTCGGTGGGAAATGGCTTGGAAATCTGCCCCCCATACCCATGGCACCCAGAGGACATCCCTTGGGAACCTGAGGGATAGTG
Source organism: Sula dactylatra (assembly GCA_013389905.1). Taxonomy (NCBI): domain Eukaryota; kingdom Metazoa; phylum Chordata; class Aves; order Suliformes; family Sulidae; genus Sula; species Sula dactylatra. Next base: position 112,477 of record WEKW01000435.1, read on the forward strand.
GGGAGTGAAGCGGGGCTGTGCACAAATTTTGTGGGAGCAAGAAGAGGGCTAGGAGCTCCCCGACACAGCTGGGAGTGGCTCCTGGCAGAGGGAGATTTGTGTCCCGCAGTAACTGGAGCTCTGACCCCAGAGGAAAGGGAGAAGGAAACAATAGCTGGGAGCGAGCCTGGCTGCGTCAGTGTGGATCCGGGCAGGGACCCTTGCCTGCTGTCTATGGCCCAGCAGGTCCTTCCCCTGCAGGGATGAGCAGACGTCAGTGGCATTTCCAGCTTGCAGGCGCTGGCCCTGCTTCCCCTCTGCCCTGGAAACAGGGTGGAAGGAAGAGAGATACAACCTCCTGGGACAGCTGGTCGCCTTTGAACGGAGCCGTGCCTGTGCCCACGTACACCCCACCTGTGCCTGGGGCTGCATGTCCGCCCACGGTCCCATCCACACTGGCCAGCAACTGGCTCCCCTTGACAGCTTCCCTCCCTCTGCTCTTGGCTCACTGCTTCAGTCCACATGATTCTGGGTAATTTCTCAGCCCGGGTCTTACAGACCATCCTGGGTTTCCAGCTGCACTCCACTTTCCCTCCAGCAGCACATCTCCATCCCCCCTTCCCATGGCCCTGTTTTTGCACCTTTCCCTCCACAGCACCAAAGCCAAGGGCAGCCTTGCCAGCATAGCCAGCCTTTACCCTATCCCTAGCCAGATCCCGCCACTTTTGAAGAGGAAAGTGTTATGATTTCTGGAAGCGCTGAGGCCCGCTTTGGTGCCGCACTCCCCTGCCTTGATCCCTGGGAGCAGGCGCTCGGTGGGGCAGCACCTGCTGCAATTCCGTGACTGCTGCAGCAGCCGCTCCTGCCATGCTGGGGGATGCTCGCCCCGGCAGCCAGCCCCAAAACCTGGTGCTGCATGTCACGGACCGATGCCGTCCCCAGGGATGTTGTTTCAGGAGTGGTTAACCAAGATACAAGAGCTTATTGTCTCTCTCACACACCCACATACCCGCAACTGTGCTGGAGGGGCCATGCTAGCCATCCCCAGGCTTCTGCGTGGGAGGACAGCCTGAACAGCAGACCCTCTCCTGCTGCCCTGCCATGTTCATGGGGGGGAGTCCATGGCACACTTTCCCCCTTGTCAAGGTGGCTCTTCCCTCCAGCAGTGCCAAAGCGGTGATCTTAAAAGCCCTATTCCTAAGAAAGTCTAATGCTGGGTTTAGGCTCTGTGTCAGGATGCAGGGCGGCAAAAAGTGGGGTGGCAGAAGCAGGGTCAGAGCAGCTCCCAGGACACAGCTGGGGACTTCCCTTACAAGCTCCTTGGCCAGGGACCAGCCATCCATCTGTCTGTCTGTCCTGGTGCACCCATCTCCCTGCCCATCCTGATGCGCCCATCCACCTGCCTGTTCTGGTGTCCAGGCTGGGCTGTGGCGGCTGTGTTTCCATACAACCTTTCCTTGGAGTGATGCTTTGCCCCAGCGAATAGCCAAAATCTTTTTTATATAAACCCTTTCAATCTGAAGCCCAGCAAAAGAGTGCTGGGAGTTATGGCAAGCAAGTCTCCTATGTTCTCTGGCCTCTCTGAGGTTTGGGGTGCAGAGACGGGGGCTCCAAGAGCTCCTCTGAAAGGCAGGCTGGAAGCTGAGCAACCTGGGCTCCTCAGGCTGACTGCTGTCCTGCCCCGTGCCCTGCAAACCAGGGCAAGGTCAGGGTAGTTTTCCTCTTTGTAGAGGTGACTCGTTTCCTCCAGGTAGGCTCATGGGAGGAGGCTACGTGATGAGCTTTGGGGCACTGAGCGTGGTGTTTTTCTGCTAAGGCAGTGGCAGGACAGTTGCTTTCCCTTGGGGAAGGGGTGGGTAGGCAGAGCTGTCCCAGAGAGGGGGAGCATGAAGCCTCTGGCTGCTTGTTGTGTGGCTTATGGATGGGTTTCTCTTTCTCCCACCCTGTGCTCCTCAGATCTGCTGAAATCCAACAGTTCTCGCCTGTTGCTGGCCTCAGGGGACAGGTTGGATTTCCAAGCTCTCTTGGTGGATGAAGACAGGGCCTGGCTGATGGTGGGAGCAAAAAACCACATCTTCCTGCTCCACCTGGACCATCCCAGCAGAGAGCCTGAGAAGGTCAGTGCTGGGAGGAGGGTGTGAGCGTGACCATGGCCAAGCTGGCCCCTTCCTCCCTGTGAGCCGCTCCTTGTTCCCATGCCAGGGCGTGGAGGTGAATGTGCTCCCAGCTGGGCTGGTGCAATATCACCAGGGACACATTTACATCAGGATGTCTCAATCAGTGGGGGTCAACCCATCCCTGGCAGTGTTGAGTCCCGCAGGGACGGATTGATGTCGGGGAGGGACAGGGCAGTTTGGCCAGAGAGGAGACGTGGGTGGGCCCCGGGTGAGGTGGAAGGGCAGTGCCCGGAGCCCCGCTATCACACCTAGTCCCTGGTGCTGCTGCAAGAGCTAGAACAACTCCAGCAGCAAGTCTGCTAATGTCATCCCAAGACATCCTGCTGGCGGGGTGCTCAGCTCAAGCCCAACAAAAGGAAAGCCCATTAAGGTGCTGCAGCCTGGCGTTCCCATGGGCTGGGATCCAGGAGAGACTGCCCACCAACTGGGCGTGCCGTGGCCCACCCAGGCTCTGTCCCCACGCCAGATTCGCTCTGAGCCTATTTGGCAGGTTGCCCGCCAAGCCTGGCTGGGCCCTGGGGACCCAAGGAGTTGTCAGACCCCGTTGCAGGGCAGCCCCATGTCCTCACTGTGCACCTGAGCCTGGCAGCAGCTTTTGGCTGAGCCTGTTCCCACTGGTGCCCGCGGGAGCCAGCTGACCCAGGCAGGTCAAGGAAAGCAGGGGCTGCATTGGTGGGGTCTCTGTGTTGCAGATTTTCTGGCCAGCCTCCAAGGAGCAGGTTGAGCATTGCCAGCTAGCAGGGAAGAATGTGGAGGTAAGCAGGGCTGGCAGCCCCCGGCCCATGGCCTTGTGCAGTTTGCCATGAATATTAAACACCCACATCCCCTTGAAAGGGAGTGTGGGATCTGCCTGAGACAAGGGTGTTGAGCCAGACCAAGTTAAGCTCGGCCAGGGGAGGATGTGGCTGGGGCTCCTGCATCCCAGGCAGACACACCATAGGGCTGGGCACAAATGCCCAAGCCTGGGCTCAGCCCATTAACCAACATCTCCCCTCGAGCAGACGGAGTGTGCCAACTTCATCCGCCTCCTCCAGCCCTTCAACAGGAGCCACGTGTTTGCCTGCGGCACCGGCTCCTACCAGCCTGTCTGTGCCTTCATCCAGCTGGGAGCCAGGGGGAAGGTGAGGCCAGTCATGTCCCCATTGCAGAAGGTGGCAAGAGACCCTCCCCAGCAAGTGGGAGGGAGCAGGAGCCCTGGAGCCTGGGGAGGGTGGCCAGCCAGCCTGGCACAGTCCCTGACACTTGCATGGCCTTGCTGCGTGTGGTGAGAAGCAGCCCTGGCTTGGCAGTGCCAGGATGCCCCGTGGGGATGGGACTGGGTCCTGGCAGCCCCCTCGAGGGACCCGCTCATTGCAGAGCCGAGCACACTGGCCTCCTCCCCATTCTCCTCCACATGCCCAGCTTGTTTCCAGCCTCTCCCTGGGCTGACATCTCCCCTTTGGCTCTGGCAGGGTCCTGGAGCTCCCCCCATGCAGTTGGTGACCCACTCCTTGGAATCAGGGCGAGGACGGTGCCCGTACAGCCCTCATGAACCCTTCACAGGACTCCTCATCGGTAAGAGGGAGTGGGAAGCAGAGGCGATGCTGGAAAGTGTGAGTTCTGGGAATGGTCTGTGCTGGGAGGTGATGGCAGCAGTGCCTGCATCCCTGCTCTGCTGCACATGGCTGTGGTCCTGGGCTGGTGCCTGAGTGTGTGTGTGTGAGATGAGCCATCCTGCAGAGCCTGGTCCTGCCCTGGCTCACCCTGACCTCACGGTTCCTGCACAGAATTGTGAGTCCAGGGCGTAGATTGAATGGCACGCACATGGGGGTGTGTGGTGTCACCAGCCTGCCTGCCTCGTATGGGCACTGTGGAAGGGCTAGGTGGGTGTAGGGCTAGAAGCTATGCTGGGTCACAAGTCTGGAGATGGCGCCCAGCCAGGCTGTGCCACCTTCACCCTCCCTGAGCCTCTGAGGACACAGGGGCATCCTGCCAGTGTGCCTCCAGCAGTGGCATCCCAACCCATCCATGTCCCCCACCTCTGACCCTGCAGATAGGGAGCTGTATTCGGGCACCTCCAGTGATTTCATGGGCAGCAGTGCTGCCTTCTTCCGGACCTGGGTCCATGGAGCCGAGCAGAGCTACATCCGGACAGAGCAGAACCAGGACCACTGGCTACATGGTAGGAGCAGGGGTGCCTATGAAGTGTGGGGGGGGCTCTCCTGCCTGCTAGGGAGAGGCTGGGGCCAGCACTGGGTCCAGAGCTCAGTGGTCTGGCCCCTTTCTGGGGGAAAAGCACTGATGAAGCCTCTGGTGGGACCCATGCTTCAGCATGCACTCTGCAGTCAGAGCACCAGGAATGGGGCTCTGCCTTCTGGGTAGCAGGGTCTCCATGGGGCACCCTGCACGCCCTCAGCATCTCACACTGCTCCCAAGGGCTTCCAAGGGCAGTACAACAGGGTTGGGTCAAGGCACAGGGCCAAGTCGTGCTGCTCCTTCCCCCTGCAGAGCCTGCATTTGTCGGTGCTTACGCCATCCCCGATACCTACAATCCACATGATGACAAGGTCTACATCTTCTTCCGCGAGACGGCCATGGAAGCTGGGCAGTGGGAGAGGCGGCACATCCATGCCAGGGTGGCACGGGTCTGCAAGGTCAGTCATGAAAGGCCAGCAGGCATCCCAAGCAGGGACCAGCATCAGGACATGAGGGTGTCACCACAGCCCTACCACAGAGCAGAGGGCTCAGGGCTGGAGGTGCCCCACTGTGGGGACTGAGGAGTGCATGGCGGCGGGGGAGGCTCGGAGAGGCTGGGTTGAACCCAGGTCTTGCTGCCTGGCAGAACGACGTCGGAGGGAAGCGCAGCCTCATCAACCGCTGGAGCACGTTCCTCAAGGCCCGCCTGGTGTGCTCCATCCCCGGGCCCCAGGGCACTGAGACCCACTTCGACCAGCTCGGTGAGTGCACAGCCCACCCAGCAGCTGGCAGCAACACTGCTCTGCCATGGCTCCTTCCAGTACGTCCCAGGGAGGTGGACATGGTACGAGGATGCTTGCCTGCATCCCCTAGACCAGTGCTCCAGCTCCCAGACTCCTCATCTCCATGCCTCTCTTTGCAGAGGATGTTTTCCTCCTGCGCACCCGGGACCCCCAGAACCCCCTTGTCTTTGGCCTCTTCACGGTCTCCAGGTGAGCAGGACTCTGGCTAGCCCCTGCATGGGCCAGTTCAGACCTCCCAGCCGAGCCCCAGTCCTGCCCCCTGTGGAGCCCTGTGGGGAGAGAAGGGCAGGACCAGCACCCAGCTGAGAGAGGAAGGGTCACCAGCCATTTCGCTGCTTTCCCTGCTGCTGGTTCACCAGCCCAACTGCCAAACCACCAGGTTTGGCATCAGCGGTCCCCCAGGCCGGACTGGCTGTGCCAAAGGGATTCCTGTCAGCCCCTGGGTGCCATTCACGACTCCGAGGCTGACAGGGGACAGCGTGGGCTCAGGGGTGCAGACATGCATACGCCTGGTCCCTGTGGAGCAGCAGGGACACTGACAGCCCCATGCTCCCCCTGCAGTGGTGTCTTCAGTGGCTCTGCTGTCTGCGTCTACTCCATGGCTGCCGTGAGAGCCGCCTTCAGTGGCTCCTTTGCACACAAGGAGGGATTCGACTACCGTTGGGTAGAATACAAGGGCCGCGTCCCCTATCCCCGTCCCGGCACGGTAAGGGGTTGGGGAGCAGGGGTGGGGGGAGCAGGATGGGTTGGTCTGGCCCTAATGCAGCCCCCTGTGTTGCCACGCAGTGCCCCAGCGAGACGTACGACCCCCTGCTGCAGTCCACCAAGGACTTCCCTGATGAGGTGATCAGCTTCATGCGCACCCACCAGCTGATGTGGGAGCCTGTGTACCCGCAGGGCCGCCAGCCCGTCTTGGTGAGGGTCAACGTACCTTACCGGCTGCGGCGGCTGCTGGTGCACAGGCTGGAGATGGAGAGCCGGCACTACGACGTGCTCTTCCTCGGCACAGGTGGGAACTCACCCCAGCTCTGGGGATGCTGTCAGCACACAGCCACTTGCATGGCACAGCGGTCCTGCCAGCTCGGGCGGCTCCCAGACCTGACAGCTCCTTCTCCCACTGCGTTCACAGATGAAGGTAAAGTCCTGAAGGTGGGGCTGGCCGGTGGGGTGAGCCATGGCACCGAGGTGATCAGCCTGGAGGAGATCAGCGTCACTAAGGTATGGGAGGCCAGGGCTGGACCACTGTGGCTGGACCAAGCAGCCTACCCTCACCCGGTGGCAGGCTCCTGCACAACTCACTGGCCTCTATCGGGGAGGTCCCTTGCCTCACTGCTGCTGACTCCCAGCTGCCCTGACCGGCAGGTGATGCTGTTAGCATGGAGGGCAGCCAGGGGGACTGGAGCCAAGTCATCTCCCAGCTCCCCATCCAGTCCCTAGGGATGATGGGGGTGGGACACCAGAGCCAAAACTAAAGTGGGAGGGCTGAGCCCAGGTCTGAAAGCACAGCTGCCAGGCAGGACTGCCCTGGACTGCCCACTCCAAGCAGGCCAGCCCAGGCTACTTGCATGGAGCAAATGCAGCTGGAATCAAGGACCTGGGCCAGGGCCCCAGCACCCTGCCACCCCGCGGTCCCAGCCCCACTGCCAGGCTGGGGCCCCCAGGAAGGACTGACACGGCTGTAGCACTCTCTCCTTCCCCTCCAGGTGCCTTCTCCCATCCTGGACATGAAGTTATCACCAAAGCGGGTGAGTCCTAGCTTCTGCTTCTTCCTAAAGCAGCCAAGGAACAGGGCACAGGGGGTAGAAGGCCCCAGCCCCTCTGCCTGGGTCCCTTGGCCTCAGGGCTTGGACATCCAGGGAATGGGCTCCTGCCAGGGCAGCCTAGGGAGTGGCAGGCCCTGGCCCCCACTCCCCCTGTCTCCCAGTGCCCCCACCCCAGCACGGGACAGGGAGCCCCGTTCCCCAGCTAGCCCTGGTCTCCAGCCGTGGGTACTGACTGTCACTGCTCTGCTTGCCTGAGCAGCAGGAGCTGTTTGTGAGCAGCACCCACGGGCTGCTCCAGCTCTCCCTGTACCGCTGCGAGCTCTACGGCAAAACCTGCACCGACTGCTGCCTGGCCAGGGACCCCTACTGCACCTGGGACAGCAAGACCTGTGCCCCACATCTGCACACCAAAAAGAGGTGAGCATCCGCCCAGGCCAGCCCTGCTGGCCTCCTGCAAAGGGATGGTGTTCGGAGCAGGGAAGGACAAGCCGCCGGCCCTGGAGGCTTTACCTGTCAGCCCAGACCCCTACTGGCACCCTGCTGACCAGTCCCCCAGCCGTCTCTGGTCCCCCTTCTTCCTGGCTGTTCTGCCACAGAGGGGTCCCACAGCCAGGGGCAGGTGCCACCCCACAGCCTTCTCTGCTCTCCCACAGGCGTGCCCACTGCCAGGACGTGCTGAAGTCTGACCCGCTCAGCCAGTGCCAGGACACCACAGAGGGTGAGCGCCAGCCCCAGCCCCTCTGAGGAGCCCTGGCGCAGGCAGCCAGCTCTGCCCGGGGGCCAGCCGTGTCCAGGAGGGCGGGCGGCGTGGCACTGGGAAACCAGTGCCCAGCAGCTGCACCAGCACCATCTGCTGCAGGCCCCGTGCTGCCCTCCATGTGCTGGATGCTCCATGGTGCCCTCTCTCCCCACCCGTCGCAGCTCCCACACAGGGTACTCACCCCTTCCCCTGTCCCATCCCCGTGCAGGGACCGCTGCCATGGAGAAGGTAGTTTTTGGGGTGGAGAAGAACTCAACCTTCCTTGAGTGCCTGGCACGCTCCCCACAGACGACTGTCCGGTGGCTGGTGCGGCATGGCGAGGAGACAGGCCTGAGTGAGGTACGGGGGAACGGGGTGGCGGGGATGAGGCACAGGGGCGGCTCAGTACCCCGGGACTGACCCATGGTGCTCTGCCTTTGCCCCAGGTCAGGAACAACGGCCACTTCTCAGTGCTGGAGCAAGGGCTGCTGATCCGTCAGCTGACGAGGGAGGACGCGGGCACCTACGAGTGCCAGGCAGTGGAGCGCTCCTTCTCCCGGCCCCTCACCCGATACAGCCTTCGCGTCATCAGGCACGAGGCCATGGAGGTGCCACCTTACAAACGGAGCAAGGGGGCCGAGCTGGGAGGGGCCCACCAGAGCCTCCAGCCCCGGATTGACCTGCACCCGGGCTACAAGGGCTTCCCGCGGGCCCTGGGGGCACCAGGCACCAGCCTGGATGTCTATTGCAATGCCCTGCGGCACCAGGAAAGGCAGCGGCAGAAAGCCTGGCACCAGAAGTGGCAGCACCCGTCCCCAGACAGCAAGAATGGCCGGGTGCGGAGGCACCCCCAGCCCCTGTAAGGGAGCCGGGGCTGCCCGCAGCTCCCTTCCTGGTCTCTCCAGGGCCCTTCTTGCACGCGGGCATCAGCTCCAAGACACCTCTCAGCTTCCCGTGCAGAAACACCTTGCTGTTACTACCTCAAACCCTGCCAGTCCCCACTGCCTCTCCCTGTGCCCCACAGGGCACGCCGGAGTGAGGGCATGCAGCCCACACCGGCTCCCCAAGACTCAAAGCTATTTACACCCTGCAGAATATTTATTCTCCTTGTTTTCCCCTGGCCCTTAACGATGATCATTATCAGCAGCAATAATAAGGACAGAGAATACAGAAGGGAAACAGCCAGCTCTCACAAACGGTTCCCTAATACCCGGCAGCATCCAGCCCTGCCATGGACACCTGTGCACCCAGCCTCCCTCCCCTCTGGAGGCAGCAGGCTCCTTGCTGCAGCCCTGGCAGTGTGGTGGGGTGTTCACCGGGGTGGCTGCAGAGATGCCAGTGGAGCCCAAATGCTGCTGGAGTCAGCAGGGCACAGCTGCTTGCTGAGCTTGGGCTCCAGCAACGGGGCACCTGGAGCTTGCAGAGATGCCCATGCCCAGCCCAGCTCTGATCCACTTCAAACCCCACTGCTTTTTTAAATTTTGACATTTATTTTACAAAAAAAAAAAAAAAAAAAAAAAAAAAANAGACAACAGGCAGTTATACCAACTTACAATTTATTATTTTTTTTAAAAATGACATGAAACACAAGTAAAAATAAATACATCATATAAACAACAAATTGTTCAAAGTCTCTGTTCTGGGAGATCAGGCGAGCACATCCCGTTCGACAGAGAGAAGAGGGAAGCACATGATCATGCGTGGGGCCAACCAACTGACCCACCCTGCTAGCGATACTCTTCTTTCCAACCACAAAAAGACAGGCCACAAACTAAGGCGGTAGTAAAAAAGAAAGGGGGGGGGAAAGAACCCCAAAACAACAGAAAACCCAAAATGAGACTCAGCAATGGATTCCTTCAGGCTCCTGTGGATCTGCCAGAGACTCCAGCTCTGTGCCTGGTGCCACCAAGGTGGGAGCCACAGAGCAGCAGTGCAGCCACAGGCGGCAGTGGTGGTCCGGGAGGCAGCAGAGGTTGCTCTCCCTCACTTGCACTGTCGTCCCTTCGAAGGGAGTGGTTGCTCTACTCAAGTTGCAAGGAGCCATCATCCCCACTGTAACCTAGCTGGACTATGTTCCCCTTTTTAACCTCTGCCCCCCGCCCCAGCCCTCCCCCCCGGGTCCTTCCAAGACAAAATTCATCCCAGAGTGGTGAAAAACACCAGTTGTGAAGGTATTTGCTGTACTTGTCCCTTCTGGCCTGGAAGCCATTCACAAACCAACAGTAATTCTCTTGCATTCTGCCATTTGCTGACATCATCAAGCCAAAATATAAATACTTTCTAGCGAAGCCCCATGGAAATGCCGTCCTTTGCTTACCAGAAAATTTGCTTTCTGTGAGTACCTGCATCCACCCCACCAACCTCCCAGGCATTCTGGGGGGACAAACGTGCAGAAGATCCTCCATGGGCCAGGCTGGGCTGTGTTGCCTCCACCCTGCAGCCTCCCACGATGCCCCGAGAGCCACGCTGGCAGGCGGCAACAAGACCACCGAGACCAGGGCACACAGCAGCCACAGCCCTCCCTATGCCATCATGTCCTACAGTGGTACCCAGCCTTCGCCCAGCTGTCTCCAGGAGTGGAAACCTCCCACCTAAGGGAAGGGCTGAGGGCTGGGTGCCGATGTGGAGGGCAGCTGGCCCACCCAAGGCCCCTGCGGCTCTGCCCCGGCCTCTGGGCTGTGCTCAGAAATCTACCTTAGTGTCCAAAAACCTCAGCGGAGAGTCCTGCACTGCTGTCCACAGTGCCACCTGCAGCCCTGGCACCAACTGGCAGCTGCATCTATCCGGTCATTTGGAAACAGAAATTCAGCAGCAAAAGAAAAAATTAACCCGTGCAGGGAAAGGCCCTGTTCCAGGCTCAGGAAAACCGAGAGGGGACCCTCTTGCAGCAGAACAAGAAAATTTTAACCCATGCGAGGAAAGCCCCTGTTACAGGCTCAGGAAAACCAAGACCGGGCCCTCTGCAGCAGAACGTGCTGAAGAGGAGAAAAGTCTGGGGAGGGCAGACAGGAGGAGAGGGAGTCCCACGGGAGAGGACTTTTAGGGCTGAGAGAGGTCCCCCCACTCAGAAAGTGGGATTACCCTGGATTACCCACTCGCCCTTGCAGCTTCTGTATGGTGGAAGAAGTCCCACTGCAGGACAGCGGGTGCCTCTGACCACCTCGGAGCAGACCCAGTTGCTGCCCGTTCCCAGGAGAGCCCTGTGGTCAGGGCGTCACAGCTATCTCTGCAACCACCTCTCAGCCAAGGCTCAGACAGGGCCCAGAGGACATGGTCCCTCATTAAAGCGGTGCTCATGGTGGCACATGGAGCAGAGAGATGCCACGCTACCCCACCATGCTCAGGGAGGGTGGCTGGGGCTCCACTTGGGCGCTTGCTGAGCAGGGACACCGTGCTGCAGCTGCCCAGACCCGGGGATGTTTACCAGCGAGAGGAAGCTCCTTGCAGTGGGTTGCATCCAGGGGCAACTGCACCACAGGAGGGCAGCGAGGGGTCTCCAAGCCACCACGGCCATGCAGGAGCCGGGATTGCCCTCGCACCTTGCCCTGGTGCCAGGAGGTTAACAGCCAGCCTGTGGCACAAAGCATGTGCCCTTTGGCAGCTGAGCACCGCTGACTCCAGCTCCTATGGCCACAGGGCTTGGTCTATGCTGGGGAACCCTGGGAGAAGAGCGGACAGCAGCATGAGGATGCGCCAGGGCCTGCTCAGGAAGCCCCAGGTGCTCTCCTGGAGAGGCAAGGAGCAGAGAAAAATGGCATGCAGTGACAGGTACCACATCCAGAGCCACGGTGCAGACTGCCCCCAGCCAAATCTTTATGCCTTGTCCCACCACAGAGCCACAGAAAAGCCCCATTCCGAGAGGACTCGAGAGGGTCCTTCGGATGAGCCCCACTACCCTGACCACCACCAGTGAGGAACAGGGTTGCAGCAGGGCTCTAGTCAGGGTCTGCTCACAATCCCGCCTCCCCCACGTGCCCACAGGTCTCAACACTTGCTACTCTTGACAAGGAAAGCCCTTGCCTAGGTCCATTCCTCAAATCCACTGGAAAACTGACAGCCTCACAGGGATGCAACGGACATCTGGGCAAGCTCGTCATACAATCAGTGTCACAGGGTTGTGCATGAGGTGGACACACAGAGCACAGGAGGGCATGACTCACAGACGCAGCACTGTCAAGTCTTTGGAGAAACTTGCATGAACACCATCAGTTAATTTGCTTTGTAACTTTTGTGGGGGGGTTTGATTTTTATTTCCATGGTGCATCCAAAGACAAGTTGTCCAGCAGTTTGCTCAGAACCCCTCGGTTTTCAACTCCTAGGATATGTTAAAGAAGAAAGCACTATTTTAATGTTTGGTTTTTTAAAAAAAAATAATTAAAATAATTTGCATAGCTAAACTGTTGATCTAAGGCTTCTATGAATGGTGTGGTTATGTTTGACAGACAATGTCCATTAAACAGAGAAAGACACTAGGAAAGCCCCATAACATTTTTTTTTATTATGTTTTTGTAACACAGGCGTGCACACACACCCCTCTCTCTCTCTCTCTCTCTCTCAGGAAGGGAGGTCCCCATCTTCCAGCGCCCCTTTGATGGAGGATGTCAGGACACCCTGCCCTTTCCTACACGCAGTTGGTCCCAGGAAATACCAGCAACTGCAGCTTCCACAGCCCGAGAGGTCCCCTACAAGCTACCACTGCCCCAAGGTCCCAGCCACACTCCAGCGACATCCCCCACAGGCAAGCTCATCTCCTGCCTGGTGACATCCAGAGTGACACAGAGGTTCCTAGATTTCAAGTCTCTATCCTAATGCATTCACACACACAGTCACACTCACCAAGTCGAGCTGTGCTTGGGTAGCCCAGCCTCTCCTTAGGAGCCCCGGCACCGAGGCAAGCAGCCAGCATGTTCGCTGTCAGGGCTAGGGCCAGCCTCTGCACACGTGTGGCAGAGCAGGGCTGGACTGAGCGCCGCTTATGGGGAAAGGCGCTTCCCTGGCAGGAGGTTTGCCCTCCCAACCCAACACGCCTCACAGCCCTCCTCCTCACTGGGAACGAGCACAGGAGGCTTCCACACATGCTCTTCTACCTGCCCCAATGTGACAAGAGGACTTCAACCTCCTTCCGGCTGCTGCAGAACACCTGGAGCAGTTCCTCCCTGCTCTGGCATGATGCCTCAGTGGGGCACTTCCAGCCAACGCAACATAGGCCAGGTAGAGGCAATCTCTGCTGCTGGCCCTGCTTCTGGACTATGCTTTGGTCAACCGGCTGCTTCTCCCCACATAGACAACCCAACAAGCAACCACTGCATGATGGAGGCCAGCATTTTATTTTTTTAATATGGAAATTAATTTAAAAGTAGAAAGAAAGAGTCCCCCAAACAATAAATATTACGCCTTCATGAAATAAATTAATGTAGAGATTCTGTGCAGGCGGAAGTCGCTCCAATCACAGATTCAACAGCAACCGGCACTGGGTCCAGTGTTCCCTCCCAACCTTCTCCACTGCCTGATGCCTGGTGCAGTGGAGAAGCAGCAGCGAGCCCACCTACCCCCAGATCTGATGGGTCACGATGTGGAGAAATGTGGCTTTGACACAGCCTGGCAGGGCCGCAGAGACAGGGAAGTCGCCAGGATTTCCCTCCAACGGCCACCAAGACGTCTGGGATTGCTCCACTCATCTGGCACACAGAGCTGGCATCAGAACCACAGGACTAACCTACCTTGGATAGGACCCTCCAGAAGGGCCCGGGGGAACCCCCCACCAAAGCCCTGCCCTCCTCGCTGTGGCAGGAACCTGCCTGGAGCCCTCACACTAGTTTCGGGTGAATTTGAAGAGGATGAGAAATTGTTTGTGGGGTGTTTTGTTTCTTTTTTTTTTTTTTTACCTCAATCCTGCCCCCCCCCACCCCAACATACATGACGTAGAAGCCCCCCCACTCCCTCCCCAGTAAAAACACTTTGTCCCCAACCTCTGCTGGAGTTGCCCCCTCCCCGGCCCACACCTCCCGGAGTGAGAGAAGTTCACAGATAAGGCAGTTTGTGTGAGAGGGAGCTCGGCCCTGCCAGCAGTCAAGTGCCTCCAGGCCTGAGAAGGGCAGTGACTTGCACCACCAAGCCTCCCCTTCCAGACAAGACAGAGAACAGAGACAGACAGACAGATAGAGCATGGGAGGGAGGCACTCCTATGGTTTGCATTGCTGCTTCCCTCCTCCCCTGGCTCGTGCTCCCGCAGCCCTCACAGGTCCACTCAATCCCCCTCCCATCTCCCAGCCCCTAATACAATTCAGATCCTTGACAGCTAAAAAACAACAAAACAAAACAAAAAGAACAAAACCACCCCCACGCCACACCCTTCGCCATCCTTCTCCACCCACTGCTGTGGCCCAGAGGGGAAATCCTGACTCCCAAAAAGGTCCTGCAATTTTTGCCTCCTGGCAGAGCTGAGACCAAGCAGGAGCTGGGCCCATTATTTCCCTGTGATCTCTATAACATCGTCGTCTTTGTCCTCATCATTAGAGCTGCATCCCACCTCTGGGACCTCCTGGGGTTCAAACTGAGGCACCTGGGACCGAAGGAGGCCCCCGGCCGGGTAGCCCGAGTGAGGGGACATGTAGCCAGGGTAGGCAGATGCCATGCTCCTGGGAAGGCTGCTAGGCAAGACAGGGGCTGGGAAAGGAGCAAACATCCTGGGCTCGGGCAGGAGTGACTGTGTGAAGGGAAGCGAGTAATTGGGCAGCACCCCTGTCAGAGAAGGGTTTAGCATGAATGAGGGGACGCTGGCGGTGGCTGAGGTAGCAGCAGAAGAGCTGGCGGTGCCGGCTGTCAGCAGAGGGTCAGTAGTCACAGGGAACACCAGATGAGGGTCTGGGAGTAAATTGGGCAGCTGGTAATAAGAGGAGCCAGTGCCCATGTACAAGGAGTTTCCTGGTTGGGAGGCAAATGGATGGGTTAGGTTGTGGTTTAAAGAGACAGGAGGCATGGCGAACCCACCAGAGACGGGGTACCCGTGTTCGTACGGCTGCACAGATGATGGCAACTGGCGCTTCTTCTGCTGCCGGCGGGTTTGCTCCTCTGGAGCCGACGGTGAGGTCGACTTGCGCTTGTTGCCCCGTAAGTCCAACACTGAGTGGGCATCGACGTGCTGGCTGGTGGCCGGCAGGGCTGAAGACACAGAGGGAGCCATGCAGTGAGTCCCCACACGCTGCTCGGCTCCTCGGGCTGCTAAGCTGGGTGCGTTGTCCGTGCGAGCAGCATGGCCTTGCGCTGCGTTGGTGGTGGGAGAGCTGTGCCGGGACTCTCGGGCAGCTGCTGCCTCCGCGTACTGCTGAAGCTCGCTGATGATCTCGGGGCTGTCAGGGGATATGGGCCGAGTGAGCTCCTCCGCACTGGGGAGCTGCGGTGATGAGGCACTGTGTCTGCCATTGCTTGTGGACTCCAGTGAAGAGCTCTGGGAGCCTGGAAACAAGGAGATGGAGCAGGTGAGAAAGACAACTTTGGAGAAAAACCTGCGGGCCAAAAAGCAACAGTGGAAAGGAAGGTGGGGATATCAGGGGAAGATTGTGGGGTCAGCTCTGAACACAGGTGTGATGGAAGGCAGCCAGGGAACACCGCCCCAGACACTTGGGTGGGAAAGCACATAAGCAAGCCTCACACAGCACTCAAGCCCCTACCTGAGGCAGCTGTCCGACGGTCTTCATTGCCCTTTGGCTTCCCAGTGGTCCGGATAGCAAAAATCCGCCCGTCACTGGTCCGGATATACGTCCCTGGAAGAGGGGCAGAACAACTTCATTCATGGTTTCTGTGAGCCTGCCCAGGCAGGAATAGGACAGAAGTGCTGCATAGGGCCAGCCCACAGATCATGCAGGGACGTCGGGGAGGGGGGGCTTCTGCCCCATTCCTCACTCCTCATTTCCACCCTTTCAGCTTTCCCAGGTTGGAGCTCACCCCCCTCCCAATGTGCTGCCAGTGGGAAATGTGGAACGTAATGCCTGGGACTAAGTTTGCTCTGGGAGCACCGGGAACTGTTTGGCTGCCCCAGTATATGCAGTGGGTGTTGTGAGAATAAGACACCCAGCCACAAAAGTTCAACAGCTCCTCTCAGAAGCAGCAGCAGCCACAGCTGCAATAGCCCCGAAACGTCAGCTACAACAGCACAACCAAAGCATGGGCTGCAACAGGGCCACTGCAGAGTGCAGATCTCCTCCCCATCTTGTTTCTTTTCCTCTCAAGGGTCTGATTCATGCTTTACATCCTTTTCTTTGCTAATTAGCATTGACTAGCACCCTATCCACGAGTCTTACCAAGACAGAGAGACTTACCTTTTGTCCCTCGGATGATGTGGATGCTCTCGCCAGCACTGATTCTTGCCTGCACATCAGTGGATGTGTTTGTACCCGGAATCACAATATCTGGCAGTAGAGGAAGAAACAGAACAGTGTTGGTGAAATTACACACCAGCCACTGTCAGGAGCGGAGAGGTGCACCACCAAACCCCTTTGCTTGCAGTGCAGTTGTCTCTCCTATGCACTATGCTAGAAGTAAGCCTTGGATTTATTTCTGAGCCACACAGGAAGGCAGCAGAGGCTATGAAAAAGCAAAAGCCACGCTGCTCTGGCACAGTATCTCCCCTATTCCAAAAAGAACAACTGGTGACAGTATTACAGGCTCTTTCTTGGGGAGTTCACTCCCAACAACCTGCCGGGCCCATGGTCCTTGTACACCTGCAGGGAAAGTGCTCCAGGTACAAGGGAAGCACTCAAATGCAGAGAGGCAGAATCAGTGGCTCTGATGCCCATCTGCCCTCATCCCATGTGGGCATCAACAACTCACCCTGCTTATCACAACTGAACTCACTGCGAGCATCAGCAACTCACCTGTGGTGGTGACAATCTTCTGCACAAAGACACCAGCTCGCTGTAAATAGTTGATGGGGAAGTTGACAGCGGGGTTGGAACTTGAGGTTGATCCTGCACTGCCCATGGGGACGTGCCGGGGCATCATAGGAATGGGGGTGGATTGAACTGGGCGGACGCTTGCCACCGGCTTGTCCTCACCCTTGAGGGCTGGTCGCCTAGTGGGAGAGGAGGGAGGAAAGTGCAGTGCTCCCACTGATAGGGCTGAGCGTCCTCTGCCCCCTCATTTCATGTCTACAGCGTGGGAAGAAGGGGAAGAGGCAGGTACTCACCAGTTCCTCTGGCTAAAGGCAGGGATGCTTGTCAGACTCTGATCACTGGCTGGGTAATACTGTGCGTAGGACGGCCGTGTGTAGGGGACGGATGCTCGCTTTTCCTCCTCATAGCTCTTCTTGGCTGCTTTCTTCTCTGCCTTGGTCAGTTTGTGCTCCTTCCGGTCGATCAGCAGTGACTCATGCTGAAAAGGCTCCTGCAACCCCATAGCACTGAGGTTTTGACACCAACACACCACAAGAGGGAACCAACACGCCCCAAATGGCAGCCACCCGGTCCCTGCATCAGTACTGTCTCCAACCCAGGCTGGAGCAGGGAAGGGAGTTGGGAGGCAGAGCTGGTCATGGCAAAGCATGTGTGGTGGGGCAATGCTGTGGATGTGACCAAGGCTCAGCTTGAAGAGTGACAGAATCAGCTAAGCCCATCACTCACCATCACTAAGCCTGCCCAGCCAAGGCCACTGCTTACTATGAGCACACAGCAAAACCCACAAGCCAAAGGCTAAGAGCATAAGCGCAGAGGCTGCCGAGATGTCGCACAGCCACCAGAGCCCCATGGCACCCGGCCACAGGCCCACTCTGCAGCACCACCCTACCAGCGAAACTTCACAACACAGGCAAGTGCTGGCTATCCCAGCTTTGTTTTAAAGCCACCCCAGGAAGAGAGCTGGCAGCAAGCTGGGATATGCCATTGCCACCTTCCTGGCATAGCACTAAGTTGAAGAAAGGGGTGTCCTACAACGTGCCCCCAAACCTGTCCACGACAGATGTGGCTCTAAATGTGTAGAAGATACTGCAGGGAAGGGCAGGGCTCTTAGAACCATCTCTAAAGGATTTTTTGCCTATTCCCACCAGCACACAGAGGCGTCCTTCTTGCCACCATGTCTCCATCACACAGACAGACTCCTCCAAACCTCCTCCTGCCTGTGCACTGCTGTG
Source organism: Sula dactylatra (assembly GCA_013389905.1). Taxonomy (NCBI): domain Eukaryota; kingdom Metazoa; phylum Chordata; class Aves; order Suliformes; family Sulidae; genus Sula; species Sula dactylatra. Next base: position 130,236 of record WEKW01000435.1, read on the forward strand.
CCAGCAAGGAAGCAGGTTCATCTTACCTTGGTGATGAGGTGAGGATACTTGAGACAGGCTAATTGTAGAACAGACTCCTTCATCTTGCTTGGATTGAGGGAGAGCTGAGCAGGGTCGGATTCCTCTTCCACAAAATGCAGCAGGTTCTCCACCTCCCGTCGGGTGAAGTTCAGCACTGGGTTCAGATCATCCACCACCCGATCTGGAAAAGAGGGAACAAAGTGAGCAGAGAAGGGAAGAGATGGGTACTGCTGCCTTTCCTACACTCCTGTCCTAACAGAGCTCCCTCCTTGCAATCTGCATGATCCCCAGAAGTCTTCTGTAAATGTCAGGGCAGGAAGAAGAATCATCAACCATGTTCAGAGATGAGCCTGTTTGACCAAGTCAGGCTGACAAATGCCTTGTGCTCCAGACTGCACAGCAATGCAGTGCAGGTCACTGAGCTCCTGGCATGCAGGAACATGAAGCTAATTATGGCGATGGCTAATTATGATGATCTCACATGACAAGGCTGAAAACATACAAGCCCTGGGACAGAACTGCAGCCACATCAGTATGTGCCTTCCCACAAATCCCACCAAAAAGGCTCAAGTTAATAACCAGGTGATGAAATTTACACAACTCTGTTGAGTCCAAAGCTCAGAAAAAGCAGCCACGGTCCCTCCCTCACAAGAGCCTGAAAGTTCTCCTTGGACGTTCCTTCCTGCACACAGGGCAAATGGGAGCACAGGGAGAAAACATCTATATCCAGGACTCTCTTAGGAGCCAGGCCAGCTGCCAGGGGACTCCACCTTGAGTGCAAAACAGCATGCTGAGCTGATCATGCTGGGCTGCTGCCTCTGGAGTTGGGTTTCGAGACAAAGAAGGACAGAGGCAGCAGAACTCTTTTTGGGTCAACACAACCCTCAGCTGCATGCTCTACAAGAGCAGCTCAACAGCTGGCACAAGGCAGCACAACAGATACTTTTGGTACAAGGGCAGGTCAGAACTGGAATGAATTATTCTTGGCTGTTAAGTAAGCACCATCAGTCAAAGCTATCAATATATATTTTAATTTTGCTATTTTTCCTCTCTTGCTGCTGGAGAAATGGAGGCACAGAGCTATTTAATAAGTAATGCCCTGTTTAAGACAAATAATGCCCAGGCACAGGCGAACAGGATGACCACCCCCCAAGTCTCCAGTCTCCTGTAGCATCCAGGAGAGTAGCATGGAAGGTAAATGGCACTGCACTGGACTGGCAGCACAACCCTACTACAGGATGCTGGCTCTACAACCCCTAGTGCTCTGCCATGAATTTCTTATAGGGTCTCATGTCACTGCCAACTCATAAATATCAAACAGCCCTAGGATAGTACCTCTGTCACTTCTTTGGCTGTCTGGTTTTCAACCTTAAAAAAAGGAGTTACGAAAACCACAGAAACAGGACTTAAAGAGGCTAAAAGGAGTGAAAGCCAAGAAAGGAATGCCGTGTCCATCCACACTTACCTGACATGCCCTGCTTGGAGATCTGACGGTCATAGATTTTCTTCTCAAGGGTGTAATCAGAAACCAATCTGTAAATGTGGCATGGCTTCTTCTGCCCGTAGCGGTACACTCGGCACACAGCCTGGGCATCATGGCATGGATTCCAAGAAGCATCAAACACCACCACTCTGTTTGCTCCAATGAGGTTGACACCCAAACACCCAGCACTGGAAATTAAAGGCAAAATTCAAATTGCTGCCTTGGCCAATTTTCAAAGCTTCTAGGCAGGACAGCTGTCACAACCAATAGTCCATGAGGTGTCTATGGAAAGTTCCCTCCAGTCATACAGGCAACTTCAAACCCAGGCTAAAATTCTACACCCCTAGGGAATTCAGAAGCAGATAGCACTATCATTCCATAAAGTCTTGAGAGCACGCTACAAAGGAAGTTAAGAACTGAAAACCCATATGCATACAGAGCATCAGCGTGAGCCCTCCACTGTGCCTTCCTGCTCCAGCCAACTTACCGCGTGGACAAAAGGAAGAGCCAAACAGAAGTGTTGCTGGGGTCATTGAACTGGTTAATCAGTCGTTCCCTTTCCGAGGCAGAGGTGCTGCCATCCAGTCCTGAGAAGGAAATTAAGGGCACATTTAAAAGCTCTACATGTTTGGGGGAAATCCCATTAGAACAAAACCACTGCCTAAACACTGAGCTTTGGCACTGATTCCCAACCAATTCTAGGTCTTCCTCAAGTCACGCACTCCAGGAGCTCAACTGGACCACTCTGTATCTTTAATTTGCGCAGCCAGGCAGGTGCAATGCAGCCAGCCAGGTTGGGATTTGTTTGACTGAAAGATCAAGTAAAACATTACTCAAGCTTGCAAGGCCAAGACTGGGAGTGCTACAACACACCTGGCCCATTAAGTCTCCCTATTAGGCATGGTGGACAGCAAGCAAGAGCAGCAGGCACAAAGGCCTCACATATGCTGGAAGCTCAAGGAACCAGAAGAACGCAAAACTGTGAAAGCCTTTGGCAAAACCCCATAGATTGGATCTGAGCACAGAGACTACTGGTCTAAAGGAGTGCAGGGGGGTGTCAAGTCTCTGTTCCTGAGCAGCAGCTTGCTTCTGGCAGCTCTGCAAAAATCAGAAACCCCACATCCACTGCTCCTCTCAGTCCTGGCCTGTAAAGTAGTCACACAAAGCAACAACCCATGCCAGAACAAGATGTAAAGCTGGGGAAGAGGGGAGGAGGAATTCACAGCTCCAAGCTAGTGAAAGCATTACATGGTGATTCTAGTTTGGAAAGCAAGATCTAGAGAATAGCCAAACAAGAAGCAAAAAGGATCTTTTACAACCTAAAAAAGCATTAGTGTGTAAGTGAGATGTTAAAGATGTCTAAAATCTTCTGAGTAAAAAGATGATTTAGAAATTATCGGTTACTTGCTATCAAACTGACACCGTCTTCCCAAGCAACTAAAGTAAGAACAATCTGAAAAAGACTTCATCAGAAGAATGCTTCAGAAGAGCATTTTCACACCCAGGGACAACTACAAGTAGATGGTGGGTTACTTCCAAGAATTAGTGCATCACAGAGGATCAAACAGTGTCACTCCAAAAGAGAGGAGGATTGGCTGCACTCACTGTAATAGTTGATGTTTCGGACCCAGTTGTGAACACTTCCATCTGAGCCTGGAGGACTCGGCATTGGTCTCTTTGCCAAAAACTCTTCAATAACAGATAGTGTGGACAAGCTCTGGCTGCAAAACCAAGATCTCTGTTCAGGAGAAAGGCCCCGTAGCAGTAGAAGTGGAGTATCAGAACTCTTCCCCCCAGGGTTGTCAAACCCTGTTTGTGGCAGCACACCTCTGACTAGTAAATTTGATAGTGGCAGAAGTATAAAATCCACGGAGGAAAACCAGGATCTAATACAACAAAAGCAGAAAAGGGGAACCACCACACCACTTACCCCGTGTATCAAACTCCTAATACCAGAGGGGTTCAGCTACTGCAGCATTTAGTGACTGTAGGATCAGCTGTTGATACTTAGCTTACCTGAAGACCAAGATCTTGTCTCCAAGCTTCACACTTTCCTCAATTAGGTGGAACAGTAACACCATCTTGGGTGAGTTCTCCAAGACTCCTGTCTGGTAATCACACAAGATGTCTTTGGCCTACCAAGAAACGGGAGACTATTACAGGTGGAGTTGCTCATTTCCTGTTTAGTTCAACAATCCTGTCCCAAGGTGAGAGCAGCAAGTCATGCAGAAAGGCTATATACATCCAGCCAGGTCCAGGTGACAATGTTACTCCCAGCTACTGCTGCTACCTCCCATTCCAGAAGCTCCAAATGACAAGCTTCTTGGAGTATGGGTGAATGAGCATCCTCTTAACCTCTCATGATTCTATCTCAAGACATCTCCTCCAGCCCACTAGATTTACTACCATCTTATCTAGACTAAACTTCATCCTAACATATTTTTTAGAATAACAAAGTCCGCAGCCTTTTTGGTCAGATGAAAACAATGGTATAAAAGAGTGTTGCCTCCACTCCAGCCTCACGAGAGTTCCAAAATCCCTACCCAGTGCCACGCAGACATGCTCATCAAGATGCTCTGTGGCAGAGAAAACAGATGAGAAATCACCAACTCCTAAATAGAAGAGTCTTTTCTTTGCTCTAGGTTCAGAAAACTGCCCTAATAGAAAGAGGTACAGTTTTCCAGAGTAAGTATTTAGTCTACGTTTATCAAAGCTTTCCAAATGAAGTTTTCCAGCAATGGTACTCACCCACTCATAAGTAACGACCTGATTTGCTCTCTCCTGAAAGGGGTTGAAGCCAACACTCTGCAGGAACTTGCTATTGGTAGCTTCTCCAACTGGTGACGCCAAAGCATTACTCTCTGTTTTGACTTTAATTCCCTGAGGCTGGCAGCGGGAATTAGTACTTGCTGTGCCAAGGTCATCCACATCCAAATCCTGCTCATTTGCCAGATTCTCCTTTTGCAGAGCTTCATACAACACATCTGGATGGTTCCAGATCTGAAGGAGTAAGAAAAAAAGAGTGGTTAGGCCTGCGCTGGCCTGCTGCCTGCCAATGATTGTGGACTGAAAACCCCCATAGCTATTCAAAAGAAAGAACTAATACTTCGATCACCTCATCACCATTCCCACGCGGAACTGTAAGGCACTGCAGAGAAAGCTAGTCTGACTGCATTAAGGTAGTGAAAACAGAAAACATGACCCCACCATGACACAAGGTATACACCGTCTTAACCAAGGCTCTCTTAAAACTGCCAGATTCTTTCCCTGAGAACAAAACAGAAAGCCACTATGCGCCCCACACAGCACAAACGCAGAGGAAGCTGCTTGTTTGTATTGCAGCAGATAAATTGTTAAGGTATCAGCCCAATACCGGTTCAGTTGATGGTTGCAGATTTCTTGTACAAATTTGAACAAGACATTTAACATCCCTGCACCCCAGTTCTGTAAGTGGGAATAATAATTCTGCTGGGCCATTGCAGGACACTCTAGGGAGAGAAGATGTGCCCAGCCAATCACACGTTTATCTCCTGTTTTCAATCATATTCCTGCCTTTCCCTTACATACTAGAATATTTCTTTGCAGCTCCTGCCAAAACCTACCTTACAACAGACACAGAAAGCTTTGAGTGGGTTCAGTCCCAGCCAGCCACTGTTGCCTGCATCTCGGAAACGGTTCATGAACTCCGTATAAAGGGCACGCTGGATCTTTGAAAGACGTACCAAAATGACATGTTCTTCCTTAGATGGGAGCTGAACCTTCAGCACATTGTGGCCTCGCCTGTGGAGGAAATAAAGAAAGAGAGATAAACAGAGGGAAGGGAATTTCCCAATCTGATCTCTCTGTGGCTGCCTGTTGGGTAAGATATCGACTTCTGGCTGCAGGGAGAAAGACCTCTAGTTCCATGCTTCTCTAACACACAATACTTCCAAGATACTCTCTCTGCAGCCAAATACCAACTGTAAGCACAATTACAGAGATCTCAAATATTACAATCTTCTAGCACAGGTCACAGTGTTAGGAGGGGGATGAAAGTCCTGTTTTCCAGGGCAGTTGACAAACAGAAATAAGACCTAAGGTCTCTTTTTAGCTCTGCTGATGACTGAGACACTCCATCCAAGCCATTGGTCCAGCATCTTAGAACCCTCATCTGAGAAACAAAGCTGATTTGTTTCCAGAGTGGTAGAGTAGAGACACTGCCACTTCTCACTTTCTCATGAAACACTTTCAGCTCCTTGGGTACAGGATGTCAAAGTACACATCCAAATTAACTATTAAGACATCAAAATAAACCTGAGGTCACTCTGGTGCAGTTAGAGGTGGTGTTCTCCATTATCAGAGTCTGTGGTACCAAAGCAAACCAACTTTACTTCTACACCCAAGGCAAAACAGACCCATAAGGACCACTTTGCAGTTTACAGATTGAACAAGACAGAGATTTTGAGAGAAATATGGAGCAGCTAACCTAAGGATCTCCTCTGTGGTTTTCTCTGCATGCTTAAGATCCTCCCACAAAGACAGATAAGTTACCTGTTTAAAACTCAAGCCTAAGAAGCTGGATAGATGGGCCAAGACCAATTGCACGAGGTTCAACAAGGCTTAGTGCTGGGTCCTGCACTTGGGTCACAACCACCCCATACTGCACTACAGGCTTGGGGAAGAGTGGCTGGAAAGCTGCCCAGCAGGAAAGGACCTGGGGGTACCGATTGACAGCCAGCTGAATATGAGCCAGCAGCGTGCCCGGGTGGCCAAGAAGGCCAACAGCATCCTGGCTTGTATCAGAAATAGCATGGCCAGCAGGAGCAGGGAAGTTGTCTCCCTGTACTTGGCACTGGTGAGGCTGCACCTCGAACACTGTGTTCAGTTTTGGGCCCCTCAGTACAAGGAGGGCATTGAGGTGCTGGAGCACGTCCAAAGAAGGGCAATGAAGCTGGTGAAGGGTCTAGAGCACAAGTCTTATGAGGAGAGGTTGAGGGAACTGGGGTTGTTTAGACTGGAGAAAAGGAGGCTGAGGGGAGACCTTATAGCTCTCCACAACTACCTGAAAGGAGGTTGTAGTGAGGTGGGTGTCGTTCTCTTTTCCCAAGTAACAAGTGGTAGGATGAGAGGAAACGGCCCCAAGTTGTGCCAGGTGAGGTTTAGATGGGATATTAGAGAAAAATTCCTTCACCAAAAGGGTTGTCAAGCATTGGAACAGGCTGCCCAGGGAAGTGGTTGAGTCACCATCCCTGGAGGTATTTAAAAGATGTGTAGACTTGGTGCTTACAGACATGGTTTAGCAGTAGACTTGGTAGTGTTAGGTTAACATCTGCACTCGATGATCTTAAGGGTCTTTTCCAACCTAAATGATTCTATAAGGCAGCATGATTAGCTGTACTGCATAAACTCGGCAGGCTAACTTGGGATGAAGGAGCTGTTTGCATGGACTACACCATTAAGAACTCCTTGTGGACTCACCGCTGCACAAAGCCTTCCAGCAGGCTATGCAGGACATGACTGCGATACCTCATGAGACGGACATCTTGAGGGGTGCTGTCAATACACTGCCCATTCAGGATAGGGCGCTCAAACATGTTGCTGAATTCCTGCCGTGAGCCTAGAAAGTCAGGTCGGACAAAGTCTACCATGCACCAATACTCAATAAGGTTGTTCTGGAGTGGGTAGCCAGTCAGCACCACCCGCCGGCGGGAGCGGATGTTCTTCAGGGCCTGCGAAGTGCTGGCATGGCAGTTCTTTATCCGGTGTCCCTCATCACAAATAACCACATCTGGGCCAGGGCGAGACAAAGCTTTCTCAATCCCTGAGGACAAGGAACATTAAGTGTTAGTTAGAGATGAATAAGACAAAAAGTTCTGGTTTTATATGGTCACCAACTTCACAAAAAGAAAAAGACAGGTAGTTCTGAAAGACAAAAAAAAGCAGCATGCATGGGTGGCAGAAAGCAAGGCTGATTCAGGAAATAAAATGTGTCTAGACACTAGCTCTGATATAGCATGATGTTGTAATGACCAGACTTGACTGTCCCTTGATTTCTGCTCAATGACCTGCATTGCATCAAGTTCGGTGTCTTCCATCAGATCAGACTGGTAAATCTCACATAGACAAATCCCCAAGTCTGGTGTACCAACTTACTTGCAGCTATTGCAAGAAATGAAAGATTCAACCAAAGCTCAACAGTCTTCTGTCTCCAAAGACACAATCCTGCCCAGCAAAGTTTGATCATGTCAGGGATGCTAAAAGCAAGTTATAGGTTGTTTCCCTGTGCTGCCACCTTTGATAGCCAGCTGGACAACAGGACCACACTCTCCCTCTCTCTCGAGGACTGGCCTCTCACCTTTCAGAAGCTCTTGCTGCCGGTCTTCCTCATCCAAGTCAATAATGACAGGGCCAGCTTGTTTCTTTGTTTTCTTCTTCCTGCCAGTGGCAAAGGACTTCTTCAGTGAGAGGAGACGGTACATCTCATATCCCATCAGCAGCACACCACCCTCTATCACCCAGTCATTCACCACCTTTGCACGTGCAGCTGTTGTCCTGCAAAACAAACAAACCAACCAACTGAATAAACTGAAAGTTTTATCTCCAGTTTCAGTTTGAACCACTGGATTGGAGTCTGCTGAGACAAAAGACCCATTCAATTAATTAAAGCACTTTCTCACATCAAACTAGACAGAGGAATACAATGACGTTTCTTTGGAGGCAATCTGGTACAGAGGAAAAGAAAAAAGCCTTTTATGTGCCAGGGATAGCAGGGTTGAGAATGACAAATCCTTATGGGAACTAAGCTGTAGAATTTTGTCATATACAAAAGCATATCAAACTTGAGAGCATCCTTTTTAAAGAGCTGATGAGGAAACTGCGCCTGCAAAAAACCATTTTCAGAACGAGCTGCTAATGTACGTGGTTGTAATTGTCGTTTATCCCTTGTTTTCTCTTCCAGTGCTAGTATCCCTCAATTATTCCTTTCCTGCTAGCATGCTCAGAACTGGTTCAGATCAAGACACTGTCCTCACTCAGTCCTCCCAGAGCACACCAGATCCCATCCAATAGTAAACACGTGGCTGAAGTAGCATCAGCAGATTCAAAGTACATACCACCCAGGGGGTGAAGACCTCAACAGGTAAGTGTATGAACACAGCCAATGAACTGAGAGATCCCTAAGATCACTACACTGTCCTGATCCATGCAAGACAAACAACCCAGAAAGAAGCAGAGATCCACGAGCCAAGAATACACTCCACACCAGGCTGTAACTGCAATCACTGATCTCTCCCTTCTGGACAAGGACGCTTTGTATAACTCGCCAGAATCCATCAAGGACAACACAATTCACAGAAAAGTCACAGCGTTAGGTAGAGGTATCCCTAAGTGTGTGAAAAATCTCAGGAAAAAAACCCCAAACATTTAAAATACAAGAGACGTGGTATAGGGGGCACATGCCTTACAAGTCCCAGGCCTCTGACAGGACTAGCAGTGTACCACCAGAAACAAACCACAGCAGTTCTGCTCCTCTCTGCAGAAGTAGCTCTGTCTCTGGAACTGGGTTCCTGATCTCAGCATATATGGAAGAACAGAAAGGTGCATCAGCAGTGCAAGAAGGAGTACAAGATATAAACATTGAATGAAAGAGACAGTAAATCTCTCCCAGGTACCAAAATCCTCAAGATGGCATCCACAACAAATGCAGAGTGAGACAGATCTGGAAGTTGAGGGCACAGAATTAGCGCACTTAAACCATATGCAACAGCAATTCTGATAACAGTTCCATAAGACGCAGTCCAAGAGTTCAAAAGGGCTTTTATTGGCACCTACTTGTGTTCATCATTCAGGATGTGGACTTTGAAGGTGCGGGGCTGGACCTCTTTGGAGTTATTATCAGCAGGAAGGTTTTCAGGTGCTGGGAGCCACATGTTGAATTCTGCTAGCCAGTTCTGGAGCGTATTCACCTGAAAAAGTTAGCCATGGAAGTATTAAAAACCCATTTGAGTCACTTGGGATGTTAACAGCAGATATGAGAACAGGGAATGACACCCAGCTGGGCCCAGACAGAAGGAGCAGATCACAGCATACAAACTCAGGGACACAGGGAATGAAAGAGGGAAAAGAAGAGCAAGGGTATGATAGAGCTTGATGTGAGACAGGACACTAATCAATTTCCTCTGCACAAAGACAGAAGTAGTGCAAGGAAGCCCCTCAGCCAGCCTTTCACATGAGCTACTTACAGGTACAATGGCAAGAACAGTCTTTGCCTCTGTGTGCCGAAAAAGTACATCCAAGAAAGAGATGACCTGTATGGTCTTGCCCAGGCCCATGCTATGTGCTAAAATACACCCAAACCCACTGCTGGTTTTAAATCTCTCCAAGGACTCGACCAAGTTGTCGTACAGGAATCGGATTCCACCAATCTAGACAGAAGAGTAGAAAAGGTATTAGAATGGTGAGAGAAAACAACAGGATGGGTATGTATTTAGTGAGTGGCAAGCACATTAGGATTGCATAAACCATGAAAATATAAAGGGGATGTTTCAAGTACACTACAGTATTCTAATCTAGGGAATACTCAGAAAGTCAATACTTTTAGATACTCATAAAACTTTCTGAGAACAAAACAATAAATCAGAAGTCATTTGTAGCGTGAGAATCTGAATTGGGGTTGATTAGTTTGTTTATAAATATAATTTAATTTTTAAAAAATTCATCTAAATATACAAAGGAAAACATTCCTATCTGTGCCAGGTATTACCACACTGTCCATCACCAGGACACCCAGGTAAAAAACTTCTTGGGCATCACAATGAACTCTAATTGTTATAAAATATTTTGCCTTTGAGAGGTGAAGGAATTTTGTTACAAGTACAGCCATAAACAAGCAATACCTTCTCATCTCTTATCTTGTCATTGAAGATAAGTACAGGCTCTTGAAATAAGAGCTAAATACTCTGGTTACCATATGATAACAATAGCCAAAGTTATACATAGCCCTGGGTTTCCTTTAGTTTGTCCTTATTGTTTGACTGTCCACAACAGCCACTGCCACAACCAGACTGGTCACAGATCTCACCAAAGAAGTTCTGCTGAGATTACAAGGCAGGCTTGCCTGAATTCATTGCATTTTCAAGGCTAATACAGCCTACCTGATGGGGTTTTACTGCATGTGCAAGCTGGGGAGCCAGGAAAATGTCCTCCTCATTTGGTGGATGATTGATGTTGACAATGACTTGCCCCAGAGCATCTGACTGGTTTAAGGCATCATTCACATGAGAGCCACTGCTCTCTTCACTGCCATCCTCCTCCCCTTCATTGCCAGAGTCACTGCTGTCCACAATTTGGAGGGCATCATCCTCTCCCGAACTTAGCTCAATCACTTCTGTAAAGTAACCAAAACAGGAAAGAATAAGGGCAAAGGTTAACTTGATGTCAGGGTTTATCATGCATGGAAAAAACCTCATATATGGAAAATAAGGCTACCACCTTTCGCAATTTCACACTGGCCTAATGACCTATTGTGAACAAGCAGGCACAATACAGGCACACATCAGGCCCCTCAGGCCAGCATATAAAAAACCCCATGAGTTTCCCCATGTTTCAGAAAATATTAATTTGGGCTGATCCAAACAGAACATGAGACAGTTTCTGTAAATGTTTCACATTCTCCTTCATGTGTCCTCTTAATCCCCAAACCCAGAGGTGCATTTTATCTGTTGATACAATGTCTAAGGACCACCAAGGAAATCAGGCAGAAGTACTCTACTGGAGTCGTATAAAGGAGTCAGGTTAGATCTGTTTGGGCAAGTGACACAAAATCCACTTTCAGTTACAGATCTGAATACTTAGATGCTCCTTTTATATACAGCAGATGATGCCACATCTCATGTAAGTATTCTTCAGCAGAGCACTAAGCAAAATTAAATGCATTTATAAAGCGGAAATAAACACAAGTTCGCAAGGGTGCCTGATAGGCCAGATTATAAAAGTCAGTTTAGGACTCAAAGGCCATAACTGGCCATGTATTTGGAAACCAAGAGGCCTACAAAAATCTGAAGTGATTCACTACTGGAGCATCTGATTAGACAAAAACAGGAGCCTTGTGGCTAAATGAACAGCATATTGTGAGGAGACCAGGGTGAGACAATTGGTCACTTACCATCTTTAATGCTGTTTTTTCCTTTAGCATCATCTTCACTGCCACTGCTGGTACTATCTAGGCAGATCACTTCCTCAGCCAGGACCTGAGGGGGGAGCTGGGTAGCCTCTGCTGTTCTGAAAACGATGTCCTCTACAAACATAAATTGCAAACAATAAGTAATTCATAATAATGGGAAAGGAGACACAACTGTTCAGAAACCAGACAGTATTTCCTTCTACTTTTGCTCCAATAACTTATCCCTGGAATTTTCCATAAGACCCTCTCACTGTCTACTGTACTGCTATGACTCAGCTTCCTGGGTCACAACCTCCTCCTTTCTCAATACGCTGAAACAATAGCCTATTGCTGATGGCACCTTCTGTATTGCATGCCCTGGCTAGGGCGCACTGATCATGCAACATGCTATAGTCCTTTTTTTTTTTTTTTTTTTTTTTTTTTNNNNTGTGTCTCAGAAGTAAAAGTTGTTTTTCATCCAGCAGAGAAAGCACGAACTGCTGAAGGGATGAAAACTGTCCTTTGTTAGTCAGGACACTATAATAATTATATCCTACATATCAAAAAAAAAAAAAAACCTTTTGCTGATCAAGACCATTTGTTTGTATGTTTAAGTATTGCCATGTGGGCAGAGACACTAGCTAACAGGGCCAAATAAGCACTGTTGCAGTGACTCAGCAAGCAACAACATTCTTCTGGGGCTGCAACCTACTCCACAAGTTAGAAGTGTTTTAAATAGCTCTTACTCCTTACCCCCCATGCAAAAATGTTTTAAACACTTGCACTTAAGGGAGAATATACATCTTCTCAAGAGGCAAAGTCAACTCAAGAACTCCTTACCCCTGACACAACTTCCAACTGCACTTCTGTGCCCTTTACATCAGTCTGAGAGGCTGTGCTATAAACTACATCACTGAAATGATCCAGGTTAGAAGACAATGCAAGATGACATATTCACCAGAAGACAAGGGTGATGCTTAGCCATTTATACTGCTTGCTGAAACATGCAAGAAAGGACAAGGTCACATCATGAACATATGTACACCCAGTCTATTCCACTATCCCTAGTACCAGACCCATGTATTACCAGACCGTTTACAGAACAAATATGATCTAGACCAAGGACATGGTATTTCTGTCAAGTCCGTTGGTTTAAGCTTCCATACCAGTTGGAAAGACAGGAGATACCCGTTCCAGCATCCCACTTACACACAATTAACTTGTCAAAATATCTTCAACAAAAGTTACCCGGTACCTTTCACCATGCAGCCACAGCATCTTGATTCCGAACTAGCTCAGAAGTGGAACTGACTACACTGAACAGAGAAGTGGTTTGGAACTGCCATTTCAAGAGTTTACACTTGAAAGTCCAAGTGCAGCATAGAATCATAGAATGGTTTGGGTTGGAAGGGACCTTTAAAGATCATCTAGTCCAACCACCTTGCAGTCAGCAGGGTCATCTTCAACTAGATCTGGTTGCTCAAAGACCCATCCAACGTGACCTTGAATGTTTCCAGGGATGGGGCATCTGCCACCCCTCTGGGCAACCTGTGCCAGTGTTTCACCACCCTCATTATAAAAAATTTCTTCCTTATATCTAGTCTAAATTGACTTTCTTTTAGTTTAAAACCATTACCCCTTGTCCTATCATTGACAAACATGGCACTACCTTCTTCATTCTATCCTTAAAAAAATCTTGCTTCGGGTGCCACTTCCCACTGCTTACCAGGAAGAAACTCTAGAGGTACGGTTGGGATAGTGGCTGGATAATCCTTTCGCTGCTGCTCGAGCCGTTTCCTTCTTTCCAACTCTTCTTGCTGGGCTGCTTTTGTCACGGCTTCCAGTTGGTCCTCACGCAACAGCTTTCTGAACACAGAAGCAAAAAGAGAAAACATGATTTGGTTACACTCAAACAACTTCTTCCAAATACCTGAATTGCTGTACAGCTGGCTCAAAAGATGACTGACAAGCTCCAGGTAGTCTGTCAGCTACACAGACTAGGAACGTCATCGCCAAAAGCTATAGACAAATTCTACAGCTATTTCAAGACTGTGCTTCCCAACTACAGGTAACACTATTACTACTCAAGGAAAAGACAAAAGTTTGACAGAAGCAAAATAATGAAAGAAGTAAAAATGTGAGTGGGTAAGTATATACTTAAGCTAGGTTATCATAGACTAGCTCTTCTATCTTAAAGGATGTTATTTATTGCTATGCAGTTTATAAACAGAAAATGCCCAAAGTCACGTAAAGAAGATATATGGGAAGAAAAGGCATCAATTCTCCCACAAAAAGTCATCACCCTGATTCTCCTCTGACAAAGTATTTTCAGGAACTAGGACCTCTAATGGCTTTAACAATTGTTTCAAAGGGTGCTCTCAAAGCACCTGCCTTTTACAGGTAGCTTTCATTACTTCAAAAAGTTGCTTTTCCCCCACTTCAGTTTAACATGTGCAGCCCTGGAAATGAAGGCTCTTTTGCCAGAGGAGAGGTGCAGTACAAGCAGTGGTAAAATCCAGCTCCCTCAAACTAGCCTTTAAACCCACCCAACCCCACACTGCAGGGACATCTCCTCCATCCTAATGGAGTCTCAGTTTCCAAGGCCTACTCAACACTCATTCCTTTGGCTTTAAGAAAATCAGTATGCACAAGGTTAAATATGAACCAAAGACCACCAGCACGTTACACACAGGGCAAAAGAGCCACAGGAGTTCCTGCTCCATTATGAATCTGCCGAGCATTTTAGATCCCCTTGAACAAAATTTCATAGTGAATTACCACCTCACAACCTGTCCCAGAATATATGTCAGTACTTACACAATCAAACAATTACTGCTTTATAAAATTCAGGTGAATTTGATTTCCAACATTGTGGCAGCATGCTCCCCCTGCCGCATAAGCAATAACCACCAGTGGGAGTCCTGATGGCTGCATTCAGCTTATGCTGGACTTTGGGGATGGATGGCAACACAGCAGCCAAGGGCTGTCTGGAACAGGGACCCAGATGTTTTACTGGTATGCAAATATGACTATAAGTCAATCATCTTACTCCTTAAATAGTGGACAGCCCAGGGCCTGTTGAGCTCTCCTGCACAGCAGTGGGCTGCATGCCAGGATCTCCCCTTGAGCAGGGGTGCCTTTGAAGGTTACTCCTCAAGGTTAAGAAATTCCTTGCTGCAACAGATTATCGGTGAGTAACTAACAGCATGCTAAATGTTGAAATCTTAGCTAAGTGGTATAAAGAATTGATTGCACATAGATAATCCTTTAGACATAAACCATTGACCAAGTCTGAGACTAGGACTGGATCCAGCTGCACCTAGAGTCCCCTCTGAGAAGGAGTTTAGAAATCAAGGGGGTCCTTTCTGAACGTCATGACTCAATGGGAAGGTATCCCTGACAGAGTTGTCTGACCCTGTCCTCTCTACAGTAAATAATCAAGTGTTCCTTGCCATCAAATCTTGTTAATCCACTGTCGCACTTACCACTGAACTTTGTTAACTCACTGTTTTATATCAGTAGTGTATTGTTGCTTCTCTCTTATGAGTGAAGTGCACTCTCTTTCTATCTGCGACAAACATTTCAGTCACTAGTCACAGCATCGACATTCCTGCCAACGAGTACCCAAGATAGTAGAGGGAAGGACCATATTTTAGGCTCTTTGCAGTAGGATCCTCATCAGCAGATACCTGAAACTGGATATTTACTTAATGGTGGTGCTGTTTTTCAATTACATGACCTAAAAGCCAGCAGCAAGTACACATTTTTTGCAATATATTCCATAACCAAATATTTGCTCTTCTGAAATACGAAACAAGTCTGCACCCACATGCAACACTCCAGTCTGAGATCATACTACTCCCACTGGTGAAAACCTAAGGTTTTGGAAAAGAAAAGCCATCTGGTTTGCCAACAGTGGCAAAATGTAGCTCAGAAGCAAAGTCCAGAGATTCCATTTTACCCAAAAGGCTATATAGGACTCTAGCCCTTTTTGTCCTGCTGCTGCTTACCTTATGTTCCTCCGCATGTGAGACGGTTTCTGAGCCCTCTTCTTTTTGGTGTCCTCAGAGGCCAGGCTCTTGTGCTGGTTCTGCAAGAGTCGCTCTGCCCGCTCACTCTGAGATGAGGTAGTTGAAGTAGAGCGCTGCCATTCTCCATCCTCTGTGTGCTCAACATGGTCACCGCTGAACACTGCTTCCCGGGGTTGGTCTGAAAAGGCAAGGAGGAGGTAATGACGTGAGAACAGCAGCTGGCTTTTACACGAGCATTCATCAGGATTTGAGCTGAATGGGAACCAACAATCCCTATTCTCACTCGTTTGCAAGCATGTTTCTCTGAGGGTCAAAACCGGGGTCCTTTCTGACAGTGCCACTCAAAGAGTGTTAAAAAGTTTTACAGAGAAGGGTCTATTCCCAGTGAAAGCCAAGACTAACATCACTGAACACAGCCCAAAAGTGTCCTGGAAAAAAAACAACGCAAAATTATTTTAGTCCACACAGAGCAGTTACTGCCCCTAAGAGCCTGTTTTCCTACAGGGGCCCAATGAGCTCTGATTAAGGAACTCAAATCTCTTTTTCTTTGTTTCACAACATTCAAGTGGGGCAGAAATTTCCATTATATGACACCTGTGTAACCATCTTACAAGTTAACAGAACATACCATGCAAGAGGTTATCTGGTTCAAACACTGGGTGATGGCTTAGCAGGCAGCGCAGGGGTTTTATCATTCAGGCTCCACTCTCATGGTTTAAATGGTAACTTCTCGAAAGCTTTTTTAAAAAACAAAAAGTAAATGGCAATACTCTTTCTACATTATAAACCACATGCACTCCTTTTTGTCTACATCTTCCTGTTTTGAGACTTGCATTAATGGCTGATTTCAGTCTTAAAGCTCTATGTGAAATGACACCTAGTTCTATGTGACATTTTGCTCTTCAATAGGCTGCCAGTGACCAAGCTAATGCTTGCAGAGCACAGAAAGGAAATGTTTCTGTTCAAAAGCTTCCCTTGAAGTAAACTGTTTCTGACAAGCCTTGTAATAGCTTCTTTGAAGCATCTTGTCCCCTTGTGTCAGGCAAAAAGATACATTGAACCTTATCTCATAATCAGCTTTCTTGCTTATGCTGTGTATCTGAGCTAATGACTGAACTGAAATGACACTTAGACAGAACTTTGAAGGAAAGTAGGAAAAAAGACATCAGTGCAGAAGAATGTGGCAGATGAAGTAATACAGAACCAACAAGCATCACATTGTGACTCCGCGGGATCTGGAGACAAAGAGCATCCCTTCTCAAAAAGCTGGGATCTTAAATCAAGGATGCTTCAGTACAGCACATTGCATGTACAGACACCTCTACAGCTGCAACATTAATATGCCTATTAAATTAGCCTTAGCACCAGTATCATCTCTTGAAATCAAGAAGACAAGAACTAGATTCACAGCTTGGTCAAAAGCACCTACTTTGTGAGCTTCCTCTACAGACACCCCACCAGACCTGCCCCAGCATTTGCTCGAAGCCTATATCAGAATCCATTTAGGACTTCAGGTTCACCCCACCATGGGCCAATACTAGCAGAGCAGCTCAAACATTTCTCTGAACATCAGTCCCAGCAAGTCTTACACATACTAGAAAAACAGGTATCCACAACTTATGTGGTGAAACAGAGCTCATGATGAACGCAGGAAGAGAGTTATGTTGCACGTGAAGATAAAGGCAAAGGAGTTCGCTACTACAGTTGTAGTAGTTCTCCTACCACAGCCAAGGTCTTGGAGCCCTGTCCTCCCACCATGCCTCCTTAAACTTACAAGCTCAGACATCACGCATCACATTCATTTGCAGAGAGAGAACTGTGCTGGGAATAAACCCAGTTTCCCAGGCTTCCCAGACAACAGCTTTGCTATTTGAGCTACGTTTTGGCCACATTACCTGCAATTCTTCAGCACTGTTTCCTTCTCCCCACCCCTCTCGACTCCTGGTTATATAACTAGATCAAAAGATTGGATGAAATAGGGCAAAGGGAAGCAGCGAGGCTGCACACGTGATCACATTCTCCGGGATGAGTCATTAAACCAGTAACTATCCCAGAGACAAACACTGCCATGGTTACACTGCTACCATCTCACCCTGGGCCCAGGGGACCTTGACAAGGCATCAGAGAGCACAAAGTCATGCTTGTTTCAAAGAGGAAGGATTTCTCTCCCCACACCTCAGGAATTACCCACGTCACCTCCTTTGGCAGTGACTCTGCCACCCGCACCATCCCGGGAAAGGGTGCCCTCAGCACAAGGGTGATGCTAACAAAATCCGAAGGTGAGGCCATGACATATCTCCTCTGCATGTTTTCATATTTGTTGTGCAAACCCTATGTATACTCATTCTACCTCTGCATTTTACTTTTCTTTCCTCTTAATCATGTGTAATACAAGCTCTGGTGAGACATACACACAGCTGGATCAGACAGGTTTTTTTAAAAAGGTAGTTCTCATCTGAGCAGGAGCCTGAAGCCTAAAATCTGATGACAAATTTGGCCCTGCACTGACTACAGGCCCTCATCTGCCACAGCCATGTCTGCTCAGGCTGGTGTTTGTCCTGCCAACACAAGTTCTGAGGTAAGGAACACAATCTGTGCTTCAGCCCACATTCCTGACACATATGCATCTAGATACTGAAACCTCTTCCACGCTGGTGACATTACCAAACATCACACTGATTCAGCCGCAGTGGGATTCAGAGGACAGCCAGCTTCCCGAGGCTGGTCCTATCCTTGTCACTACAATGAATAAAGCTGCTTTTCACAAAGCTTAACTAACACTGATAAAAATCACAAGTCACGTCCATCTAACTACGCAAGAGCTCCCACCACACCTGTGACATAAGCTGGCAGTTACTAGCAGGAATTGTTTTGTCACTGTTTTCTATTAAACTCCTGATTGTGTACACAGTCTAAATCTTACTGCATATGAAGAGCAAGACTCCCCGCTGCAGCCATGTGGCTGCGCTCCAGCATGGTTCGCTCCAAGCTGTGTAACTGGGTCCCACACTGGGACAGAAATGCATTAAGAAACAATAACTACACACACAAAAACCTATTTTGTACAAGAACAGGTTTAGTCTTTGGGTTGGAGGGAGTGTGGGAACAGCCTTGCTGAACAGGTCCCATCAGGTAATCAATGGAATAATTCCTGCCCCAATTCTGCCAAGCCTACATCTACAACAGAAATGCAATTATGGTTTTGTAACAGGGGCTCAGCACACTACTCTGACATGGCTATACAAGCAGCTTTTTACACAACACAAAAATTCGCCAGCCATGTTTGCATGTTGACAATTGCCTGATCATGCTTTAGTTGCTAGCGCACTCTAGGAAGACCTGGGCAGTTATCCACATTGACTCAATGAGAAAAAGCATTGCCACCAGCCCATGGGTAACAACCTAGCACAATCTTGCACAGGGAAATCAGCCACATATGCCCAAGCACAGCTAGGGGAAGAATATGCCCAAGTCCACTCAGCAGAAGACAGCCATGAGTTAGTCGTGGTTGTCGACAAAGATGTAAACCCATCCCATGCTTACACACTGCAGGCACTGAGAATCAGCTGGAACACCAACTGCTGGGTTCACACCAGCTCTGTTGCATTTTTTGCACTGTGCTCACCAGAATAGGCACCATATCTACAAAGATGCTCTCCTGAGGGTAGTGGTGATAGCACCAAAGCAGACTGCAAGCTTGTCAAACAGCTGCTCCTTCAGGTGGGTTGCAGATCTCCAGCTGACAGCTCCCCAAGCAGTTCCCACTGGTCCTCTGTTACAGGCATCTGCACACACCCAGGCACTCTGTCCTACAAGGTACCCTGAACACCAAGAGGGGCAGGACTATCCTTTCTCATGCACTTCAGAGGTTTGAAATATGCCTGCAATATCAAAACCCAATAGACCCGATTACAGCATGGCTCTGGTTTGTGCTGCAGACCAGGGGTTGCCAGTTTTCTTTGCTCACTAAGCAGCAGCAACTACCACCCCCAGCTGTATATACAAGCAGGGGGAGGTGTTTGGCTTCTCGACCAACACTTGTGTATTACAGTTTAGAAGTCTCTGTAAGGAAGAGTCGTGACTGCTCTGTATAACTAACTCTGCTTCAGATGCTCCCTGTGGTACGACTGCCAGAGCTGCCCCTAAACACCACACACAGGTGTGACTCACGATGCATAACACGGACAGAGATCTGTCCCACAGTGGGGCGCTTCCTATTGCACCCAAGCTTATAAAACACAGCTCATCCCCTCCTTTTTGCAGAATATTCTCAAACTTCCCATTAAACAGCATGGGATGCAGCCTAGAGAATATTCTCTAGCATCTTCAGTTCAGCAGTGAATTGCTCTTGACACATACAGCCTGCTCTGCAAGGGGGCTCAGGTTGCTGTGAAGCATCATGAAGCAGCAGGTACATTTTTGGGGGTGTGAGATTTCTGTAACTAACAGAGTCTTCTCCTGACACCAAGGTGTGTGAGAAACAGTGTTATAGCTGCATCCAATCTCCATGCTCCAAGGCAAACCTCAATAAGTCCAAGTGTCTGTGTACACACAAATAAACATCCATGGCTCTAGCAACTGTCCAGCACTCCCAGGAGTATAGAAATTGTCATTCAGGATAAGACCTGAGGGTCCCCTACCTGAGGCCGTTGCACAAGAAGGTACAAGAGACCCCTCAGTAGACAAAACATTGTGTAAGATGATTACTTCCTTGCTTCCTCAGTTAGTAGCTAGTTAATGCAGCTAGCTAGAGGTTCACCCTCCTCCCGGGAGTCCAACTTCTCTGCCAGGATAACCTCAATGACTCCAGGGAAGACATACCACTGAAAACCAGACACCCGTTTATTTCTAAAATAATTTCATTAAGGAAACTCAGGATGCAAACTAGCAGTATTCTGCTGAGTCTTTGGGCATTATTTCCTACCCTAAAGACAGGGATGTGCATGCATGGTGAGGAAGGTACCTGCATGCAGAGCAGCGAGGAGTTAATTCTTGCTTTGGGAGCTCTCTTTTGTCCTACACAAAGAGCAAGGAGCAGTTAAATATTATTGCAGGCTTTCTGGGAACTTCCATGCAGTTTGTGGGCAATAGCTTGTCAGAGACTAGTTAGTACTAGCTAGTACTACTACAGCCGGTATTGAGCTGTCAAAGCAAGAATGGGAGGAGCACTGAGGAATGGCACAAGAAAGACTAATTGCACGGCTCCAGCTGCAACACTCACAGTCACTGACACACTGAACTACAACTGTGCCAAAGGCTAGAGAAGTGACTCGCAGAGCAAGCCCAACTGCAAAGGCACTGACAGGCTGAAAGATGTTCTCTGGGGTTATCTGATGTTTTCCCAGTGCACTGGGCACTGGAGAGGTGTGTAGGTGAGGCCAGAGTTCAACTGTACTTAGCACCTGAAGAACAGTTGCTCTCTAACTGCGGCACAGCAATTATCTCAGAGGCTGACAAGCAGCCAGAGTGCTCTGGCCCATTCTGTATTAAGCGGAAGCGGAAAATAAATATTTTCAGAATATTCTTTCTCTGTATGCAACCGGTGCAGCTGTTGCACGGATGCCATGCAAGAAGGGAGGAGAGGTGTCTGCACAGAGAACACTCTCATAGAGGTGGCATTATGAAAACACTCGAGCACCCCCAGGCTGGAGGCAGGAAATTCCTTGTGAAATCCTTCAAGGATGGTGTAAGGCAAAAGTAAGGGGGCAGCTCAGGCTCCCTTCCTCCAGGCCCTACTTGCTGCAACACCCAGGAGAGCCACAAAGCCCGCTCCCAGGGCTTGACACACATCAATGCCAGGGAGCATGGTTTTGGGAGCTCCTCCCAAAGCACTGGGAAAGCCACCTCGTAGCGGGGATGGAGGGGGACGCAGCCCCTCCGGGGACTCGAGGCTGTGGCTACCCCATGCAGCTGCTATCAGGGCAGCTAATTACCAACAAGACTTTGTTCTCCTCAGAAAATAATCGGGCTCAGTCTTCGGCAGCAGGACGCCCCTCCCAGCCACAACTGCTTAACAAAGCCCTAATTATGTAAGCATTATATAACCCGGCACACCTACCCCCCCGCACCGGCCGAGCCACAGCACCCGCTTGGCCGCAATTCCCCCCCAGCACGCTGGGGCCCAGCACGCCGGGCACCTCTCGGCCCTCTCCAGCCGCGAGCAGCAGGTCGCTCGCTGACAACACGAGAGACAGGGCCGAGACAGGATCAGCCTTTTGTCTACACCGGTGGTTTCTTTTGTGCATGGGGTACTCCTGCGCTTGTCTGGGTGCCCCTCATGGATTTCCTCTCCTCGCCAGGACCATGGCTGTGGGGAGCTCTGAGGCCACGTGTGCTGCACCCCGGCCAAGAGGGCAGCCATGCTATGTGCCTCAGGCAGTGGGACTTGCAGCTCCCGGCCCCTCTCTGCATGCTGGCCCCGCTCAACCCCAATAAAATGCAGCCCTGATCAGAGGAATGACGGATTTCCACCATCGCTCTCACCCTGGCTCCACTGCCAGCTGTGGTGGTTGGTGTCCTGCTGAGTCACAGCCACGGTACTGCGAGACACAAAGGCATCTTTCTGGCTGAGCCTGCTCAGCCCCAAAGCTTGCCGGCTCCCAGGGGAAGCCTCCCTCGCCTGTCAAATGGCACGTACATCAATTTTAACATCTTCATTCCCATTTTGCTGATTTATCTAGGAGTTAACCACCTCAGGCCTGTCGTTCATACTTGTCACTGTAACCAGACACAGAGACTGTCATATTGGTATAACAAATAGTGCTGCTTGAAGTCTGAGTTACACATTTTTCATTTCTCTAGGTATCTGTAAAGCAATCAGTTGCTGCAGGTTCAAGACACCTACGTGAAATCTGCATACTGCCAGTGGGAGATGGCAGGCTGCCTCCAGCCCAGGACCAGGGGACAGAGGGGTGAGACATGAAATGAGCTCTGAAGAAAACACCACCAGCATAGGCTCTGCGGGCCAGAGCACAGGGAGAGAGCCAGACCAGGAACACACAAAAGCCAAACCCATCTCCAGACTCCTTCTTGGGCAGGAAGTAAGCCCCAATCGATGGAAAACTTTAACAGATAAATTATAAGGCAGCACTGCCCTTCTTTTTTTCCTTCAGAGGTCTTTCAGTGTATCAGTTACTGATGAGGTTATGTTGCAGAATAAAACTCCTTTCGAGGCCTGAAGGAATCCTTCAGGAGCAAAGGGCAGCAGAATTGAAGGGCAGAAGCAAGGAAGATACCACCCAAAAACCAAAGGGAAAGGAAGCAGCCAAGAAATGCCGAGAGGCAAACTGGAACATCAAACAGCCAACTTTGGTGACAGACAATATATCTTCTAACGCTGGGATTATGCAAGCAGAACCAGGCCCCAAATACCCAAGAGCTCTTGTTCTGGCTGGGCCTCAATGCTGCGGACACTGAGACCCGGGTTACATAAACACCAAAGAGCACTTATATAACTGTTGTATGGCACAGGCTTGCAGCCACCGGCACCCTCTGCCACCAGAGCGCGGCAGGTAGCTGCTCTGGCCAGCCCTGCGCCAGAGGAGCTGCACCCAGCCCCTCCAGGACCTCGCACAAGCCCCCAAAATGCAGCCCAGATGGGGTGCCCCTCAGGTTGTCCTCCCTCTCACAGGCACCATGGAGGAGAGGTTGGTGGTTACTCTGGAGCACTGGACAATCTCGTGTCTGTTTCCAGCTCTGATACACTCTAAGGAGGGTTATGAAATTCCAAATCAAACATTTTCATAGTGCTTTGAGACGGCAAGAACTGGAGAAATGCAGAATGCTACTACCTGGCATTCTTCTTCTAGATATATAATCAAAATTACTTTTCCCAATAAAAGTCCTCAAACCTAAAAAGTAAACTGCCACCTCCTCCTCACAAGCCCCTCACCTCTCATGCAGACACTGCAGGCATTAGCCAAGACAGGGAAACAAAGCCAGGAAACCCACCCTTTAAGGTGAGAGAAGCAGGGATGGGTTACATTTGTCCTTTAGGCGGGGGTGAGTGAGAGCAACTGAGTTACATAAAACTACTGTACCCAAGTCAGGAAGTGTTTCAGGCTCCAGTGCTGGGAAGTTTTCAACAAGCTGCATGCAGGAGGGAATTGAACCCTCCCCTTTCTGGTTATCCCAATTAACTAGTAACCCAGAATATAGTTTTGCCAGCCAGATTACAAAAATTACCATAGGGATCTAAACCACAAGTAATCAGATTTAACTGTCAGACCTTACTTACTTTCACAATAGTTCAAAACTGGAAAAAAAAAACAAACCTGTTTTATTCTATTAAGGTGGATAAATATTGATTTAGGTAACAAAGATAAATTTCCCCATCCCAACTTCAGAAAATAGATTCATATGGGGGCTTGACATGTTCCCAGCACAGTGAATCCAGCCAGCTGCTACCATGACTCTTCTAGGGATAAATTTCAGGGACTAAGAAAAGAGGACGAGCAGGGGAGCAAGCATTCTGCATTATGCAATGATTACATAAGCATTAGTTTACACTAGGTAGCTGGGAGTTGTGGTATTAGCTTTATACCGGCATACCCTCAGAGCAATGAGAAATAATAAAGAAGGGATTATTGCTGCCACATGCTTCCAAGGCCACCAAAAAGGCAAACAAACAACAAGCACAAACCAAACTTTAATCCCTGCCTCAATTCCTCACCGTAGCTTCATTCAGGACCTGTTAACAAGGAGAGGGGAGAAGACATCTGATACTCACTCCTAATTTAAAAAAAGCAGCATGGGCAATAATCCCAGCGTAAAGCATCCTTCAGCATCTGAGTGTTCCTTTGTTGTTGCTCATAATGGCAATGGTATAAGAGAGGAGAGATTTCAAAATTATAATAGATGGCATTTGCACTCTGCCTTCAGTGTCAAAGGAGTTCACAAGCATGACACAGTCCTCACAATAATCTGTGAAACACCCTCCTGTCCATCTTGCAGAGGAGGAAACTAAGGCAAAGAAATCAGGTAGGCATCAGTGCTGAGTAACTCCCAAGTTGTTGGCTCCCTGTCCTATGCTCCGACCAACAGGCTCTCTTTCCTTTCCTTAAATATAATTTCCTACTTGGAAAAACAAAACATAGTTGTGGATTTTTTTTAGAACTGTAACAAAGCACAGAACTTCAGCTGCATTCCCTTTTTCCGCTTCAGTCTCTAAAGTAATTTCAGAGGAATTTTTAAGGACTCTGTTTAATGAGGGAGGCATCACTTGGGAGAAAAATGCAAATTGTTGAGTTTGAGCCTGTGTGCCACCACATTCCACTGGCACTTCTCCCATCAAGAGCAGCCAGAAAAGTGACCGAGAGCACTGGAGAAAGCTAATAAGACCAGGATGAAACACCATCACTCAAAAACCAATCTGTTTCTAGTTTTCCTTTTCAAAATATTGGTGCTGCTTTGTGTGCTGCTAAAGCAGTTTGACAAAGGGCTGCAAAGTTGGTCATGGCAATCAGACTCACACAAATTGAAGCCACAATGTCACAAGGACACCCTCATCCAAAATACGTAACGCCCCAAAAGCTAAGCCCTTTACAGCCTGGAAAAAAGACAAGCACTGGTTCCTTCAAAAGGTTGCTAAAATTACAACTACCTCTATGGTAAAAATAGAAGCATATGTGCATATGGGTAAGAGACAGGGCCCTTTAAATAAGAAACTTTTTTGTTGCAGGGCAACAGCCTCTTTTCAAACAAGGGATAGGTAGTGTACTGCAACAAACATTGATTTACTAGCTGGTGGGTGCTATCATAAAAACAATTAAAATCCTCTCTAATTTTCCAGAGACATTTATAAAATAGTAAACTGATAGCACAGCACTGCACATACAAGCGCTTGCTACTTTGAACACCCCAAAGAAGAGTTCAAGCACCTAGAGTGAGAAAAAGCCATGTAAACCAGAGAGGAAAAGAAATACTGACCAGGGGCCGAAGCACAAAGGCAGGGAGGAACACAATGCCCAGACTCACTCTGTGACCTTGTACAGTTTTATCATCCTCTCTGTGGACAAAGCAGCTATGGAGAAGTGGGACGGAGACCCCTCTGGATCCACCAGCCGGAACAAAACCATGCTAGATCAGTTACAAATGCTCCCTCAAAAAGAGATAATTTTCCCACTGGTAGAGCAGACTGTGATAAACCTTGCCCCAGACTTTATAACTTGATGAGCAATGCTGTACAAAGAGGAATTCATTTGCACTCTTGCTCTCTTATGTTTGTACAAATGACCCCAAAATACCTTTCCACCCAAAATTTTTGGAAGGCCTCTAACCTTGCATTCTCCCTCCATCTGTGACCTACAGTCTCATTTCCAAAAGCATCTCCCCCTCCCCGTTTTCTCTTTTTATACCTATTATCTAGTGAGTTACATAAGCCACTTGTATCACCCAGATTCCTCATTTATCCAAACTCATTTTGTATCCTAATTCCTTTCTCTTCTCAGTTCACATTCTCCCAGAATTAGCTTCTTTGTCCTGCCACCACAACCAGAAAACTAAGAAAGCAAGAAAAGATGGGGTTTTTTGTTTGTTTGTTGGGGGTTTTTTTTTGGTTTTTGGGTTTTTTTGGGGTTTTTTTAGTTGGTTTTTTTTTTTTTTTTTTTTTTTTTTTTTTTGCTAGAATCCACCCTCCCACTAATGGCCAAAAAGTACTGCATGGCTTATTTCTATAAAAACTCCTCACAAAGACCACACTACGCTGGACTCCTATAATAAACCAGGAACCCAGAGCTGGAATTTCTCGGGACCATTTTTGACCAGCCTATTAAGTTCATAACATGAACTTTGGAGGTATTTGCCACATGAACAAGGTGGAAGAAGCTTGGCATCCCCGAGTAGCTGAACTCAAAATAACAAGTTAAATTACAAATTTAGAAAGTTCTTCAAATCCGAATACAGTTTTTTCTCCAACAGACAACATCCTCCCACCAGCAAGCAAACTAAGCGGCAGCCATCCCAAAACTGTAAACTCCCGTTAGGGTTTCACCAGCATCTTCCATTTGATGGGGGGGAAGAACCAAGTAGCTCTTTGTCTATTAAGCACTAACTTCAGGATCTGGAGCAAGCACCAACAGCTCTGCCTGGTGCCCAGACTGCTGCCCGGTCAGCAAGTCACCAAATATTTCACTAACAATAGAAGCTCTCAAAACTCTTATTGAGTAGGATGTTGGGGGAAAGTTTGCACAAAAGTTGAAGGGGGTGGGGGAGAGGATACTGCATATTAAATCACACTGATATTAACAGCTGCCTCCTCTCTTGCTAAAAATTACTTTTGCAGCCTTACAATATCACAGCAGCAGAAACAATAACAGCCAGACCCAGAACGTCACATCACCAAAGTCTTCAGAATTAAAAGCACAAAGAAACAAAGAGCTTCCTTCTCATATCCCCTCCATCAAACCAACAAGCACTGCAAGACTCTGAAAATTCAACCATTTCCATCCCTGCCAGGTAGGTAGCAAGTTAAAACCTGAGCCCCTGAGTTCCTGATGCACTTTGCTAGCCACTGAGTAGGGTGCTCCTGCACAGGGGAGGGAGAATGAATGGTCTGTAATAGGAAAGCAAGAGGGAACAGAAAGTGGGGTGGGGGGGACACCAAACAAAAACCCACAAAAAAACCAACCTGTGTCCTACCTGGAAATTGCTGAGACTCATCCAAGAGTAACATGCTGCTCAGTGCACCGAGGGGAGACCTCTGCCCGCGACTCTGCCCCAATACTTGCTCAATGGGGCCACACGCTCTCAGCCCTTCTGCTATTCTTGTCTCAGGGTCTTCAGGAGAAAAGTTTCCAGTCACTCCTGTCAACTTGTTATCTCTGCCCGCAGCCCAGTGAGCACTAAATCCACTCTCACTGGCTGTTCAGTTTGCAAGTGGGAAATGCTTCCTGATAAAACAGTCCAGGGTACAGGCAGGGAAACCTGCACTTAAGGTTTCTGAAAATAACTTTGGTCAATAGCTCCTAGTGCTTGAATCCACCCAGCTGGTGTGACAGGAATCAGTACGCGTATATCCTCCCTGCACCCAGCTGAGACGGACCAGGGTCACTGTTATATAACTAGTTAAATATGCCTCGTGTTCAGCCTAAATAAAAATTGTCACTATCTCCTCCCCTGCTTGGAGAGTCAAACACACCCCTGGCCTGAGGTAGCTGCTGCTCCACTGGGGACCAATGCCTGGAGCTGCGCTGCCTGGCCGGTTTGGCTTCAGTATGTGTTCCCGATCAGCAGAAGCAACCTCAGTTATGCCTGGGAAGAGAGTTTTAAAAGAGAGAAGAAGAGAAGGGAGGCTGAGTGGGTGTGTACGGGGGAGGTCTCTCTCCTCTCTCCCATCTCGAGCAGTGGAGCTGCATGTCCTTCAGATCGGATCCCATTCACTCGGCCCGTGATCCAGTTCAACTAGTGGCAGAGACCAAGACTGAGAATAAAATAAAAATCCTTACATAACCATTCAGGCTCCGGCGGGGCCCCGTGCAAGGGGAATCCCAACAGACAACAGGACGTTCAGAGCAGGGGACATGCGGGACTGTAATCACACTTTCAAGTTTCACAGTGCAAAAGGAAAAGAGGGGGGGAATGAGATGCAAAAAGAAGTGCAGCCTTTTTGGCTTTGAAAACAATCTTGGTATCTATGATTACGTGAACTATTTACATGATACTTGCTAACTTCCAAGAAATGTGGACAACTGAGACTGAAACCTGAGCAATTCCTTGGGAGCTGGTAACCTGTTTGCACAATAATAGGCGAAAGAGCATCCCGCTCACTTTGTTAAATCAGCAGAAGGCTCTCAGTGCAGCAAATGGACTATGAATGACATTTTCCAGTTTTTAGGAAACAACCTTTCAGAATTAGTGGAGTTCAAGCTTATTCTAAGTGAGCCTTCCTCCCCATCATCCATCTGCACCAGAAGGACAGGTACAGGAGAGAATAAGTACTTTAAAGCTGTGGTTGAACCCCTAAAGGCTAACCATCATGCCTGGCCTTCTTCAGAGCTACAGAGACTTTTTCTATGCCTGATTCCCTTTCAAAGGCATACCCAACGCCAGTAACAGCCAGCAAACCTGGGCTGATAGACACATAATGAAATCAGCTCACTCCTAGCAAGCATTTGGCCATGTGAAGAAGTCAGCACTTTGCTTGAAACAACTGGCAAGTGAGAGTCAGGAAAACCAGGAGGGGCACAAGAAGCCTGAAGCAGGCTGTGTCTGAACAGCTCTGGCACAGATCTGCAGGACTCCAGGACAATGTGCCGCTCTCATAGCACTAAAGGTTGATCTAGAGGTCTGCAAACACAGCCAGGGCAGAGCCTGGTTACCCACTGTGTGACTCCAGACATTTTGATTAGACTTTTAATTCGAGAGAGTGGCAGAGCACAGTGAATGCTTGCTACCATCAAAATATCCTTGTTGCTTCAGGGTACATCACAACTTTGAAACAAACCCAAGGCACTATTTTCATAATTAGAGCCATATAAATTTTACCAAAGAAAAGATGAACTGTATTAAAATTAAGAGGCTTGGTAACAAGATAGCCTTTCATCTATGTCACAGATTCAAATAGCCTGGCTGGTACACAAGATCATACAGCGTTTTTCAAGGGGGAAAAAAGGGACAAATATCTTAGGAAAAGTACATAGCCAAGGATCTCACAGCAGGCCTTATAAGGACTTTGTAGGATTGGAATAAATAACCAAACATGACCTCAGCATCTGACCCAACAGATTTATGACACTGGGAAGCAAGATTTAAAGACAAGTATTTGTGTAAATACAACTGGATACTTTCCAAGGCATGCTTATTACAGCAATCAAGCAGGAGGAAAATGGAAGTTCAATACACTGGGGAAAACAGGCAACCTATACCTGTCCTTCTGCACACAGCAATAAAAAGGAAATTTTCTT
This sequence comes from Sula dactylatra, assembly GCA_013389905.1. Lineage (NCBI taxonomy): Eukaryota > Metazoa > Chordata > Aves > Suliformes > Sulidae > Sula > Sula dactylatra. Next base: position 159,810 of record WEKW01000435.1, read on the forward strand.
CTTCACCCTAGTGTGCAAAATAAAAAGGAATTTTTCTAGTTTTTCTACTCACAACAGCCTACTGGTAAGGCCGTCACTGTTAGCCATGATAAATATGTCTTCACACAGCCAAGAATTAGATCTGCCAGAAACAGTCAGTTTATAAAACGATCTCCTCATGGAAGGTAATCTTGTTATAGATAAGCCCATTTACTGAATAGCTTTTCTGTGAGGCCATCCTTGCCAGTAAGGAAGAATGTTCTCCTTCCCCTACAGCGTCTGAAATCTTACCTAGCTGTCTTACCTCACCTACCTCATGGTCAAACCACAAGCTCTTTGCAATTGTACAACTGTGCTATACATCAGAAGAGGCTTCTCAAGAAACTGTTGTCACTTGAGAGGTTCCCTTGCAAACAAGATAGCAGATTCTCCTGTTAAAAAAAAAAATCACTATAAAATTTGTGTTTTCATAGAATATCAAGATAAAGGTCCTTCAGAACATGGTTTTTATTCAACTGACAAGTATTTTCAGCAGCAATGTCAGCACCCCTGAGTACTGCAAATTCATAAGGGTTAAAACTCACACCTAAATCTGCCTACACACACAAGAAGCTCAGTTGTAAAGTTTTTCAGGGCACTAGTTCCTCTATATAGAGGAGAACATTAGAGATAGGGGGAGTCAAACTAAAAGTTCAACCAAAAAGTTTCAACAAAATATCCTGAAACATCACAAGTGACTCTCCTTCCCCATCCCTTCAAGCTGGAGTAGCTCCTTCCTCATCCCCATGCCTGTTCTCCACCTTGAACCTGGTTCTCTCAACCTACTGCTCTCCTTGCTGAGCTCTGCAGGCCAAGCAGCTCTGGGACGGCTCAACATTGACCTGATCCAAGCCCACCAAGTGCAGTGTGGGTGAGAAACCACTGGATCCATAATGTGCCACCACCCTCTTAGTCCCTGCAAGCTAGGGTGGTTCCCTTCTCTCCAATGACTGCCCTTGTGTACTGTTCACCCTCATCAATGTCCCACAGAACAGAAGAGACCTTCCTTGCCTATCCTTGACTGCTCCACGCTGGCTGTGCAAGTCCCTTCCCCATCCCACAGCTTTCTCACAGGCATGCTCCACATCCACCAGCTGCTTCTGCACACCCCACTGAACTCCAACAAGCAGAGAAACTGCCTACAAATCTGAATTGTTGGTAAGTTATTAAACAGAAACTAGGCTTGACAGCCAAATTTCACTCAGCTTATCAGCTGCTAGTAGCACATACAGATACCATTAAGGTTACTTTCCCTGTCCTGTTTTCCACGATGTTTTAGCAACATGGAAACCATAAAAGAATATTGGTTTTGAGCTGGTTATAGTACAGGTGGTGTTTATCAATCTAAAACAGTTCAGACAGAATCAAACTCCACAATGCTCTTTGTTGGCAATGGAGTATTGCTGGGCTTTGAGAATCACTTGCTTTTTAAACAAACACTACACTGTAAATAAAACCTCTTTTTTGAGTGGGACCTAGACCAACCATGGAAAACCAGAGGACTCTTTCCAGTGATTTTAGTCAGTTTTGGACTGAACCATAAGGCATAAAATTTGATCAATCTGTTTTTTCCCATTTTATTTGTACCCATATAAATCTTGGTTTATTTTCTTTCCCACACCCATCTCAGTCATAACTGGTGGGGGAGATGTACATAAAGTAATAAAAATCTAATCACACAAGATATAGGTAGCGATGAAGAGCAGTGCCTTCTGCAAACACTTTTTGAACTATCACTGTGGCAAAACATACGCTGCTTCAGACTTCAGTCCCAGGCTTTCAAAGGTTGTTGAAATGTATTGACGAAAACAAGCTATTATTAGACAAGATGTAATGATTTTAAGCCGAAGAATTTATATCGTAGATATCTATCATCTTAATCAAAGCTAAATCCATTGAGTTACAATCCCAGTCATATTCAAGAAACTGATTCTCATCTCCTCCTACAACTTGCAACATTTCTGCTGCTGAAGATGACACAATGTATTTGTGTACCATAGCAGAGTGATTTTGTACAACTTTAATTTCATTCCAGTTTTCATCTAAGTGCAAATTTGACATAAATCACAAGCTAAGAGTACACAACAGTTTAAAATTGCTTCTAACAGTTCAAGTATTTAAATATTTTATATGGATGATTACCTACAGATTTTTTAATTGCAAAATTTGTTTTGACAGAGATTTAAACTAGAAGTTTCTGTTCACCTAGCCCAAAAAGATTTTATCTTGTAGCTTTCTCCTGTCTCATTCCTATTTGCATATTTGCAAGTGAAAATAATGTCTTCTGACTCCTACTTAGAATTTTTTTGAGACTGAGTCAGTGAACTGCATGCTGAAGAACATGTGAACAAGACATTTTCAACATCTGTAGTACAAACTACTGTTATTAAAATAAAAAAATGGGTGTTGCATCAAAAAACTTTGATCCAAATGATGAGCCAGACACTTCTGAAAGTTCAGTGTTGCAGTTTTCTATAAAGCCTAAGCAGGAAATTAAAACAAAAAATAAAGCAATTAACTCTGATGTGATATTGTGTTTTAAAATCTGAAGAATACTTCTAATTTAATGAAAACAGTTCCCTCTCCTTCCAAACTTGCTGCTGCTTCTTGGCCAGAAATATTATACTTGTATAACATATAGCTACATGCACATTTTATTTAATCAGTCATTAAAACCAGCGCAATACCAGATAAATTAAGGAAAAATGAAAATAAGGACCCTTGCATAGTGTAAACTCAAATGCAAAACAGAGAAGTTTTCACCCGGTGCATTTGAAAATAAAAGGGGCACTGCTTAAAATGTAAAGCAGAGGATTTTGACTTTGGTTTCATCAGACTCATCAGGCAACCTTGACAAAGTCACTTTGCCAGTCTTTACCTGTTTGAGAGGGAAAATACCACATGACAAATTTGCTAATTAGTTTCCTTGTGATTGTGTCATTGTTTCAGAAGTTGCAGATGACCGAGTATGGTGTCTATTAGCAACGACTAGGTGCAGTACAAAGCTGACTATTGAACACATGCATGGGGAAAAAGGTGCCAAACGTGACAGAGAAGTAAGTGTGACTGTCCTTCGTTAAGAGACTCTCTGGCTGCCTTGTGAAAAGCGAAAAGCAAGTTTTTGGCCAATAAAGCACAACTCCCATATTCTGCAAAGCCTATCAGAAAAGCAGGAAGAAACAAGATACTTCTCTCCATGGAAGACTTGGAGCAATTCTTTCTTCAGCTAATAACCGCTCGCTCACTGACCCTGCTCCCTGTGCACTCATGCTACTCTCACGTTTGTGGCACCTTTAAGAAAACAGAGCAGGTAGCTACAGGTTTAAAAACATTCAAAAAAAATCCATACACGTATATATAAAAAATGCAGAGCCATGGACGCAGACTGTTCTTGAACCTCATAGAAGGATTTCTGTTTTGTATTCCATCATACGCAATAGATCAAAGGGAAGGACGAAGAAAAGAGGGGGAAAAAAAGAAGTGTAACTAGGTATAATACCACGTCATTTCAGGCAACCAGCCAGTCCCTGCACCCAATCGGTGGGTTGAAGGAAGCAGAGCTCTGGCGTCACCATCTCCTTTTAAAGAAGTAAAGCAAGTCATTACTCCAGGTTATGTAACACTTAGACTATGCCAGACTTTGTGCCACCCTCTGAAGAAGGAAGCCGCTGTCAGAGAGCCTGGGAGGGGGGCAGAGGAGTCACAAACATTTTCATTTGGAGCTTCCCCCTGCTTAGGACAAGCAGAGGAGACCAGGAAAGAGTCCACACTTTCAGACAGAGCAGGCAGATGACAAAAGGCTCAGCAACTGACCTGCAACATCGTCAGTCTGTAATTCCCTGTTAAGGGGGCTGGGGGGACATCAGGATCTCATCCTTCCTTCCCACAGCAGCTGTCAAGCCACACCTCACCCCACTGAGAATAACCTAGTTCACAGGGTTAGTTAAAATGCTGGAATCAGTCAATAAAACCCCCACAAACCCCAGGTGCCACTCCTCCCACACTCTTCTCCATTCCTGTTACCTTCCCCTACTCCTCCCAGATTTATGGGCAAACAGCCTGTACACAAGGGACTTCCACCTGCCTCTTCACCCTTCGACAACTGAAACTGCCCCAACACAAACAAAATGCCCGGCAAGGCAATCTGCAGCTTCGTGTTTGGCAGAAAGGGAGCTATCAAAGCATACAGTACTGGCTGTTCTCAGCAAAGCACCCAAGAGGATTTTTTTTTTTTTTTAATGTCACCATTTAGTGAATCCAGTAAAGCCACTTCAAGGGAGCTGGGTGCCTGCCACAGAGTCTGCATGGGCATTAGCAACTCCCATACAACGTGCTGGGTACGCACGCTAGCTGGGCAGGTCCAAACCCTCACACTGCACACAGAAATGCCATTTGTTCCGAAAGACAGTCTGTACTACAGGGAAACTGCCAGAATAAAAATAATGGGTAAAATATGCAGCCTTCTGTAATGAAACAAAGTTCCCAGAGAAATCAGTGGGGCTTTTGCCTAAATTTGAGAGGCAAACCTTCTTCCCTGCAATTTCAGTGTAACCTTTCTGCACTACTCAGTAATCAGGATTGCTAAATCTGCAAATGCTAGTATCCAGTCTCTTTTCACCTTTGGTACTAACTATTCATAGAAGACAGCCAGCTCCTAACTTTCTGGAAACCAACACAAGTCTCAAATGTAAGATCTGCGGAGGTGGAGAACGTATGCTTAACAGACACAAAGCAATTTCGGAGATGCTCTTATCCCTTTCAGGAACTGAGAAAACAATAAAACCCCCACAACTTCTTACCTATCGCAAGTCACCTGAGAAACGCATCCAATATCTGCAGTTAGATGCAGTTTGCTGACTGAGTTATCCACAACCAGCTGACTTGAGGTTGAGCCCCACAGTCTGCACCCATATGATAAAGCATATTTAAACACTCTGATCCATAAGGATCATTTTTTAAGGTAATGTAGTTCCCCATAACAATTTGATAAGGCTTAAACACATGTCGATATGCAGGATATTATTCACAAGTAAATTCTTTCACATGTAGCGATTACTTTTTGTCTCTGATACCACACATCCTCTTTGCATGCATCTATTGGCTTGGAAGACAGTCTACGAAAAGTCGCTATAAGCATTAAAATCTACCTCCTTGTTTAAGAACAGCAAAGTGCGCAGTGGTACTTTCAAAGATCAGGGCCATTGCAGAGGCAGCAAACTTACTGTTGAGAAGAGGTTTGCTTTCCCCAGTATATACCCTTCTAGCTTCTTTAGAAATACTACTGGTGGACTCTAGAGGGAGCTGCATCCAGCCACAAGTATCCAAAATAAAAGAATCAAGATAGGAAAAGTCCATCAAGAAAGAAAAACTGGAAAGATGACAATCACCACTCTTCTCTTCCCCCCAAGAAATCCACCTTGCGCTCTGCAAACAGTAACTTGCAGATTGAATTACAGGATTATTACTTACTGGCACCCACCACTCTGGCATATGTACACACAGAACACAGCAGAGCTTGAAATGAAAGGAACCTTTCTGATTGTCTTCAGTGCTTTTCTAGATTTAGGGAAGTCCTGACTTTTGTTTCTTTCCACACCTTTTTCTCCAACTCATCCACTTTCAATCAACAAAAAGAGCCTCTTCTCCACTCCAAGCTTACTCTAACAGGCCTGCGTCTTTCCATAGCCCCTACCATCAGCCTCCAGCTAAACAGCAAGGACAAGAGATCAAAGCGCATGTATCACCTACCAGTCTGAGGCAGAAAGCAAGAAGCGGTCAAGTCCACTGTGCCAATGTACTGCAGCAGATAGAAGCATCTCATTAAAAGGTTCCTCAAAGAGCAGCTATAGTCTCTGAGGCTGCCTTGACCTTGGGAAGCCCATCTACCCTCGATGCCACCCGAAGACATAGCTGTAAAAAGCTGCTTTCTAAAACAAGTTGAGATATTAAACAAGTAAGTATGTATTTGCTCCTCCTTTTCTTCAGGAATTAATTTCATTTCTTAGTAGATAGGGAGGACAATTTCAAATCAGTGTTTCCTAAGAAAAAATGGTATGCAGTCTGTTCAGAAGTAGAAGGCAAAAAGATTTCAGGTTGCTGGGACTAACCTCCATTTACCAATACAAGCAGGACCATCCAATTTAAGTAAAAAGTGCAGCTAAATTACTTTCTAACAGCAGCTCCCCCCCGTGCTTTTCTTTTCTTTTTTCCTCCAGCAGTATGGGCCTTTCTAAATCTGGATATAAAATTATAAAGAATAGGATATCATTTAGCAGGGTATTATTCAGGAGACTGTCTCCACACTCTGCCTCTCAGTTCAAACAGGCGAGTATAACATGACCTAATTTATAAGAATAACTTCATACGAAAAGCAAAAACTCATGTACATGACCAGGAGGAGCCTGCTAAGTGAACAGATTTATACCAAAGACCTTCCTCTCTTTCCCTGTAAGGACAGAAATTTGCTCTGTTCCCAGCCCCACACACCCAGCTGGGGTCTCCCACACACAACACAGTTTTGTTTTGTTCCAGCACTTTGCTGGGGAGAAGGAAAGATGGAATGACTTTGGGGTGGGAAGCACATGAATAACACGATTTCCCAAGATGAGGAGCAGCTCCCTGCACTTCAAGAATGCATTCATGTATCATTCAAAAAAATATTAACCCACAGTTCCACACAACTTTAAAAACAGATTTCCAAAATATTTTCAGCTTTAATAACTCCAGGTGCTAATAAACTTTCTAGTAAGTATGGTATTAACTACTGATTTTTCCCCCCCAGGCTAGACAAGGAAATTATCCAGGCAGCTACAAATCAATTTCACTTTCAACGTAATTGCAGCCTTTGCTGCATGCACGACGATGAGCCTCAAAGAGCCACAAAGTAACATCACATTAAACAAAATCCATTCTTGCTATAATTTCATGCCAACATTTTTTTTTCCCCAACTAAGTGAAAATTGTATGCAAAGCTGATCTAGCGGTACCCCTTTACCTAAACAGGCTTTCCTCTAGCAAGAGTTCAAGGAAAGCAAAGAGCTTTTCAAACCTGAACTGACAGCAGGTGTCATCTGAAGTCAAGTACTCCTGTCTTGGATTCTTGGGAAACTCAAAACTGTGAGTACCAAGTGGCATACCCAAGCTCAGACAAAAAGCAGCAACTGAAATACATTCTGGATCATGCTCCAGAAACAAGAGGTAACTTTAAACCTGCCATGATACTATCAAATATCATAGACAGGGATGAGCATAGTTTTAGGAGGCTAAGGTGAGGAAAAGAGTCTCTCTCCCCCTCACTAACCTTCTGTGCCGGTCTTTCAGAGGTTCCGAGTCTTGGCCCTAGTGCCTTCACCCTACTAAGAAGCTGCAGTGCAAAAGAGCACAGGCACCTGTGTGTCCTCTACTCTCCTGGGACTTGCAACTCTGTACCACCAACACAACTGTGCTCCTTTTTCACTCCTCTCTTAGGGTCCATATGTCCATAGAAAGCCCACACAAAGCAGTTTTGTTTTGCTCCAGCACTTTGTCAGGGAGGAGGAGGAACAGTATGAATCTGAGGTGGGAAGAAGGAGTGCAGCCTGCCTCCATTTTCTCCTGTTCTTCACTAGTCAAACAGAGATGCCACAGAGCTAGCACACCCTCAGCCCTGGGGAAAAAAAAAAGAGGGTATGGGACAGGAGAAAACAGGCAAAGTGGACAACACAGGGCAGAAGACAAGGCTAACTGCGTGGAAATTGTCATATCACAATAGAAGCATCTAATACGCTATTATCTGGCATTGCCTGGTACATCTGTACATTAAGAATTGCAGTACTACCATGGTATTGGAAAATTGTCCACTGCTACCCAGAAGTAGTGATTCCAATCCCTGTCTGCTGTACCACACACCCTGCAATGCAAACACAACTAGTAGCCTTTGAGAACAGTGTCTGAATGCCTCTGCTCATTGAGGCATCCTCCAGAGAACTGAAACAACCAGCTCTTTACACTTTTACCCCGGAGTTACACTTTAAAAAAAGTGTTTAACCCATATACTCAGAGGTAAGAAAACAAGCAACTTGCCATGGCAATTAATAGCGGAATTACAGCAATATGTATGAGTAAGAGACAATGAATTCCAGAGACTTCAGTTAGAATAATCCAGAGACTTCAGTCAGAATAATCCAGAGACGTTCAGAAAGTAAAAAAAAAAAAAAGCACTACAGTGGGATTTGTTCAAACACTCAACAGCTTTCCTTGGGAAAGCTCTGAGGTATGAACAGTCTCTGCATTTGAAACGATCTGTAAAATCCATATTGGAGGTTTGTTTCCTCTTTGCTCAAATTAGCTTTTATTCCTATGGAGTTCTACACAGCCCTGAGCAACTACCAAGATCAGAGGAAAAGTGCAGGACTTGAAACAGCCCTTTATCTCTACAGTCATCAGTACATCACATTTCTGGTGAAAAGGATTTAGGGAGTTAACAAAAACGTTCTTAGCAGTCATGCACTGATATCACAAAATCGAACATGATAAAACAAGTGCTGCTACCCATAAGTGCTGTGAAAACAGATGTAGTGGGCAGGGATGACAAGGCTGGAAAAGCAGTGGAAGCTTCTGGCTAGGACTGAAGCATGCTGCTAGGATGGGTGTGTAGTCTGGCAGCCACTGGGAATGGGGTTATAAGTGTCAGGATAAGTATGTCCTGGAAGAAGTGTTCAGAAAAAAAAAAAAGACTAAAGCTGTAAGAGCTCCTACACATGATGCTAAGGTTCATTAACTGGCCACCACTGACGAAATGTACAAAGGATGTAAGCTATGTGGTTATTAACTCTCACTTACTTTTTCAGATATATTCAGAAAACTAGCCTTCTGTGCTCTTTTTCTTCCTTGAGGGCAGGGGGAGAAGGTTTAAGAACTGCTTTCATCAAGACTGAAGGTTTGTACCATAAAAGTCCAAAATAAAGTAAAACTCTAGACCATCTATGGGATGCCTATACTAAATGCAAACAAAACTTCAGGTTCTCAGAGCAGAAATAAGAAAAACTGCACCAAACCTAAAGATAACACTTAATTACCAGAATGTAAAAGTCCACAAAGAAAATTCTGAAACTGAAACCTCCACAAGTATTAATTCCACACTCGGCATATATCAAAAAGACAAAAACAGGTTAAACATGCAAAACACACATCACTAAGTCTGAGACCAGACTATCCACCATCAACAGGTATGGATAATACTACATTAACCCTTCATAAGTAATCTGAGTCACCATGGAAACATGGAAAACCTACATTCCCAAAACAAAGCCACTATTTTGCAAGCAAGCAGTAAAAATGTTAGGTTTATAATTGTTATAATCACTACTACTTAAAACAAGTAATCAGTTTCAGTTTGGAGAAGACATATATGCAGCCTGTTGCCCTTCCAAGTAAATAACTGCGAAAGATTAATAATCTTCTAAATCTTGTAGTGCTAGAAATATGCAAGAGGCTATCCACAAGGGAAGAATCCCCCCAGGATCCCCAACGAAACATCTACAGAAAAACCACAATACCAGGAGGGGAGGAGAACAGCACAGCTGGGAACAGGGAGAACAAACTTTTAACAGAAATTATTAAAATTAAGCTTTTAAAAAGCTTCACAGTATAAACATTAGAGCATTTCCTTCCTTTTTGTCAATAAAAGTAACTATCTGTTCCTAAGAGGATTTTTATGAACGAGGGTCATCTACAAAGAGACGGGACTATAAACATCAGATGGGCAAAATAAAATGATCCTCTTAATTCTGAAGTTAGCTATATTTCATAGGCCAAATAGCAGGAGACTGGTTTTATATTAGATTTAAGGTAATACAGATGTCAAATGACATTTCTGAGGCAGTAATGTAGCCGTGAAGAGACATCAGGAAAAGCAGAGCGGACACCTCCACAGAAAACAATAATTATACAGCTAAACACAGAGAAAGCATCCTGATATTCTGGCAGACAGAATTAAAGCTGAAACAATCTGAAACCCCAGAGGCAATCTAGCTTTGCTCAGACTGTGTATGAGTTTCTTCCCGTACCTAATGAACAACTATAAAACCATTTTACGTTAGTTACATGTAAATTGCCTTTTTACTCTTCCTCATTATTTCCTACATTTGTTAAAATTTAATTTTAATTAGTCACTATAGAAATGTAAAGCATAAACATGTTTCTAGTGTTTTAAGATTAAAATAAGCAACTGTCATTAATGGTTAGCGATGTTCTGATATACCTACATTAATTTTGTTTGCTTTGGAAAGAACAATCCTGATAAACGATTATGAGCATTCAGCCACAATACTATAGATGTAGATGATAAAATACATAGGTCTATGATAAAATAACCATGGGGAATGACCCACTTGGACATGACATACAGCCACTCCTCTCTGTTAATAGAAGTTTGTCTACAATGTCACACTTCCTATTGCTCCACTGGGTGCAGGTTCCCGTGAACAAAGTGACAAGGTCACCACTAGTCTTTGTGAGACAAAGTAATCTGCGGCCCTATAACTCTATCTCATGGGAACTCCCTTGTTTCTTACCTGAACTAAAGTTCCATTTCTGCTATTTTGTCATTAGAAAAAGCTGTCACGTGAATAAATCCAGAGGAATAAAATTCATTTGTGTAAGCATTTTATATGCATTTTAAATCAAAACAGCATCTTCAAGTAGCCCGTGGCTGAAAGAATATTAAAAAAAAAAGCCAAACAACACTTGAAGACAACAATGTACTTTGAAACCAAAAACACTTTAGTAACTGGAATAAGAGAGAAGTATCTGACTTTATATATTCTACACTAAGAAAAGGAAGACTAATCTCAGTATTTTGGAGTAGGTGCATTCAAAAATCTGCACACCCTTTGAAATGATTAAAAATCACAATTTTAAAGGAAGCAAATACAGCATCCTCTTAGGCTCAGGCTACAGTTTTAAGATACAAGGAGTTTGGTGGCAAATACAGTACAAGGAATTCCCACCTGAGCCATGCACTCCTGTCTATGTGCCCTAGAACATCAGCCCTTCTGTTGGACCAACAAACATATTTCTAGGATCATGCCATGAACCAGAACAGTTACCTAGTCTTGCTTAAATATAACCTGCACAGCACAGGTCCACAAACAGCTATATTAGTCCTAACTGAAGAGGAGAGTGGGGCAGTTATAACTAGGTGAGGATAGAAGGTGACAACCTGTATGCTGTAAAAAAAAGAACATTTTCCAGTTGTTAAAGGTCATTATTGTAAGTGAGCAATAATTGCCCATAGCATCTGTTAAATTGTTTACCTATGGGCAAGCCAGCAATGTAAATATATTTCATTTCACTGGATCTTTTTAATAATACATGTAACTGTAAATTCATTTATTTACCTCTTTATATAATTGCTTTCCCAGAATCTGTAGCTATTTTAAAAATTCTATCCTCCTTACAACTTCTGCTTTTCTGGTTTTCGTGGTGGAAATTTTTTTTAGCCAGTAGTCCAAATTTAACCTACATTAAATCCCTATTTAAACTAAACACCCACATAAGCACTTCTTCCTACCAAGCTCTGGACAAACTGTAACCCTTGTGCTACCTTCCAAGGTGTCACTCACCAAAATTAGTAACACCAGTTTTGTATAACAAATGTATGCAGAGATTCACAACCCCATTCACTTACCACTCTCATCAAGTAAGTCCTCCTCGTCATCCCCATCATTGTCCTCCTCCATCGCCTCCTCCTCATCTTCCTCCTCCTCCTCTTCCATATCCTCCTGCTCCAAGTCCGGGTCCAGGTCCGGATCACTCCCTGAGATTGACTCGTCTGACATGATTCCCAGTGGTGCTCCTTGTGCATTACCTGCTCATGTTCTACTGTGAAGCAGCCCTGCGAGAAAAGGAAAGAGGTACATAATGAGCCCAGTAAATCCCAACCTTTGAGCCTCAAGGCTCAAAATCATAGAAGGATTACTGCATATCAGAACACAAATCTGCCATCAGTCTTTTAAATAACAGTTATATCAGACTGTGCACAAAATCCTGCGTAGAAAATGGATGGCATAAGCAACGTATCATAATGACAGAGGCTCAGCATTGTAGAATCAATATCAGAACCAATATATTAACTAATCACTTAAAAAAACACCTCTTTCTTGGTATCCTTGATGTACACAGCAGAAAGATTCCTAGTATCAATGTCTGATTATACAAAGATGTAAAAATAAATTATGCGAACCATTTCAGAACTCTACCATCCAAACATGAAGCACAGAAGATAGTATCAGACTCAGAATCCCACATGGATACCTATTACCCTGATCCCCGAGCACTGCAAACATCATCGCAGTACGCAGACTGTGGGTCACAGACAGAAACCACCCTCCTGACTTAGCTGTACCTGCTGCAAAGGCCACTCATCACAGCTCATCATCAGCTACTCATCACAGACTGTCTGAAGTCTCCATTCCAACCAACCAACCAGAGACGGTGTTACCTTAATAACGGTACAGACAGAAGACAACTAAGATCCTGTTTTTAAAGGCTGTACATCCCGGTGTAAAGCAGGGTAAGAAAAAAAAGTAAACACAAAGGAAGGATGGTTCAGAGCGAATTTGCATTTCCTTCCTCTAAAGGACAAGACTGGAGCTGGCTGTGCATAACTCCTCTGTTACACTCTTCCAGTGCATCACAGCAGAAATCATGGTATGAAACAACAATAAAGCCTAAAGAGAGGGCCAGGGCAATCACGAAGTCACATGTTTATTTGTTCAGATCATGCACTGTCACTTCTGAACAGTGATGGGTACTCCAATTCCATACACAAAGTATTATCATAAGCTGTGTAGGATGGATGAAAAGAAAGAAACACAACTAAGAAAGGAAAGTAAAGAAGGCCTCTTGATCTCAAGGAACATAAAACAAAGGATATGTTAAAAAAAAAAAAAATCAAGCCTCAGAAGAATCACTACCCACACATTCCCCAGAAAGCTTTAAAGAAAGAAGAGGAAACATTTCCTCATCACTTATCTTCCACTGACCCCTACTTACACCACATTTCCAGTATAAACTATAAAATGTTTGATAACTAATCAGTCACTTATCTGCTTATTTTTAGCAGATAAGGCAGAATATATATCTACAAACACTTCAAGAAACAGAAAAGTTTCATTTTCAGCTGTGTTTCAGCAATAACTAGATAAGCTCAGAAACTTGAAGGTTAAAGACACAACTCAACACCTCTGTAGCAGGGCTGAAAATCTGTCAAGTATGCTGAATTATTCCAGCTGAAGTCATCAGTTCCTGCTTAGCCTCTCTCAGCTCCGCAATAACATCGAAGACTCTGAAAGAAAATAAACACAAGGGAAGAACGGGCTTTGCAGAGATTGGTATTGGAATAGGAAGCCTTTCACCACTAGGTCCCAGGAGCACTTTACCACCAGGCTGAGACAACTGAAGTCCCTATGCTATTACATGTGTCACACAAAATAAGTTGGCTTAGTCAAGCAGATGGTAGGAAAGGCCAAAATCTAAATTAGCTCAAGTGGAACTGTGCCAGTTTACACAAGCCAAATAGATTTATTCAGCTTCTGTGGTCTGCTGGTGGGCAAGTACCAAGCCCTGTTGCTGTCAGCCTACTGCAATACAGTGACCAACCCCAGGCACTGCAAGGTCTGGCACTGCTTACTTTCTGATGTCTGGTGACTTCAGTCAAGGATGGCAAACACAAAGCAATCTATTATCAGTTTTTCCTGACAAACGCAATTCTAAATCTATGTGTATTTCAAAACAGCAGCTTATTTTTACTTTTAAATAACAACAATGTTCCCTTCCAGCTAATATTCAGCCCTAAGGAAAACAAACATTATTTTACTCTTTACAGGTTGTACTCAGGCCTGTAAGTGTAAACCTGCATGTATTTCCTTTCCTTCCATCAGAAGGAGATGGTCAGTAGTGTTACCTTTGTAGGTCTCTCCTGGTCACCTGGAATCTCAAGCGGATTTATTTATTGCTATATTGTCCACACTGGGCTATAACGCACCTCACATGCTGTCTGCCAGAAACAATATCAACAGAAGCATATTTTACAAATTCCATGTTTTACTATCCCAGTAAACTAAGCACCAACCNCAGGAATGAATTCTCATCTATAAACAGGAAACGCAGAAGTGCTGTAATGCCACTAAATGCTCCAGGTCAAAGAACGACACATGATAGTTTCTCTCATCAGTATCCTCCTGTGTATCATCTCTCATGTTTTGTTGTCACAGAACCTTAAAAAAAAAAAAAAAAAAACACCACCACAAAACACTTTCTGAAAATTTTTTAAAGGAAAGGATACGGGTCCTTGCCTTTCTATAAATAAAATCAAACCCAGTGGAAAGCAGCTATGTGGCTCTAATCTAAGCTTTATTTTTGTTTACCAGTAAGTACATGTTCTTTCTAAACTAACTCCTGACACCCGTTCAGCAGCCCCAGCCACATGCAGGAGAGTTAAACAGAAGCTTTTGAAAAGATTTAATTAAATCTTGCAGAAGCTGGATGAAACAAAGATGGTTAACTCCTCTGTGCCTATTGTCATGCTGCTGTCTGTCTTCCTCCCCCTGATTCTCCTCCTCGGCTCTGGCAGCTCTGCAGCCGCTCTCCATTGCGTAAGCCTGGGGTCTCCGGAGGGCTCCCACCGCGCCTGGTGGCACCAGGAGCACGCAGCAGGGACACAGCAAGACAGGCAGGTAGGCATTACACAGCCGTGAGACTGCCCTCGTTTCTCACATGGATCTGACCCAGTTCAGAGCCTTCCACCAAGGGGAATTACACAACAGGGCCAGATTGTAGCTCCGCTACTGTTTTATGGCTGAATTATTCCAACCTGCCCCAGCTCTTGCCTTTGCACACACAGGCACACCATGCTCAACATTTAATTGCTGTAGGAAGGGCAGTTTGCAAGAGATAAACAGATTACCTTCTACTAATCAAAGTTACCATTTATCTGGACTTTCCGGCTGTCCCACATTAGATCAACCTGCGAGCCTCCTGCCCTGCCACAAAAAGGGAAGCTGCACCTCAAGCGGTACACTGAAAGGAGGGTTACCAGCACAAAGAAATACAAACCAAACCTGCTGCACCACAGTTTACAACAGAAAGCCAGAGGTCCCTACAGTACAGTGCCCAGTTCAATACGTGGTGGGGCCACTGAGAAAGCGGGGTGGGTTATTAGGTGAAAACACTTTGAAAAATTCCTCTTGCTTACTCAGGGAGGAGGAAAGAGCTGTCATGTTTATCCTACCCAGGAAGTTAAACCCTGCAATCAACTGCACTCCAAATTAACATCCAAGACAGCCTCTCGTGTATTATGTCCTGTCTCTCAACAAAGATAAAAATAGTTCAGAAGTTTTTTGGGCTCTTTTAAGGCAGAATATTTCAGATAGTAAGTAAATGCCACATGGTGATGACTGCCTCCTCCTCAGCCTGTGCAGAAAGGAGGCCTCTGCATGAGGAAACTTCAAGGGCTTGCAAATTTGGACACACTTCTGTTGTCCTCATGTTTTTCTTTCACTCTGCAAAGGTTTAAAATCACCATTTCTTCTTACATATGAAGTTAGAGAGAAATGTCAAAGGGAACTTTTTCCCTTCTGATAGTTTTCCACCACACGGCCATGCGCGCCACGAGCCAAACTATTAAGTGAAACAGCAAACATCATCGGAACTGGTGACTTTGCCCATTTCTGTACAACATCACTGCTTTCATCACAGGACTCATCAGCACTATAAAAACTAAAGTATTATTTACTTAACTATTACAAATACAAATCAGTAAAAAGGAAGAATGCAGGACAGGGCAGACTTGAATCCTTGCCCACTCGAGCAAGGAGGAGCAGGATTCCCCTCTACCTCCAGGAAGCCACAGAAGCCAACGTGGCTTTACAGAAGCTCTTTCCCTGCTACGACATAAGGGATTTAGGCACAGGACATGCTCATTCCCATCCCATACAAATCCCTTCAGAAAGGGCAGGTTTAACACTAATGCTACTACGGTGCTGAATAGTAAAGAGGATTCCATCACCTCCCCAACCTCCAGCCAAGCCCAATATCTGGGACTCATCAAGATTTGTCCCTTAAAGCCTGTTTTGTAACCAAGACTTCACATTGGTCATTGTGGTGCCTGGCCATAGAAACAGGATCAAGCATGCTGGCAAGTCACAAGAGGATTTGCACAGACAGTTTAATAAAACCAGGTATTTCAAAGTCAGTGCTGCATAACACTCTTCAGTTTCTGCTATACAGTCATGTTTTATGGTAATAATAATTTCCTTTTTTTTTTATTTGGCAGCAAAATGGTTGGTTGGGACATAAACTTCAAACTGGATGCATATGAGGGTAGCTGCTGGCTCCTCGTGAGAAAACTTGGTTTTTTGCTACATCACATGCTAGCACAGTTTTGGTATCTTACAGGTAGCGCCCAGTAACTAATGGAAGATTATTATAAAGCATACAGATGAATCACTGAAGAAGTCATGAGCTTAAGCTTCTCTGTAAGGTAAAAGAATCTTGTAACAGTTTGCAAGTAATTACTTGCAATGTTATTGCAAAATAATAATGATTACTCCTCTGTTCAGTTTAAAAATCTAATAAGAAATAAACCCAAGATCAGTGGGTTTGGACAGTTTGATTCTAACAAACATCAGAACTTCTCTAATTTACATTATGTAACATATTAACATCTCTATTCTACATTATCATGTAAAAAACAGCGGAGGAGAGAGGAATCGCTTAAAAGAACAAATATTTTCTCAAAAAAAAGCCAACAGTGTTACTGACCAACACCAGTCTAGCAGATCCCCTGTACACTTTTAACAAAGCAAACTTAAGTGTTTACTGAAAAATCAACAGGAACTTCTTTCCCCCAGTGATAACCCCCACAAGTTGCATTTAAAGCCATCCTTAATTGATTACTTCATGTTTTAAATCCTTCTTCCTTTGCAGTATGAGACTTAAGACTTGAGCAATACAGTTTTTCAGCTGTGATTCATGGATAACTGGTGGCCACACACTGTTAGCTGGGAAGGAAGAAAATAATTCTCCTCCTTCATTTCCTCTTGTTCAAATCACAACGAAACTAGAGTGGCATTGATCCCTTCTTTAAGTGATGTGTTTACTACAGGAATATTAAATTGAAGAAAGGAAAAAGCAGCAGCCTGTAAAATCATAAATTGGAGAGCATTTGTTTGCCCTGGACCACCCTTCTGAGGAGGGCAAGTGTGCTTCTCCCCACCCCAGGCAAACATAGGCACAATGCATCTAGTCTTCGCCCACATTTGATGTGAATACTAAGGAGCCCACTGTGATTCGTGGGGAGCAGGAATTGAGAGAGAAAAAAAATAACAAAGTACTTTAAAAAATACTTCCATTCATCAGTTTTGGGAGAGTTGCATGACCTGCTCTTTTATTCTCTCTAGGTTAACAATCTCCTTTCTAAAAGGCACCACAATACTAAAAACAGCCTGAAACTGGTTGTTCCCTTTGTGAAAGGGGAACCTTCCCTGTGAAACAAAAACAACAAAACTGCTGCAAGAAGAGGTGGGAGAAAGCAAAATAAAAACCCTAAAACCAATGCATAAAGAAAGAAAAGGGAGAGCTAATCCTTCCTCTCTGCTGACATGACAGTGCTGGAACGGAGAACGTGACAATGAACATTACATAAGGCCTGGCTCCCACTGCGATCCCGAACAAAAAGAGCTAGCGCGAGTCAATGGCAGCATCTGCAGATCATTACACAACCCGGACTGGTGGCAGCGGCACACACCGGCGTCATCCATCAACCGCTGCGGGAACCTCCTGCCACACAGTCCTTTCTCTCCTGCGTTTCAGAAGGGACACGAGTACACCCTACTGCCAATACTGTCAACATTTTGTAACCTTTAAAGAAAAAAACCTGAATACTCTTCCTAAGATGTCACTTCCACACAGAATTTGTAAGGCACTGACAAGCCCTTCACCTCTGGACAGAGCCAGCTGAAACGGGCAAACTATTTTTGCATTTGTATATACGTACGTATATAATTATTTGTCTTGCATTGCTTTTAAAAGCAATTTTATTTGATCACATTAAAGTAGAAATTGGCTTTCTATAAATCAGCTCTTTCCTTTGAAATAATCAAAACGTCCTCATCAGTGAACCGCCCTATCTAGAAGAGCGGTTTATTTTGCACTGCATAAAATTTCAGGCTATCTGAGGTAAGAAGCATGTGATCGGTTTTGCTTCCAGTAATAACTGATACTCATCTGGATTAACACCATTACAACTGAACAGAAATTTTGTCTCTTACTTCACAGAATTCCTATTTATGTTTTTAGCTCTGGCAACTGCTGTATAAGTAGCGTTTGCATTCCCTGCTAAAGAAAATGTTGAGAAAAATGAAACTTTCCTTCGCTGATTCTGCTTTCAAAAGCTGTTTCTGCTTTCAAAGCAAACAGCATTTCAACATAAAAGCCACTTTCAAGTGTGCTTTTACAGGTTTTGTCCATGGTGCTATAGCTGTAGAAAAGCAACCAGTACCTGTGAGAGGAGTAAAATCCTGAGAAAAGATCGCAAGTGATGGGGAAGACTCAATAGTAGGGCACAACATGTCAGGATTCCAAATTATATTTGAAACATTTTATATAGCAGATTAATTTGGGGCAAATTTGCCTACCCTGCACTAATGATAGCCATTCTTAAATTCCAAAAGATAGATTTTAAAAGTCAACTCACGGGAGAGGTATGCCAAGCCTTCTCTTTGTGAGTACCCAAACTATGGCAAGAGGTGAGCCAATTCCCACAAGCAAGGAAGATCCAGATAACCAAAAGATCCCTCTAGGAGTTTAAGCTCTTGTTGTACATACGTGCCAGAGAAGTTGTTATGTAATAAATCAATAATAAATTACATAAACAGAAGCAGCAGAACAAAGAGGAGTGAAGAGGAAAAGAGCTAATCCCCTGTCAAGTAAAGATCAGTCATCACTCTACGAAGACAAGCTATGGCTTTGGTCACTGAGGTTATGGCTTACCTCCTTGAAGAGTATCCCGCAGAAAGAGACTAATATACCTCATAAACAATGTTTTCATCTTTCAGAATGAGGAAAATTGCATGTTTTCCTGATGCTGAAAGGCCTAGTTGATCTATCCTGTTTCCTCAGTATTGCCCCATCCACACACTCCTTTCTTTGCCTCCCAGAGAAGCACATTTCATTACAGGCGAATGATTCATTGCCTTTGACTGTGTCTCTGCTCAGGAAATAAGCTTTCCCATTAGGAGCAGTACAGGGCAACCCACCATCCCCTATATGAGGCAGACACCAGTCACATTGTACTCTGTCATCAACAGATGACAAAGTAAACACAACTCTTCTTTTGGTCATATGTCTGCATTTCACTACAAAGAATTGCAAAGGACTGGGAGTTTGTTTTCGATGCCTCATCTTTCTTCCTCTTCAGAACTGGACTTAAAACCTGGGGTTTTGGTTTATGCAGTTTTTAGAAAAAGGAAGAATTCAACATGGTTTTGTTCCTCTTTATTCCCTACCCCACCTCCAGCAATGGTAATTACACTAGTGACGAGAAAGCATTACTTATGCCACCTACAGTTTACCAAAGAAACTTGAACACAAGCAAAAAAAGAAAGAAGAAAACCAAAAAATCCTGAAGTAGGAGGAAATGGAAATAAACAGTTTTGAACTCACATATTAAGATGACAATTAGCATATGTTAGACCCAAGTTGCTCCAGTCTGTCAAGCAATCAGACATTAAATTAATTTTTATTGGATCCCACTGTAGATTAAAAATCCATTAAAGGATTAAAAACTGTCAGAAACATGGGCTTCTTTCAGAGTTGTTCCCTCCAATAGAACATTCTGCCCACAAAGTGCTGGAAAAATTTACAGTAAATGCCACTTATAAAGGTCACTCTCCTGCTGGTTTTCAGAACAAAGTCACCAAAACCCGTAGATCTTTGCCTTTCCCATTAAACAGGTAAAAAAAACCCAGTCACACCGATCCTTGTCTATCCTGCACAAATACACTTGTTTTGATAACACTTCGGATTGACACTATAAGCAGCTCACATGGAAAACAACTGGACGAAATAGCCTCCCGTGATTTTGTCCTTAGTAATAGAATCGCCACTTTGTTTGCATTTCGATGGCTCAAAACCTCCCAACGGTTTGGACAGGCCTGCAAGGGAAAAGAATGCAGCTTACTGCCTCTCACCATACAGTACAAACAATCCAACACACTGTTCAGGGGATCATTTGTATATAGGCACACAAAACACCCCAATTAGAGATAATAAGTATTACTTCACAAAATAAACTGAGCTATGAGTCTCATGATATACATACTACATTTTTAGCTTACAAAATTGTGAGTATATGACTCTACATACTTGAGCTTACTTTCAAAAGAGCTTTAAAAGCAGTACAATGCAAGTTTGGCTAAGGAGATATGCAAATATTAACATAAAGATAACATACCCTGCAGGTCACCGTACTCTTTTGGTAAACATACCCAACCGTCCAGTCCCAGCATATGTTAAACAGGACATTAATTAGGCTTATGAATGGGCTCAAGCATATCTAATGCTAAGACAGGAAGGTGCAATGGAAAAGGGGAATATTAGCAAATTATTAAAAAAACACTGTATGGTGAATAAGCACCACAACAGTGATCTACAGAAGTAGCTGCTGGCTACTAGACACAACTCTTTTTAAGAGTAAGAATGCCACTATCTCCCAAATGGATAAATTCACTTAACTTTCATAAATGCTAGGAATGTCTTTTGTAGTACTGGATCTTACTGAACAGACAATACTGTATAGATATTCACACCCTTGCAGAATCCAAATGTTATGTTTCCAAGATTCAGAAGCAGAATGATAAAGAGCATTCAGCTGTGATCCTGAAAAAACCATAACCTTTTGGGTACTCTTTCTCTCAAAGTTAAGTGCAAGTTTCAGTCAACTGCTTTCCCCAAGTGACCACTTTCTCTATCAAAGCTCATTTAGCGTTTGCAAATGCTGCTTGACTGGCTGCCGTACCCAGTAAGCAAGTACAGAAGGAACTGCAGACAAGCCAGTTCTTCCAGCACCCTTTGACATGTTACCATCCCAAGCGAAGGGTACCATATGTTGTAAGAAGTCAACATACCTACACTTAGCTGCTGATATCTCTTAAAATACAACAGGAACAGAGTTTCTTGTCCCATCTCTATTCTTCCTCCCTTCCTCTTGAATTATTAGTTAGATTATTGAATTATTAGTCTTGAATCAAGGTTGCCAAGTCATTTTACTCAACCTACCCATTTGTCTAATGGTAGGAATTCTTGATCATTATTGATTTGGGCTGAACTCAGACATATCAATAGTAACTACAAATCTTCTTTTGATGGGAGTTCCTGGGTACAATTAATAGCATTCTTTAACAGAGAAAAGTAGTTACATGGCACTTCCAGAGCAGATTTACTGGCAATGCTATAAAATCTCACTCAATTTCATTCATAGTTCTCTCTCTGTTAGGAATGAAGGAGGCAAATTGATAAAAGTTAAAGACTTTCTAGAGGATGCACCTTCTTATCACAATAAAAGCACATATATATATATATACACACACACACATACATATTTTCACAAAACAGTTCCACACTAGCAGCAGAGACTAACAGCTCTGTATCTCATTCTGTTAAAATAAGCATTTCCCTGACCAGAACTATTGATTTAGATGAAATATAAGATCTCCTCTCTTGTTTTTCATGAGTGCTATGGTAAGTACAGGAGGAAGAAAAAGGCACCTCTAAACAATTTTTTTTTACAGGAGAGTCAGAAAAAAACAATTTCTTACAGAGTCTGCATGACTAAGCAGATCACCCATTTCCTCAGTGTTCTCTACTTATTATCTGGGTCTTATTTCCCTCAAATATTTAACTATTGTCATTATAGAATAAACAAATTCAGATCACATAATAAAGGCCTTAGCTACTCACGTTCCTTGGAGAACAGGATGTGAGGTTACAGTGGACAGAAACTTAAAAATGCTGGCTAGGGTAAATCTTCCTATGCATTGTCCAGAGTTAAGAGCCTCCCCCGCAAAAAAAAAAACCAGCTTCCCCAGGAAATTCTCCTCCAAAGATAACAGGACCACATCCCAGGATTGAGGGGAAAAAAATCAGAAAACAAACCCCTTCTGAGATAACAACTTTTCCCCAAATATCTCGTCTCAAAAGCAGCTAACTTCTTCAACCCCAAATCTTCACTATTCATGCAATAGCCATCTTGACATCCAGCTTTCAAGGCAATTGCTTTACCCTGTTTAGAGCTAAGTGTTTCAAGGCAATTGCTTTACCCTGTTTAGAGCTAAGTGTTTCAACTAAGTGTTGAAAGGCACTGATTTTATCAGGTTTATTTTTTGGTCCTGCTCCCTCAATTTGTTGACACCTATGGACAAGAAACTTAAAAGCCAACCGATGACCCCATTCCTACAATAACATCTTGATTTGAGAAAATAGTTGTTGTTCCTGCTATCTTCCACACCCCAACATCCTCGGCAAAAACAATCTGACTTTTCTTATTTCCTATGCCCAGAAGCTTGCGTTTGAAGTTGCTAAGGTGCACTCCACAACTCTGGCACTTTTTTTAAGGAAGGAACATACAACTCTCGCACTACTTCTGGAAAGGAGAAGCCACAGCCAGCCACCTTTCCACACAAGCGTTAAGTAGCAATGCAGCAGAAGTAATCTAAACCTCTGGACAGTTACTTTACACTACAAATGCTGTTTCTTTCACCAGCAAGTGATCCAAATAATACATACAAATATGTATATAAATATATGCATAAATAAAAGAGAAGAGAGTGATAAACAGAAGATGGCAACCAAAACCTGATGTTAATCCCACCAATTAGAGAGACAGTGACATGCTCTGACATTGACAGACAGTTTTCATATTTCACAGGCACCAGAAGGGTAATAAACATTTAGCCTTGATTAAATTACCCATTTTCCCTCTTGCTGATTGCAGCTTCTCAGGCCTCAGACACGCTCTCTGCAGCAGCTGTTCTTTCCCACTAGCACACCGCTCCCGTACTGTGCCAGCACAACTATCTGTGTGGCTGGACAGCAAACTGATTCAGTCAGAAAAACAACCTGGAAGCAAAATTCAGTTCCCAAATGTAATTTACTATAAAGTTGCATGAACAGCTGTGCAGGCACAAAGGAAAAAAGTCAGAGGGTGGAAACAGGCAGCCCTGGGTATGGCCTGACCAAGTTGGCATCACTGTCCACACAGAGCCATGGTCTTAGCAGCTGGAATGCTGCTCCAGTACAGGGGACAGACAGCTTTTTAATTTGAAAAATTGAGATGGTCCTTGTGACAAGGCTTCCTTACCTTCGTTACAAACACCAATCAAAAGGATGGTGCACATATCAGAGGTGAGACATGAACATTCGCATACTTAATCCTCCCAATTGTCTCTTTCTTTAAATAGTTATGGTATCACTATGTGGTTTGTGTAGAGAAGTTTCTATTTCTGAAGTTCATTTTGTTGGTTTGGGGGGGGGGGGGATTTTGTTTGTTTTTTTGTGGTTTTGTGGTTTTTTGTGTTGTTGTTTTGTTTTTGTTTTGTTTTGTTTTTTGTTTGTTTGGGGTTTTTTGGGTGTTTTTGTTTTTGTTTTTGTTTTTTTTTTTTTAAATCAATGCAATTGCCACTCATAGGGCAAACGTACCATAAATTACATCATGCAGTTATACACCTTAGGTATATGCATCTCTCTCCCCATAGCACATACTTTTAAACTGCCCAGAGCTCAAAGCAAAATACTGATAGACCTCCTCATGCAAGTCCTTAACATTCAACATATGTAATGACAGACTCTGTGAACAGGCCCTTGCAATTGCATGTGGGTACTAGCATTAAAGGGGCAAAGAAAGGATAAGGCTCTGTTCTGGGGAACAGGAAGATAAGCTGCCCTGACCTAGAGAAACCAGTAACTAGCACTGACAGAAATTTCTTTAGGTCAGAGCAGGTCCTCTCCTAAAGGCACTCAAGCAGGACTTGTGAAAGGAACACCTTTGACAAAGGGAAGTGATGCAGTCTGCACCATGAGAACAAATGGGTAATTTCTTTAGACTGATGAAGAGGAATTTGCTTTGGCTGTCATGCCCTTGCCTGAGATCAAGGGCTAAATTTTAGTACCTGAATAATAGAATATCACTTCCTTCAGTTCTCTACCTTTCTTTGTTTTCATGTTCTGGCTTATTATGTCTGGGATAAGTAAATACTCCGGAGCTGTCCTAGAACACAGACCTCTTCCAAAGATCTTCTGTAGGGAAATCAATATTTTATTCTTGATCTCAGAAACCCTTGCTTTGCTCCCAATTTACACTATATGTTACTGCCTGCTTAAAAAGCATGGCTCCTGGCATACACTGCCTTCTCCACTTGAAGACTAACCTTCCCACAAGAGCAGGGCCCCCCATCCCATCCTATGAAGCCAAGTGCCACTGTGGAGTTCTGGCCATAAATACATACTGGTATACATAGCCTCTCATGCATGTTCCCTGCTTGCTTTGTGCTTGTTTCACTCAACACTTGAACTTCACCCAAACTGCTCAAGGGGACATAACAATCCTTGTCATGAAGTCCTAAAAGCCTTCTCTCATCCCTTCTCCTGCTAGGAATAAAGTTGCCACTCCAGAAACTGCAACTTTTGGTCTCCATTTTCTGACACAGGCCACAGGTAACCCCTTCCACATTTTACCACCTCATACTAAATAATGTCACAGACGTGAAGACACAGGTAAGGAGAGAAGAGACAGGTCCCCCCAGCAGCCCTGAGAAAGACACCTGTGTGGTATAGCATGTAGGAGGAATTCCAACACAGTAGGACAAAACAAAGTAGAAAGAAATGGAATCTATCTCCTGAGTTCTGCAATCCTTTCCTCCATCCCCAAAATGTCCAGACTCCTGGACAATTAACTCTGTTCCCCCTCAATCCTCCCTGCCGTAAATAATGACAGAGGTGGAGTTAGCTGATAACACTCATGGGGAGCAGCAGCATGAAACCGATGGGATTTCACAGAGGAACAGCCAAAAATTGTTTGCTTCCCCTCTGCCCCATCCTTTTTTATTTTCTAAGACATTAAACACAAATCAAAAAGCCGCCCATGAAGAAAACAAAAACTAAAATCTGTAAGAGTTCAAAGAGCCCATTAAAGGGTAGGCTGGAGTTTCTTTTGGCTATCATATAATAAATACAACCTAGCTAGCCTGAAACCTAAAGACAGTAAAAAATGAAGGCAAGGTAGCAATTTTATTTTTATTCAAGGAAAAGACATCAGAAATTTCAATTTTCAAATCCATTTTCTTTAAGGTAAAGGTGAGGGGGTTTTTATTAAGTTTGGTTAAGTTAAGTTGAAGTTTAAAAGGAAGATTCATTACTTCTGGAAATCTAGAAAGAGTGTCTGTATTCAAAGTGGGGGGCGGTTGTACCAGTTTGGAGTTTCTGCAAGGAAATCAGGAAAAATTCTTAGCTAAATTGCAGCTTCTTTGTTTTCATCTCTCATTCTACTCCAGTTCTTGTAGTGCAATTTTTCCACAATAACAACAGTTGTAGTTAAAGCAGCAAGGCTTGAAAAACTAGAGAATTCCATTAAAAGTACATGACAGTATATTTTAAGGAAAACTATATTCCAAAATATTTTAAAACAGAAAGGGACCAGCAACAGATTTAGAAATAGAAGGATCATTACTTTCACAGCCATTCTAGTTCACAATGATTACCTTCAAGACAAAAAAAAAGAGAAAGAAGCTTTGTGTCCGCCCAAGTCTTGTCTGCTGTGGAGGCTGACAGCCCTCCACAATGACATACAGAGCTCAAAAATGCTGTCTAGACTATGATTATAACTCATCATTGCTGCCTTACTTTTGCCAATCACCAAAATCTCAGGGCTACACAATGAATTACATTAACTCCCCAAAGCTTGCATTAAGGCATGAGACCCCCAGCCAGATGCAAGACTCCACCAGCCCTTCAGTGATCAACTGCCTGCAACAGCCACAGGCAAGGAGAAAAATGCACATGTGGGGAAGGCTTTCTAACCTAAAACACTCCTAGAGCAGAAGCAACTGTAAAGAGAAGCCACAAGATCATTTTTTTTTAAAAAAAGGAGTCATTGTAAGACTGCAAGAAACTGTTCACTTCTAACAACTTCTGTATCTCTCTCTTTACTGTCTTCTCTTTGTCAGCAAAATGGGTCAGACAAGATAACAGTAAGGAGAGTGAGAGATAAAAAGATAAAGGCACACCCTCTCCAAGAGGCAAAGAAATTCAAAGATTAAAATATGAACAGCTCCCCTCAACAAAAGGATTTTATCTGTAAGTCTTCCAGCGCAGGGCAGTTCAAGGGTGCAAAGAAAAGAATATAAGACCTTGCCTGTCTTGATGAAATAATAATATAAGCAACAGAAGGGGAAAGGTAGCAGTTGGCTGGAAAATGCTCTGAGGAGGTGACTTCTTCCAGCAGGACAGTCTCTTTCAGTGATAAGAAAGTCATTTGTTATAGCACCTGCCCTTCCCCAAAACCAGAGCTACTGAACACACATATTACGTCTGATGCTTGCTGGAAACATCTTTTCTGCACAATAGCTGTTCGGTGTACGCACCCATTTCCTACCGAAGTCGAGGGAGCACCTGGGGAAAAGGCCATCTAGCAGCAATCTGCCACAAGCAAAGCATCCAGATCCTGCAGGCTGTATTTCCCACGGCCCTTCCTCCTTTCACATGACTGGGCATGCACTCGTCCTGTGATGGGGAAAAGATCAAGATGTCTGGAAAGGTGCCTACCAGGAGTAAGCTGCTGTCACGACCGGCCTAGTTCCCATCACACTACCAAAAGAGTTTAGGAAAACATCCCAAACCAACTGTCCTGATGAACCCACGGGCAAATAATCATCTCCATAACAGCCAAGGCAGGAGAGGACTCCCAACTTTTTTTTCCTCTTTACGTCCTTCACCACTTTGACAGACAGGACACAACAGAAACTATTTCTTTTGGTGGACGAGAAACATGCTGATTTCATAGTGGCAGATAAATACAAGACACTGCAGCCTTATGCATTCATACTCAAAACTACCTCTGCCACCATGAGAATGTGCAATTTCTTCCCCCAATTAAAAAGGAATTTTTACAGAATATAATGACTTAGCCTCCAACAATGACAATATAAGTTTACCTCCCACTACTGGTGAGTAGAATTCTTAAGACCACGTTATCAGACTTTTGAGAAAAAAGTCTGGAGCAGATATTCCAGTTTGTTCAGGAAATGAAACGGCCATCCCTGTCCTTCCCCACACAGCCCCTTCCTTTCCCCGTCCTCAAAAATGACAGTGCTCCTCAAAAAAAGAGATCACAAACATTTGATTTCATTTAAGTACACGGTTCATATAAGCACATTTTTTCACTTGACAGAAAATGTATACTTAATAGATTTAAAAGAGTGCTATAAATGAACAACTACCATAATAAGATCATTTGACTAACTCCACTTTGGGCAAGAAGAGAGACCTAGTCTGAACACAGCTGGGCAAGATCTGTTTGGCATGTGCAAATACTCCTGTACTTGCGTGGTGGCATGTACGCTCGTACATTTACAAGTACAAGTAACAGTGTACATGTGCAAATACTCCTCATGCATATCTTTGAAGTGATATTTCACCCTGTCTTGATGACTTCGAGAGATGGAGACATCCTAATTTCCCTTAATAGTTACAAGCACTTTCCTAATGCCTTCAGTGGTTAATCACATTCATTGTTAACAATCTGTGCCTTTCTCCTAATTTGAAATAATCTTTTTAACTTACAGGCGTTGGCTGCTATCATATCTTTTTCCACTAAATTAAAGAGCCCATTGCTACACAGCCTATTTTGCCCAAAGAAAATCAAGAAACTTCTCAATACCTCGCGATACACTAAACCAATTGAGCGCTTTAAGAAAAAGTTTTCTTATCAGTGACTTAATCACCCAAGCAACATCGAACACTACAACATCTTTGTTGCTTTTTAACATCTCTTAAAAAACAGTAACATTAAACCTGATCAAAATATTCCCAAACTGATTTCACCACTGTCCTTATTCAGTATTTCCTGTTATTATGGATGCACAGTAGTATTTAAAAAGTAATTAGCTTATTTTAGTAGCCCTCATATCCACAATGTTACTCTGAGGACTCACATATTGCCATATACCTGCTCTGTTCCTGCCATCATTTGCAAGGTCACTGGTTTCTGCAAGCACAATTCTTCATTCTAAACTACAGCCTCTGCTCTTTCCCACAACATGCATAAATTTGTGCTCCAGTTCTATAAAAACATATTTGGCCATATTAGACCCAGTTACCCAAACAATTAGGAGGACACTGTACAGCTGCCGTTCCTTCTTCATGCTTCACCACTCAGCACAACCTTTACATAATCCACAAATTTGATCAGCTCTAGTTTCATGTCATCTTCCAGGCCACTGATCAAAATACTACAAACCACTAGACTACTATAAATCCCTGAAAAATCCTCCATTCATATTCTATTTCCCATATCTACTATTTCTAATCTAAGTTTTGATTCATTGACCATGCATGAAACTGTATCTGTTGAGCAACTGACTTTTCAACAATGCCCTCACTGATTAGTATTAGAGGAGGAATGGGAATATAAGTATCACACAAATCCCATACGTACGTATATGTTTGATACAAGAGCTTTAACTGTAATTTTTTTATGTTCCAGAGCATTGACACTCACCAGCCATGTAGTAGTTTCCTTTATTTCACCAATTTTGAGTAAATCCTACCACCAGCCCTCCACAATCAATTCCTTTTTGAGTAACACCCCATTTTCCAAGTTGACTCAGCAGGATGCGCAAGCACCTCCACCCCGCAATCCCTTTCCAGGCTTTTGCAGGTTCATAGATTTTCTTTGGTTTGGGGTTTGTTTGTTTGTTGTTGTATTACCCTTTGGGTGCAACATACAGCTAGAGCAATTCACATGAAATCAATACACTTCAACAATCTATTTATTCTAGATTCAACAACTCCAAATATAATAACCCACACTTAATTGATGCTGATATCCTGGATAAGGCTTGAGTTTCTCAGAGACTGGAAAAAATCTCCGATGAATTATCATGTCTCTAAAACATTATTTCCACGGTTCTGATGGGCTAGAAAAGCTTTGTTCACAAGCAAAAATTCTAGGCAAAAATTTTCATTGTCAAGGGAAGAAAGCACAAGTCAAGATTATGGAACAGGTTGCCCAGAGAGGCTGTAGAAGCCCCATCCCTCAAAACATTCAAGGTCAGGTTGGACACGGCTCTGAGCAATGGGATCTTTGGAGGTACCTTTCAACCCAAACTATTCTATGATCCTATATTACCTCCACCATGTTTCAATTATTTCCCATAGTGTGCTTGCCCTACAGACTCTTTGTACCTGATCAGCCATATTGACTAAGTAATGGAAAGGTTCTGTGTAGTTCCTGTTAACCAATTCTGCCCTTGTATAGCTCCAGTTCTTTGTTAATTAGATCAAGCTAGCTTTCCACAGAGAACGCCGGAGTAAAGTTATCTGCCTGTAATCTGCCGAATCACTACAAAACCTCTTTAACTGCTTTTGTAAGTTTAGTGCTCTCTTAAGACTCTCTTGTTATGTAAAGTGCATTGTTTTGCATGTTAGGACTCGATCAAAGTCCTCCTCATGTTCAGCGTAAGTTTCGATTAACTTGTAACACAAGAAAGCAGGTGGGTATATTGAGCTTTTCCAACTTTGATTTTCTACTTATCTGCCAGCAAAAGTCCACCAGCATAGAACCAATTACAGTGGCAGAAGAGAGCTTCTGTTAATATGCTTAATCCTTGGTGTCGTGGCTTAACCCCAGCCAGAAATTAAGCACCACACAGCTGCTCGCTCACTGCCCCCCCACGGTGGGATGGGGGAGAGAATCAGAAGGGTAAAAAGAGAAAACACGTGGGTTGAGATAAAGACAGTTTAATAAGTAAAGCAAAAGCCACACACGCAAACAAAAAAACCCAATGAATTCATTGACTCCTTCCCATGGGCAGGCAGGTGTTCAGCCATCTCCAGGAAAGCAGGGCTCCATCACACATAACAGTGACTTGGGAAGACAAACGCCATCGCTCTGAACATCCCCCCCCTTCCTTCTTCACCCCCCAGCTTTATATGCTGAGCATGACATCGTATGTTACGGAACATCCCTTGGGTCGGTTGGGGTCAGCTCTCCCGGCTGTGTCCCCTCCCAGCTCCTTGTGCACCCCCAGCCCTACTCGATTGTGGGGTGGGGTGAGGAGCAAAAAAGGCCTTGACTCTGTGTAAGCCCTGCTCAGCAGGAACAAAAACATCCCTGGGTTATCAACCCTGTTTTCAGCACAAATCCAAAGCATAGCCCCACGCTAGCTACAAGGAAGAAAATTAACTCTACCCCTGCCAAAACCAGCACACTTAGCTAGAAATTTCAGTTATAGCAGTAGAAAGTGTTTTGTGCCAGGGTATTGCATCTACTAAAGCTTCTACCAGTACCACTGCATGTGCACATGTAGAGTAGGAGAAAGACAGTCTCATCAAGTCATATCACCAAGAAGCTGGTTCAACTCATCAACTCTCCTCCTTTTCAAATAGGTGTTCAAGAAGCTAACAGTAACTGCACTCCACAGCTCAAAAACTCCTCCTAGGATTTAGGACAGTAGTAGTGGGCACTGTTTACAACGTTTGAATGCTGTACTCTGTATTTATACTACAGGCCACACTGATAGCATCTAATATTTCTTCAGCCTCATTTGGAAGCAACTGGCTAAAAGTCTATCCCCTAAGATTTCTGCATCCTTGAATGACATCTTGAGCATAGAACCAATACTTCCTTCAGACAGGTGCGTACCAGCCTTTACATCTTTTCTGATGTTTGAATAATCAGCTCTCACCAATACCCAAGCTGGTTCATCCTTCCTTTCTTTGTTTCTGCATTCAGACTTGCAGGTACAGCTGCAGAATAGCAGCTTCGGGACAAGCTACCACAGAGTGCTTCAAATCACTGCTCATACTTGCACATTTTAGAGCATGTTGAAAATGCTGTTGTCAAATTTAAGTGATGTAATACTCTAATACTTCCCCCCCACCCCGAGTTTTTCCTACCTTCAGAATGCCACAAGATTTTTGGAGGTGTCAGATTGACCCCAACTCTGGCATTACCACTGAGCAAGAACAAGATTTAAATTATCACAGCAGCTTCAAGATTACAATAGCACTGAATCAGTCTTGCTTGCAGGACTAAACCAGCATTCTGCTATTCCACTTCAGACATAAAATTGAGTCAATGGTATGTCTGACGTTCAAGAGTTTCTAAAAGCCTATTTTGTATACTTTGAGGTATTTTTCAAAGAAACAATTCGTTATAAGTTTTATATCTGCATGGCTGAAGGCAATATATACTACTTCACCTTTTTTCCCCCCAAAAAAAACCTCGTTTCAACTTCAGATATACTAATTCTGTTAGCAAATATGTGCAATTAGCATTTGCTGGTTACCACGTATGAAATATTGATCACTCCTTTCTTAGTATTACTTAGAATGGGAAGTCACCAGCTAGCTAGTTTAAAAGAATGACAACTTTAAAAAACAAACAAACAACCAAAACAAAACCAAAAACCCAACAAAACACCACCACCATATTCTCTTAAGTCCAACCAGCTTCTAAAGGTGCCCGTTCAACAATTTTTTCCCCCTTCTCATGGCTACCTGTAATTCCACCTTCTTCCTTCTCACAGTACGTAATGACACTTGATTTCATCAACTAATTCTGCCCCTTTCTCAAACAGCAAACGGTGTTAATTTATCACTCCCCTTCATCTTTAAGATGCTGTTTCTTAATAAGCCTAAAACCCTAGAAAATAAACCTAAGGTTTCTAAAAGTTAACAAGAAGTGAGATTTTTACTCATTGTTTCAAATTACCTAAATATCAGATTCTACACATGCTATTCTACAAGTCCAAACCCAAATATTGATTTTTACTTCTTCTGGATTGGTGCAAGTACTTTATAATAAACACCAACTTGGGGGGGCAGGAGTAAACCACAGCTCTCTAAATTTTTTTTATATATAGCTAAAAATGTTGCTTAAACACAACAAATTCTTGTCCTGCAATGAGATTTCTCTGAAACAAACCCAGCTGTAATTAACTCAACATACTTGACAATCAGGAAAATATTATGTAGAAATTACTTTGTGTAAACTGAAAACACGTCTCAATTATATCTGTACCAAGTACCTAGGAATATCAAATGGCACTTAACCTCTGCAGGAACTAAGTTCTCCAGAATTAAGTTTAAAATAAGGAACTTTGTAGCAGAGAATATTTATCCTACAAAGTATTATTTCCCAAAAACTTCTAAGCAACTGAAGGAAACAAGTGCAAAGAAATTACATGAACATAATTGCACTTCAACTACTACATTCTTAAAAATATTGTATCTAAATGTTTCATTTAACTCATACCCATAAACAACACTATTTGAAATAGAGACTGGATTTTAATTTGATCAAATGGGATTCAACTCAATCCTCATAGGAAAAGTCTCACTCCACTGCCACTCCCTTCTTAGCCTAGTAACCTGATAGATCTCTAAGAGGTAAGTGAAACACTGTAATTTTGAGTCAAGGCAATGCAACAGCAGGAGGCACAACCCGTCAAGGTATGTGTGACAGTAGAAGAGTTAGGAAAGGCCAGGTAGCCAACAGTCACCACTAGCGACAATGGGAATGTGTGGGAAAGGATGGAAAAACTACTGCTCAGTGCTGCAGAAGGCGCAATTTGATGCACGTGTGTATGTGTGCACATTTATATGTTCACACATACACGTTAATTAACAAGGCTCTTTTCAGAGATGCATGGCAGGACAATGAGAGACAACGGTTGTGTGCATGTGTATACAAATATGTATGTGCACACATACACACAAACACAAAATGTAACCCATGGTGGACAGCAAGCTAAACATGAGTCAGCAGTGCGCCCTGGCAGTGGTGCAAGCTAACGGCACACTGGGCTGTATCAGCAGGAGCACAGCCTGCCTGATCAAGGGAAGAGATCAGTCCCTTTCACTTGGCACTTTTCAGACCCATCTGAAACACCATGTGCAGTTTTGGACACCCCCAGTACAAGAAAGACACAGATAAACTAGAGTGAGTTCAGTGGAGGGCTACAAAGACGCTCAGGGGGACAGAGCACTTGCTGTGTGAAGGGAGGTTGTGAGAGCTGGGGTTGCCCAAACTGGAGAAGAAAAGGCTTTGGGGAGCTGTCAGCAGATCTTCCATACCTACATGGAGGTTATAAAGAAGATGGAAGGCTGAGCACAGGCTCTGCACAGAGGTGTGTGGCAGGAGGACACAAGACAAACTGCAACAGTGGAGGTTGTGACCTGACATAAAGAAAAGGTTTTCTCCCATGAGGACAATCAAGCACAGCAACAGGGATGCAGAGACTGATTAATCTTTGTCTTTGGAGGGTTTAAGACCTGAATGAACAAAGCCCTGGTCTGAACTTGGTGTTGATCCCACTTTGGGCAGCAGGTTGGACTAGACACCTCCTGAGGCCCTTTCCAACCTGAATTATTCTATAACATCAACTAGGATGCCAGAAAACACTATACTGGCATGTTCCAATTTTCTATGCCAGATTATAACTTTCAAATCTCCACTAAAATGGAACCACTACTGAGATGCGACAGAAAACATGTTGCATGGTTCTCCTCAAAAGAGCACATGTTTCCACCCAGGATCTGCAATACTCTCGAGTATCAAAACTGGAATTTCAACAGATTTTAGGGATGCAAAAGTTACCAGTTGCCCAAGTGTAGTACAAGTGGAACACAACGACTAAATATTCAGCTCTGTTTTTGGAAGTAGGTAGTATTCAGTCTGAGGCACTGTTAACCCAGAAAACATCACACATCCACAGTAGCTCTTCCTTAAAGCAACAACTGCATTTTTCCTGAATATTTCACATTCAGCACCTACCATTAATGAACAACCCCTATATTCTGATGCTGATAATGTCACGGGATAAGAAGCTATGATGTTCGCTCCATATATTCAGGATGTATAGCTCCACACCTGGGGAAAGAAGCCTCCCCTTAGCAAACCAAGGCCACATCAGAGTTCCCATCAGAAGCACCTGCAGTGGCCTAAGCAGGCTGTTTTGTTTTCATCCCTCTGCTGGGTGCTACTCCCCCTACAGCAAAACTACCAAAACAAAGGCTGATTATTCTAAACTAATTGATTTTGTATTGAAGCAGACAGAGAGCCCTCACAGGGTCAATTACTCTAAGGCAGGGAGGGGAGGGGAGTTACCACCTTCAACCCGGCAGCCTGAACGTCTTAAACCAATACAGAAGTTTCCGCAGCGATTTCCTATGGGCTGAGTGATTACTCGCTAGGCACGATGCTTGGAAAACTGTACAAAGAATATCCAATATTAAGAAAGTTAAAAAGACAAGCAAATGTGATCATTAGCATATTACTAGCATAAAAAAAGGGAAAAGAGAGGTCCATTATTTCCTTTAAAGATTTTTTTTTCTTGCAATAAAAATTCCCCACCTGCACATTGACTAAAGTAGCATACTAAGAACTTCTTAAAGCACCAGTTTTGTACAAATCGCTGAAGGGGCAGGAGGGGAAATCGGTGAAGTTTGCAGGTATCTTACAAACACGAGCATCGAAACATCCAGTCACCAATGTAACCAACCGCAAAAGTTGCCCATAAACTATTCCATGGAGGGAGCAAGTTAAAAAAGCAGTGAGACAGGGTTAAGCAAAAAGAGGTAACAGCTCAACAAACCAAGCCTTCTCCCTCCGAAGCTCACCAATAAGTCTCACACAGACACCAAATTATTACTTCGCGTATCTGTTTACCAGTGCTACAGACCACCGCTGTTCAGTCGCAGCGGGAGCGTGACAGCCACCGTGCCCTAGCACGGCCGGACTCTGCCAGGCCCCTCCGGCTCAGCACCCCCCTTCCAGCACGGGCCAACACCGGGGGCGCCACGACACCCCACAGGAGGCAGGTGCGGCCCGCCCACGCCCCCCAAAAGCAGAAACTGGCTTAGGCCCCGAGGCGCGGTGTGCACCGACCGAAACTCGGCGGGATGCT
>WEKW01000435.1:202206-217339 GCA_013389905.1 Sula dactylatra
GGTGTCAGCCAGCACCCCCAGGTCCTTCTCTGCTGGGCAGCTTCCCAGCCACTCTTCCCCAAGCCTGTAGCATTGTACTTGGCCTTGTTGAACCTCATACAATTGGCCTCAGCCCATCGATCCAGCCTGTCCAGATCCCTCTGTAGAGCCTACCATTCCTCGAGCAGATCAACACACCTTCCCAGTTTGGTGTCATCTGCAAACTTACTTGAGGGTGCACTTGATCCCCTTGTCCAGATCATTGATAATGATATTAAACAAAACTGGCGCCAGCACTGAGCCCTGGGGAACACCACTTGTGACCAGCTGCCAACTGGATTTAGCTCCATTCACCACAACTCTCTGGGCTCAGCCACCCAGCCAGTGAAGAGTGCACCTGTCTAAGCCATGAGCCACCAGCTTCTCTAGGAGGATGCTGTGGGAGAGTGTCAAAGGCTTTACTAAAGTCCAGGGAGACAACATCCACAGCCTTTCCCTCACCCACCAGGTGGGTCACCTGATCATAGAAGGAGAGCAGGTTGGTCAGGCAGGACCTGCCTTTCATGAAGCCGTGCTGGCTGGGCCTGATCCCCTGGTTGTCCCACACTTGCCTGGTGAGCGCACTCAAGATGAACTGCTCCATAATCTTCCTCGGTACTGAGGTTAGGCTGACAGGCCTGTAGTTCCCCGGATCCTCCTTCCAGCCCTACTTGTAGATGGGTGTCACGTTGGCAAGCCTCCAGTGGTCTGGGACCTCCCCTGTTAACCAGGACTGCTGATAAATGATGGAGAGTGGCTTGGTGAGCTCCTCCGCCAGCTCCCTCAGTACCCTTGGGTGGATCCCCTTTGGCCCCATAGACTTGTGAGTTTCCAGGCAGCTTAGCAGGTCATAAACTGCTTCCCCCTGGATTATGGAGGATTTGTTCCACTCCCCATCCTTGCCTTCCAGCTCAAGAGGCTGAATACCCTGGGGATAACTGATCTGACAAAGTCTGAGGCAAAGAAGGCATTGAGTGCCTCAGCCTTCTCCTCATCCTCAGTGGCAATGTTCCCCTCTGCATCCAATAGAGGATGGAGATTATCTTTGGTTCTCTTTTTGTTGCTAATGTATTTGTGAAAACATTTTTTGTTATCCCTTAAAACAGTGGCCAAGTTGAGTTCTAGCTGGGCTTTTGCTTGTCTAATTTTCTCTCTGCAAGACCCAACAGGTCTCTGTACTCTTCCTGAGATGCATACCCCTTCCTCCAAAAGTGGTACACTCTCTTTTTTTTTTTTTTTCCTGAGTGCCAGCAAAAGCTCCCGGTTCAGCCAGGCAGGTCCTCTTCCTCGCTGGTTCATCTTGCAGCACATGGGAACAGCCTGCTCCTGCACCTTTAAGACCTCGTTTTGCTTTTGCCTATAGCTGGGTCTACTTTTCTGTCCTTAGCTGTGGGGCAGAGAAGATGACACAATCCATGACCATTTTTAATAGGTTTTCATCACCACTCCTTTGCCAAGACCTCCTTTCCAGTGCTACAGTAAGCTTTTGCCTGGGAAATTAACTTTGATAACACTCCATACAAGGGGTTTTTCCCCTGTGTGATAACACTGCCCCTGTGTTGGGCTGCAGATGTCAGGGCCCTAGTGGGCCTAAATGGCCCTAACCAGCCTTACCTGGGGCTTCCACTCACCCCCCCCTGCCCATTGGCACAGGGGCTCTATTTAAACTCAACCCTGGGCACTTAGTCTTGGGTTAGGTCCCATTCTTGTTATTGTTGAATGTGGTCTGTGGACTTGTTTCTTAGATTGGCTTTGGTTCTGCTCTATCACTATGAGCCTGCCTGATGATCTGGGTTCTTTGTTAATGATGGCTGCTGTCCCTCAGCCCACCTGACTCATCCAACTCAAGTGTCATAATACGAGCACTGACTGGTGAGATCCCTGCCCTGCTGGTCCTGGGATCCCCTTGGCTCCTAGTTTCTTGTCCCTTTAAGAGCAGCAGGTACTTGCTATTGATAGGGAAGTGAGGGACTATTCAGTCCCTGCTCTTTTCCTGGTGCTTGAAGCTGTTGGCCTCTGTCTTCAGATTGTCTGTTGATGAAGACCCTGGGGCTTTACTATGTCTAGGGGCTGTATATGAATGATGCTGATAGATAGGATGACTACAGACCAGCTAGAAACAGCAAGATTTTTCTGTTTTGCTCATTTCACAACTGCATTTTAATTGTTTACCCTGCAATTTATCCTCACAGATAAGCATGACAAAGGAAGGAGTTTGTTTTGGGCGGGGGGAAGGATATGTGCAATTAAATGTTTAATAATAAAAGACTTTCTGGTTTTGAGCAGACATACAACAGGTGGAAGGACAATGGGTGAATTATAAAGGTTTGGGAAGAGAATTTAGTGCACTTTTCATATTAATGCTGGTAAGACCTACATTTGCATCTTCATTCTGTAGACTTATCCAGGGTTTACTATTAATCTGCAACCATAAAACACGATAGCTAGCTTTTCTCTTTCCTTTTCAGTATGCTTTCCTTTCTCTTTGTTCTTCATGTGTGAGCTAATCTTTTGGTCATTAGAACACCTGTAATCACTGCAAATTCTTTGATTTAAGCAGCCCATATGTAAGGATTTGTTGTGGTTTAGCCCCAGTCAGCAACTAAGCACCACACAGCCACTCGTTAAGTCCCCCCACCCCTGTGGGATGGGGGAGAGACTTGGAAGAGCAAAAGCAAGATTGGGTTGAGATAAGAAGAGTTTAATAATTAAAATAAAATAGTAATAATGGTAATGATAATAATGATTATGATAATAATAATGATAATATAGTAAAAAGGAAAATAACAACAGGGAGAAATGAAACCTGGGGAAAGAGGGAAAAGAAAAAAACCCACAAGTGACGCAACCGCTTACCACCTGCTGACCGATGCTGCTAGTCCCCGAGCTGCAATTGTTGCTTCTCCTGGCCAACTCCCCCCAGTTAATATACTGGGCATGATGTCATATGATATGGAATATCCCTTTGGCCAATTCAGATCAGCTCTCTTGGATGCGCCCCCTCCCCTCCCGGCTTCTTGTGCACCTGGCAGAGCATGGGAAGCTGCAAAAGTCTTTGACTAGTGTAAGCACTACATAGCAACAACTAAAACATTAGTGTGTTATCAACATTATTTTCATACTAAGTCCAAAATGCAGCACTATACCAGCTACAGAGGAGAAAAATTAATTCCATCCCAGCTAAAACCATGACAGGATTAGTGTTGATTTCACTTTCTATTTATTAGCAGTAATGCTTCCTTTTTAGTATCATAATCCTGAGGCAATGCACCATGCGAGACTCCTTGGCCATACATATGACTGTTTGTTCAGGCAATGAAGCGTTAGTGTCACCAGGAGCTGCTCCTTCCTTGATACTCCACTGGTATCCTTAGCTGCATCCCACCTGGAGCCCTGCAGCAATTGCCCACTATCCACCGTGTACAGCCTGTTGTACTGGAGGGGTTTCCCCTGTGCACTGGAATTAGAATTTTAATGTTTAAAACTCCATACAGGTAAAAGCAAGCCATAGCATCTTCTGATTCGTACCTACATTTTCTTTGTTGCCACTCTGATGTCCTCCCTTATGTTATTACGAGTAGATATTAGTCACATTTCTTGTGATGCCAAAACATCATTCTAAAACACTGGTGGAGTTGAAGATGAATATAATCATGCTAATGGCAGAAAATGATGTGCTTAAAATCCACAATTCATTATGCTCTACCATCCCAGCATGCCCTGTCTTTGGGAAAGGATCTTCACAGCAGTTATTCCTGCTTCCTCACTCAGTGGGAATATACTGGTGTAATTCAGTGCCGTCTGCAGTCTCTGTCCTCCTGCTGTGGGTGGCATCTGAATGTTGGAATAATCGAACATTTTTGTAGTCTGCTTTTCCCCCATTATAGGTGATTTCACTCATTTGAAAAACAGCCCCTAAACAACAACCTTTTAAACTACGTTAAATAGCATTTCTCCCTTTCCTTGACTCCTCTGGCTTTACAGTTGTTTATGAGGTTCAGAAGCTTAAGGAAACAGTTCTGTTTCAAAGGCACATTTTCATTCCTGCAAGGCGCTTAATCTCTGGGGCATGATTTAACAAAATGGTTTTGATGGTGGATGTATTTGTAGGGAAATTATGGAATTATATGTATGAAGGGGGTAATCTTGGGGCTGCTCATATGCATAAATTGTCCTGATGCATAAAAAGGGAAGCAACATTAATGTGTT
The DNA here is from genome assembly GCA_013389905.1 of Sula dactylatra. Lineage (NCBI taxonomy): Eukaryota > Metazoa > Chordata > Aves > Suliformes > Sulidae > Sula > Sula dactylatra. The sequence goes on from WEKW01000435.1 coordinate 206,434, forward strand.
ATTCCTTCTCCTGTATGGCTGGAGCCTGGGCAGGTGAATGACCTTCCCTGCTCAAATGCAACCTGACCTGCCCGGCCAGGCCATTGGCAGGATGGAGGGGAGGACAATGCAATCAAGAGGCTGGGCAAATATTTTTGGAAACTTACTGTTTACAGATCAGAAAAGCAGCTAAGGTGACACTATACCTGTTGGAAGAGCTTTGCGAACTGTACAGCACTCCTTTTCAGGCACTACCGAAGGGTTATGAAACAGCAAATGGTTGTATTTTAATAGTCCCAGGACTGGGACGTATGTTCAGCACGTGGGGGAACAGGACCCAGATCCTTCCCTTTCCCCACTTTCTGCTAGAGGAAGCAGCCTCTGGGAGCCCCCTCATCACCCTATGTGATGATCCAGCACAGGACCAATGTAGACGTCCAAATGTACCCTTTCTGACTTGCAGTTGTACTGTGCCACTTCCCTGCTCCCCTCTACTCACCTTCCTAATCAATGTGGCACTGGTGAGAACAAAAGTGGAGAGTAAATTAAGCCATAGAGTTTACATTACTGTCTGTACCCTGCTCTAGACCACACAAAGGATGATGTTGAAAAAGATTAATTTCCTGAAGTTAATTGGCACTAGGAGGGGGAAGGTATTAGTAACAGTTTGATTTTCAGTTTATTTCCAAGCATCCAAAATAACTATGCAAAAAAGGCAAATTAATCAGCAAAGCGTCCATGCTGCAGCCAAGCTGCACACACCCATGGTGGGGGATTGTTACAGATGGCTGAGCCTGGAAACACTGCATAGCAACCAGAATTATGTGAATTATTAGGAGAAAATTAAAGAGAAAACACAAAAGAAGAGACAGAAGAAGCCAGAGAATTACTGGAACTGTAGTTACAGGGGGTTAGAAATCAGCCAAGTAATAGGAGAGATAGTTACCCAGACAAGTTTGCTTGCTGACAGCTTCCATGGACACAGCAACCCCAGTGTGCTTTGACGTGGAGTCACAAATGGACAGAATATGGGGCAGAGACCTGCAGCAGGAGGTGAGAGCCCTGGGTGCTCCTTTGCACAACTGCTTGCTCCACAGGAGTGAAAAGCAGTGGGCAGTGAAGGTTTTTCCACTGTTACAGACTCCTGGAAGACCATCAGGCAGAGGAGGTGTTTCTGAATGTGGGTGCCATGCTCTCAGCTCTACTGGGAGATGAGCTGGAGGCAAGGACTCTGGCGCTCTGGGTGCTTTGATGTTATCAGGAGATCTATGCACTGCTCAGGGCTTTACAGGAGAACTGCAGAGGTCTTTAGCTGTTTCAGGCTGGAGATATATTCCACAGCACACAAACTTGTTTTTCTTAGTCATCTTTCATTTTCCTAGTCATATTCAACTAGTCCACACCCTGGGTTTAAAATTGCTTGCATACAGTCTGGGTGCACAGCTGAGCAGGAATGGATTGCTCCCAGCTTGTGCCTGCATGGGAAGGAGACTGCTGAATTCCCAGGAGAGATTTGGGACACAAGTTCTCCCAGCAGTTCCCCACCATCAAGCAATCAGAGATGGGATGAGAGGTCCTGAGCAGAACTTGCAGACCTGCATGCTGTGACTGTGGCAGAAGCCCAGGGTGAAGTCAAAGAGTCCTTCCAGAAGACACAGCTCAGGGATGAGGATTCTGCATTTGACACTTAAATGAGGAAGAGAGAAGCCACAGCCCTTCCTCTAGCAAGCCTTCAGCCAGCTGCAAATCCCTCCTGGGGATTATTCCTAACTGAGCAAATTCCCACCATCAGGCACTGTTGCCTGAGGAAAGAAGGTATATGCTATGGAGTAGGATAGTGTCTGCAGGGTGACACATTCTCCTACATGCACAGGGCAAGGGGTATAACTCCACCAACTACAAAATCCCTGTCTTACCAAAGTCTTGGTAAACATTCAGCCAGGGAGGACCAAGAAAGAAAAGCAACATTGGGAATAAGAGCAAAAAACTTTCCTCTAAAAGTGTGGAGTCTCTGCAGCCAGTCCAGCATGCCAAATGGTTTTGTGAACTTGCCTGGCTGCAAGAAAGCTAGTTTCTCCTTCCTCCTCTCCCATTTTGCAAGGCTCTTGGGAGAGTGATGCTGATCAACTCCAGGCAAGGAGGGAACTAGTTCAGACGAGCTGGAGCTGTGAGACCTCAGCACTCTCTTTTTAGCTGGTTGCCCTTTGTGAAAGGGAGATATGGGGAGTTGCATGATTAGATCTGGAGATGCTGCTCTAAAGCAAACACTAAATATTCATCTCCTGGATGGTGGGTAACCACAGCTGGTTTGTAGAAGTTTCCACAGCAGGCAACGCTGTTTTCTGCAGCTCACCCTTGGGTATTCATCTTCCAGGAGATTCTCCCATTGCTCACGGGCAGTTTTTTGTAGCCCAGGAGAACGTAATGCTAGGTAACAGTAACTAGCGGGAGAAGGATGTGTGTACCACAAGGAGCTCATCAGGCAAGTAGCATGGCCTGATGCACCTGTCTGCTGCAAAACTAGCTGGAATGGAGATGATTCAAAATGTTTATGGTGAAATCTTGCCTTTATTATCTTAGTCACTAACATCCCACAGATTTCAAGGAGACCAACATTCTACTCCCACGATCCAAGGACAAAACAAAATAAACCTTGGTACTCACAGCCACAATGCAAAACTCTGCTTTTTGGAAATAGCATCCTAGCCTCAAAAAGTGGCTAAACACGCCTCCCTCTTCCTTCCTGGCTCAAAGGTCTGTATCTGTATTGCTAAAGTCTCCTGTGAGTTCTGCTGTCCAAACAGCCTGTAAAAGCCATAAACATCTCTCATCACTTCCTCCCATCTTTTTAGCTTCTCTTTGGGCCAAAGCATTTCTCCCTTTCAGACTACACTGAAGATTACTTCCCAGACACTACATTAAATGTAATGTTGTATTATGATAAACATACAAACATTACATTAAACACAAAACATAGACTGTCAAATAAGGTAATACAGGGAAAATTCTTGTCCATCCTATCCAGTCATACTGGATAGGATACGTCCAACAGCTCGAAAGGATCTTTTTCTCTGAAGGAGACTTGAGGCAGAAAGAATGGAGAGAAAAATTCTCTCTCAAAAAAAATATTAATTCTTCTCAGTGGGGAATGCCAAAATTATCCCTCCAGAATGCCCCTATTTCATAACTAGTTGCGTTTTATCACAATTTAACAATCATATTGCAGCAGGTAGATACATACACCTAAGAGATGACAATTAGGCCTGGGGTAATGTACCACTTTTTAGACGATACTGTTTGCCAGGTTTGAGGTTTGTCATGCAACTTGCAATATTGTTGCAAGTCAAGTGTACTCAGAGCCTATGAATGATATACACGTATATGTAAATGCTCAGTACTGAAATTGGCATTTTATAGCTTGTTGTTTCTTTGTGTCCAGAAGTGGTAAAACCGCATCTTTCTCAGAAACCTCTTCCATTACAGAGCGGGTGTGTGTGTGTGTGTGTGTGTGTGTTACAGAGAGTACACTGGGCTTTCAGCTTGAATGATAATGCAGAGTTTCACATCACCCATTTGTTACACTTTGCAGTTGTTACTGGACATCTGAACTGCTCCTAACTCCAGCTCCAGAAGCAGAGAGGATGTTCAGATATTCTTCTGGTTATCACTTACCAATGCTAGTTTTAGAACAAGGATAAGGATCTGCATCCCAAAAATTATCTGCATCCCAAAAGGAATAGACTGCTATATAACATACCCTGCACTCCTATAAATGCAACTAAATGTTCACAAACACAGGTCCCTGGAAAGCAAAGCTCATGTGTATGTCTCTGCAGTTGCTAACACAGTGCACTATGCTCTGGGAAGCAGTGGGATTTTTATCCTTTGTAGGTTGGTGCCAGATTGAATTCCTAAAAATTCAGCAATTTTCCCTTTCCCTTCCTTGCCTTCAAGTGCTTCTGTTTTGTTCATGAAAATAATTTTATGAAATATTGTTCTCACTTTATTCCCTTCCGGCTGACTAGGGCTACAAAGCACCTGGAAGAGACACTGTCATCTGCGTAACAGTGTGAGTGGAAGAGAGAGGGGGAGAGCCCTCAAGCTGCTGGTGCCATCTTGACTTGGCATTTTGAGTTCAGCAACAGAACCAGCCCTTTATGAAGTCACCTGTGGTGGTGGGGATCTGGGTCTGCCACCATTAACAACATGTGCCAAGGCCTGCCTGCATTTCCAAGGTATGTGGGCTTGGTCATACTCAGTGTTTCAGTAAGCTGCCCTGAAACATTCCTGTCCTGGAGCGTTTCTGGGTCCGCAGAGGTCATTCGGGGTGAGGGCAGCACAAAGAGAGATGTTGCCAGAGGAAGTTATTCCTTTTGGGTGAAAAAACGTGAACTGTTTCATGGGAGAGTGAAACATAGGGCAAGTGTCTTGGGTAAATCCCAGTACAAGTTTCTGCAGCCTGTCCCTCTTGGCAGCTTTGCGTTACCTCACTTCAGCTGATGATTTTTCCCATGTAAAAAGCTGCTGAATACTCTATGCTGCTAGGACAGCTTCAGGGCTTCTTCCTAAGTGTGGCTGAATTTGAGTGAAGTGATCTGTGTTCAGACTTTACAGTGGTCCAGGTCCAAATGTCTTGGCAATTGCAGTGGTACAATGCACACGTGGCTCCTTGGACCTGATATCTGCAGAGCTTTAGAGCTGTAACCACCACCATTGCAAAGCTAAAGATTAGGATTACCAAATACTGAAGAAGCTACATATGACAAACACCATATAGCTGTTACTAAGACCTTTGATGGAATCCCTCAGTGATAAAACAGCTCATGAATCCAAAATCAAAATGTTTACACATATCTACAGTGCCTGTAATCATTATAGCTTGCCTTCAGCAAATTGCTTATGTTTCGCCATGCATCAAAACTGTCACATACAGACACTTGACCCAGTTAACTCCTGTAGAGAGAAGTCATGAAGAGAACAGATATATAACCTGCAGTTAAGGCCTGATAATCTCTCTTAAAAAAAGAGAAAACACCAACCCAACCCCCTCTCTCCTCTTAAAAAGAATAATTGTCTTAAAACCATACTTTTTCCTGGTTTTGTTTAGTCTTTGTTTTTTAAAGCTGCTGCTGTTACAAGTAATCCCTAAGATCCTTGTTGCTGGAAAACATTAGAAGGAATTTGTTTATATTCCTAGTTTGTGTCTTGCAGGCATTTCACAGCATGCTGTGTATGATCTTTTCTTGCTTCCTCCTGTATGAAGAGTTTTCTTTGCTGGTTGAGTGGCTGATTTCTATAGTAACAAAACAGATAAAAAAAAAGAAAACCCTTGTTAAACCACAAAAACTAGCAAGAGATTTTGTGTAGTGCCTGAAATGAACTTTTAACTCATTCCCAGTTAAAGAAACGAGTTTAGTCAGAAAACTATGTCTCATTGCCATAATCCCACTTTCTGTGTACTTTTCTCATGTTCTCCCTTTTATATTCTGTGTGCATGGTTTATCTGTGCACTTCCACTCTCCCAAAGGTTCTTTTCTAATTGCTGGATCATGGCTGCATCCCCCTGAGTAAAACACAGCCCATACGTCACAGGATGCATCAATAACCCCAGTTTATGGTGATTTGGAAGAGAGGAGAGGTATGAATATCTGCTTGAAGCTGCTAGATGCCTGTGACAAGCTGAGCATAAAGCTCTGAGCGAGACTTTGCCCAGTACTAGCTACTGTGCAGCGTTACTACAGTGTGGTCAGGATTCAGGTGTCATGCTACTGGAAAGCAAGAGGTTTATGCCAGTGCATGAACCTCTACTTCACACAACAGTGATGACTTTCTATTATTTAACTTTCCTGTTGACTTTTAGCTTGCAAATGCAGATGTGCTGTCATTCAGATGCTCAGCTAGGCAGAGTTATGTGCTCTTGGCGTCGGACTGCGTGTCTGAATGGAGGGTTTTGGCACTAGCCTGTTTGGAAGAAAGCTGTTTGCCTGCTCATGTTCTCATTAGTATCTGAGCTGATGAACGACATTCTTCTGCATTTCTATGTTCCTAGATATAGATCTGGCTTCTCTTTTCAGTCTGGGCTAAATTCTCAGCCAAACCATNGTGTCTGCACTGCTAAATTCATGCAAACGCTGGGAGAGCCTGAGGTGCACTGTCTGCCTGATGGCAAGTCCTGCAGACCCTGTGGGTGACCAGAAGAGTTAGCGTAGTTGGCCATGATACATTCCTTGATGCTTTGAAGAGTGAACTGCTTCTACTCATCTACAGTAGTGGAACGATGCACAATGGGAGCTGGGCATCTGCCAAAATGTAGGTCTCTCCCTAGCCCCTCCTCATAAATACCTTAGCTGGTTTTAGCTTGTGTTGCTGTGTTAGCTCCAGCCCAGAGAAAAACCTGCCCCAGAAACCATGCTATCACTCTTCTATGTCTTCTCTCTCCCCACAAATAACCATCCTTGAACTTCTTTAGCAGTAGGTAATGTTGGCCTGTCGTGACTGTCCCTCACTCAGTCTCCATCTAGGAAGCAGAGAACTTTTATCTGCTGCAAGAAACTTCTAACTGCACATTGCTTGGACTTTTCTGCTGGAAGGAAAACCCGAATGCTCTCTCCACACACAGGAGCAGGCTTAGCTCTCAGAAGAGGTGGTAACTCCATTCCCTGGAGCATCTGGAGCATCTTACACCTCTGCTGCACTCTGTGCATTGCCTCTTCACACTCCATTCATGAGCTGGTCTCCCCTGCCTTACCCACTGTCACTCAGAAATAGCAAAGGAGACGAGGCAGAATTTGACTGAATAAATAAATTTTGTCTGTACTTTTACATTTTATTTCTCCATCCAGTTGTTGGGTGTTTTTGCTCCATGTGTGTGCACAGAAATGGCTCCTTCTAAGCACACCAGCCCCAGATGATTGCTTGTTAATTTGAGCTTTGGGCTATTTTGCTCTTTCCTCTCCTCGCAAGAGGATGCTGGTCTGGTGCGATGATCCTGGTGTGCCACCTAGTGATTGGACTATTCCATTGTTTTGCGTCATTTATCATGGGCACTGAATACATATATTTTGGCCCCATTTGCCCACAGTCACCTGGATTGCAGGTAACCTGTGGCAACGCCTGCAGCTCCCCCACTCTGTTCAGTCTGTCCAGGCAGGGAGGATCCCACTGCAGTCTTCCCCTCCTTACTCCCACTTTCTGTCTGTTTTCTCCCATCTTTCTACTGTAGTATCTGCCTTCTCTCAGATGTAGGCAAGAAACAGGAGCAGACAATTTGCTGATGTGCTGGCTGCCAGCTTGCAGGTCACCCGCAGCCATAATCTAAACCCGCTAGCAACATTTTTGCACAGCATGTGGAAATTTAACATTATATAAATTGCAAGCAAGTACTGTTGGGGAGTCTAGACAGTGCTCAAAGCCCCTGTGGCATGAGGGGTATCATTGCAAATATTAGCAGCCATGGTACTGCATCACACATCATAAAACAATTTCTGAACTGTTCAGGCTGATCAAGCTGGAAGAGCAATAGATGGTACCAAGGCCGGAGCTGAGGCCTTCCTGGGAGAGCTTTGTGTCCACTGATCACTCCCCGTGTACCCGCGGGCACTGCAGGAGACTGGCAGGGTGGAAGGGAGGAAAGCACTCTGTGGAGGAGTGCATCACAGTCGAACAGGTGCACAGGCAGACTGATCTCCACTGCACTCCTGGAAAATGTCCTCTGTTCCCAGGTGCAGCTCCCCAGACGTCTGACCTCCCGCCTGGTTTCTGCTGTCCCCTGGGGCATGGGAGTTGTAAAGAAACACCCTTCAGATTACAAGCATCTTAGCAGGGCAGGTTCAGACCCTCCCAGAAGTTCAGTTCCTGGCATTTTACCCTTCCCTAGGTGCTGCCAGGGAATCCAGCTGGGTGCTTTGTGTGGCCACAGCAGCAGTGTGATACACACAAGTGCTGAGAAGGGACTGAACTCTATTACTGGACTTACGACTCACCTGCTATGAGTCATGCGGCAAAATTATGCTGCAGAGGTTGGTAGCTGCTAAGTCAGTAACTACTGTCTCAGCTACCCTACAACAGAAGCTCTATTGCAAGTAGAAACATGGTGATGAGCAAACTGACTCCCACAAGCAGATGGGGCAATTAATAAAAGGTGAAGTATAGGAAGTCAACAAACTTTCAGTGTAGATAGATCTGTGTTGGAGGTCAAGGTAAGCGATTAACTCTCCTGAAAGCCTAAAGAGTTTTTCCTCTCCTTGTAGGGCAGCCACCGGTGAGGAGACTCTCTGAATGTTGTGAGCTTCCTGATCACAAAGCTTTTTCTCATTCTCAGAGCAAAGGTCTGTTCAGGCAGGAAGGTGAAACTTCTGCCTGGAGGCTGGGTCTGGGGCTCTCTGCCTTTGTCAGCAGCTGTGAGTGGGTGAGGCATACCAGGCACATACTTCCACTCCTAGCTGTACTTGAGGCATCCTCAGGAAACACAGCTTGTGTCTCCCTGGGTTCTCTTACCAGTGCCATTCCTCCTTCAATTCTACAATTAATTCTCCTTAAGTCTAGAAGCTTATTAGAGCCTGGTGAAGAGGTTTAATCCTCTCCTTATAAACTGCTGATCTTACCACGGTGTTGTGAGGTGATCTGGGGTATGACAGCAATGGAGAGAAGGGGTTATTTTGTTCGAGGGAGTTCAGGCTTTGATTCAGCCTCAAGTCATTGTCACTATCAGTTGACCATCGTCTGCGAGGATGTTGTCTTTCTGGCTGGGGAGCCCATGGACGTGAGCATGCAGAGATAACCTTCCCCTCCTTGCACACCACAGGCCTCTCTCTGTGCCACCTCTCAGCCACAAGATCCCAGAGGACAAGAGGTGCAAGCTTACTGCTGGCCTTTTGTTTTTATTGCTCTGCAATCCACACCAATGTTTGTTCTTTTTTTTTTTTTTTCTTCAATTGCACTATTAAAGCAAAGTGTTGGTGTGAAGGTGAGAGCTCATTCACTATGTCCACTGCTCAGGGTGATTTCTGCTGCAGGATTCTCACTGCTCCGGTTGTCATTCTGTAGCTAATCAAGACTTCACAATCAAATATTTTAAGTGTGGTAGCAGAATCTGTACCTGTCCAAACACTGTCTGGGGCAGGGGTTTATACAGTTGCAGTATAAGAAAGGGGGTTAATGTGGACACTGCAGGGCAGGAAGCATCTCACCTGGGAACAGTGCCATTGCTTATGAAGCCTTTCCCTGAGAGGCAGGACCCTGTTTCCTCTTGTTTACTCTTATGTTTTCTTTTAAGAGAAGAGTTTCTGCCAGTACCTGGGCAATTACTAGAGGACTGCAGTGCAAGCTGGGGTTTCATTGCTTTTAAAGAGAAGCCAAATTAAAGGAGAGCTCGTACTGTCTTGGCCCCGCAAAGCGAGCCAGTAGGTTTCTCACCTGCCCTGTGGGGAACAAGGGTGTTAGACTGAGTCCTTCCCAAATATCTCCTGAGGCCTGGAAATGCAGGAGCTGGAGGCCTGAGCACTTCAGGCAGCTTGTATAGGAGGCTGCGGCACAGCTGCCAGGGGTAGTTGCAAGCTGTCCTATTCCGACAACATACCAGGCTCTTGCGATGAAGCAGCAGGCTCCAAGCCTCCTTACTTGCTCAGGTGAGCCTGTGGACTGAACCCCACTTTCTCTGAGAAGTGACCGTATCTCCAGTACACCATAGATGTGGCAGGAATTGGAAACCTTAATTTTGCTCTTAGCCCTTTGAACTTTGGTGATAAGGAGATGGGAGTGCTAGCCTCTGCAGCCTCTTTCTGAACAGCTCTCTGGCTGGCCTAGAAGCTGCCGGTTGCCTTGCAGGGGGAGAAGAAGGTGTAGCTGTGGAGGTACTGCCCTTCCCTGTATAACAATGCTGCAGGCAGGTCGATACCTTTGATCCTCCAGCCAGCCACAGGGACATGGGTAAGAAGCTTACCCTTCTAGGTCTTCCTCCCCCTCAGAAACGGTAACCTTGCTGAGAGCATGTAGATCTTCTCCATAGGTAACTTATTATGCCAGGGGCAAGAGACAGTGCAGATTAACAATTATTACCTCTGTAAAAGAGCACAGTGCCCTCCAAAGAGCTGGGCTGCTTCCACCACAGAGCCAACGGAAAAGGAAGAAAAATCCCAGAGGAATGGAAGACTTTGCATGCAGAAAGCAAACAGGAATGGGGCTATGCAATGCTGAAGGGTTTCTCTGCACACAGACGCTCTCTCATTGCATGCATGCACGTAGTTTCTGCTGGGAGCGTTAGAGAGAAGGACTAGGGAGAGGATGAACTCTTGCAGCCAGGAGGAAGGGTGGGGATGTGGGAAGAGGAGCTCTCCCTAGAGGCCCAGGAGAGCCTGAGAAATGCTTCAGTCCAGCTTCTGCTTCCTGCTGTTGGGCATGGCCCAGGGCAGAGGTGGAGGTGGGTGGTCAGCACCACTGCGGGGTTCAACTTCCACTACCAAAAACGGTCCCTGTTTAACTGCGAAGAAATAGGATGATGTTCCTGTCTTGCAGATAAGAAGAGGAGAAACCACCCTGGAGAGGGAGCGGAGGCAGGCGTGCTCACCAAGCTCATCGTCAAGCTGCCCTCTCACTAAAACACACTGGAAGTAATGTTAAGCAGGTGAACAATGCACAAGTGAACGTTCAACCCTGATGTGAGAAAGTAAGAAAAAGACACAGCTGGCAACGGGCCCTGTCGCGCCCGTTGGAGCTGGATGCTGGATGGCAGCATGCCCGTCGCTGTGCTGCTATCGGGGCAGACACCCCGGTATCAAGGCTGGCAGCTGCTGCGTGGTGGCTCCTCAGTGCCAGCCTGGAAAAAAGCGGAGGAAATAGCCTCGCCCTTCTCCCAGGAAAATAACACTTCGCCTACGAGCGGCCGCAGCCGCGGCGCCCTGGGCTGGGCTGGGCTGGGCTGGGCTGGGCT
>WEKW01000439.1:1770-12144 GCA_013389905.1 Sula dactylatra
GGCTGAGATACAAAAAGCTGGTATAGCCACACCATTACCTTAAATGTATTCAGAAGGAAAAGTTGGATGCCTGTCCATGGGTGGGACTTCTGAGCTGTAGACAGGACTTCAAGAGAGATTAATTTTTATTTAATCTCTCAAAATGTTGTTTTTTCTGAATTTTATTCTTGGGTTCCTGACTTTCATCATTTATGGGACTGAATAGGCTAACTCAGGTTTTGGGGTTTCACTTCGTGACCTGTATGCTTGTCTTTTTCAATACTCAGTTACATTTCCTAAGCATAAATTTGAGAACATTAAAGCCTAGAATAGGTGCATTTAAAAATGAATACTTAGATTATTTATTTCTATTAAAAGCAGACTTTTTAATTATATAGTTCTAATTTCCTTATTAAAAAGTCAATCTTTGTAAACAATATAAAATAATCTAATGAAAAAATATGACAATGTTCAATATCTCTACTAATTAAAGTAATCACATAAATAAGAATCACTGTTCCAAACCATTGATACAGATTATTTGCCTGGCTATGAAAATTGAATGATATTCAAGTATTGTTTCTTTAAATACAAAATTAATAGTCCTTGTTATTATCTCAAAATCAAATACTTATTTAACAGTGTTTATTGATATTTTTCTCAAATCAATGGTTACATAGAAGCAAATTATCTACTTTGGTTTTATAATTCCTTCAAATGATCTTTTATTTCAGGTGAAGATTCTTGGTATAGTGAAATTCATTAATTGAATAGCAGATTTTCATTAAAGCCTGCCTTGCCAACAAATGTTTTTACTTGAAATCCTGTGCCTAATAATTTTCAGTTTAAGGAAATGTGTTAAGCTGGGCTTCATATTTAAGTTTTGGTCTTCCAGGGCCTCTCTATCCTGTATATTTTCATGTGGCTTTCATGGCCATTTCTGGCAAGGAGGAAGCACTAGGCATGGTGGTATCCAGGTTGCATTTGGATCTTGGATGTGAATGAGCTGTTTGAAACTCGGGCAAGACCGAGCTGAACCTGAAAGTTTGAAGGCTCTTGCAAATTTCTTTCCCTAGTCTACCATCTATGCAACAGGTACATAAATTAGACAGAACCTGCAACATCTAGGAAAGCCTTTTCCTATTTAGGCTATTGCTGTTCTATCAGAACATAAGCACAAAAACTAACTCCATCTGGAGTTCAAATGACAAGACAGGATATTTTTAATCATTGGTTCTATGTAACTGTAGATATGAGCTTACTGTAACTACAGTAAGCTCATATCTCCTGTCAAATACAGATGGTCATTAATGACTGTATGCTAATAGAGAAATAAGGAATGGCAGCTTAGTAGTGTTTTTTCCTATTACAAAAATTGTGCTTGGCTTAATCCAGGAAAAATGTGAAATGGTGAAATGTGTTAAGCAGAGGGACTGTTGATTGTTGAATTCTTCTTGGAGCTACATATGAATTATCAGATAAGCTATTCTCCTTTATGAAGCTTAAGAAACTCTGGGTGCATTCAGAGATAAAGCACTAGACATCTTGGCAAGAAGGTATTAACAGAAAATAAAGAGACACCTAAAGTCTCTCATTGTTAGGCATGAACTAAGTAGGCATTTTCACATTTCGATCTCTGTTCTGAAATCTGTGCTAGTATCACTGTAGACAATTGAGTCCTGAGGTTCCAGCTCTCAGAGCAGTTTTTCTCAGATTTTTTTAAGCAGCAGTGTGGAGACCTAGCATGGAAGGTCTTAGAGGAAAGAGCATATCGTATCAAAGATGAGGTGAGGGTCTACGTGTGTGTTTCAGTATCTGGAAATTAATAAATCATCACATGTCTTGAAAGGCATCTTTAGAAAGAAGCGGAGCTTTTACCAGGAACAGGTGAACTGAGCTTGTGTAGAATTAAGCAATGCTTTTTTAATTGCCCCCAAATTTAGGGTGATGTTTCAAGTTTAAATAGAGCTAAAACTCGAAGCAAAGGTTTTCACTGGACTTAAATGAATGGCATGGTCCTTGACATGTTTTTCCTGCCAACAAAATAGAGCCATAGGGTGTTGTAGTAAGTTTAAATCAGGGTGTGTAGCACAGTCCTTAACAATGATCAAGCTATTTATCCTCAAAATCTCATTTCTCACTATCTTTTGCCTGCCATATAGAATTGCAAGGAAAGCACAGTTGACAATTACATCATTAAAATATTATCTAGAGTTGATTTAAGGATAACGTCATTTGGACAATGCAATGTAAATACCTCATGTTTCAAGAATACATATGGGAAAATTTTTTTGCTAAGCATGCTTGAAACTCCTGATGCTGTTCTAATTTTTTCATGGATGATAACACATCAGATTATAAAAAAAGTTTTGATATCTGCATTTTTAATCCCAGAAAACATCAAATCAGCTAAATATGTATGTTAAACCAGTCTTAAACAGTATTTACACTGTTGTGATTAGTGTATTTTAGAAGTGTTACTATGCAGTTTAAAATAAATTAACAATCTGCTCAAAATCTTTTGGTATGTAGATCAGATGCTCCAATCTGTCATTCATATTGTATATATACACAATATATACACACATTTATTTACATATAGGCTTACATACCTTCATCAACTTTTTTCTTTCAGGATTTGAGCTATAATTTGTCAAACAATATTTCTATGGGTTTTTTTATTCCATAATATCTTTTTATAGCATTTTAATACTAGCACTTTCTTTTCAAACTTCAGCTTTGAAGGCACTTCCACCAAATGTGTGAATCTCTCTATCTGCAGGATGTCCATGTTTGTTTCTGAGAGGCTCCAAATTGGTAGCAATCAACTTGGAAATGTGTAGTAGCTGTCAAATCTCAGAACAGGCTGCGGATGATCTTATGACTGATTTAGCACGTACTGGGAGCCAAAGTAATACAAAATAATTGGCTGTTTTCCCCTTCTGTGTTTGATGGCTAGCAACCTGATCCTCAAAGACAGTGTCTTAACTGGGGGAATCCGTAAACACTTCCAAACTCCCAGAACTGTGTGTGTGCTGGGACTGGTCCCAAATCCATCTCAGAGCAAGTTTGAGGAGCTCACCCTTTTGTCTCGCTCGCTGCGGTCACACAGGAAGGAGTCAGTGCACACTCTTGCCAAGTCTCTGGTCTGAAGAGTTTGGTAATCAAGACCACAGTCTAGGCTGGGGGGAACGTCTGGGTGTCAGTTGCTGATTCTTCACTTGACCTAGCTTGCCCTAAAAACACTGTGGGGTACATGAGGTCTCTGGGATTAAGACTCAGCCCTTGACACTGCCTCACAACCACCATGGTTTTCCCCATTCTGGTTCAGGAAGCGAGGGAGAGAAAGCATAGGCACAGGGAACACTGGGCTGCCCGGACCTGTGGGTGCCCAGCTGGCAGGAGAGGCAGCTCCGGGCATGTTGCCGTTTGCTGTCTGAAGGAAGAGAAACTGAGCTGGAACCTGTCATCTTAGTGAGCTCCAGCTAGGCTGTACGGCATGTGGCAGCCCTCCAGTCTAATTCTGGAGCAGCTCTGCTAAAATCAGCGGAGTTACAGGTGGAAGTGGAGGTTCAGGCTGCACCTACACTTTCCACGATGAGTGGCTTGTGTCTTCATGGTTTTGCTCTTTCAAACACAATGTTAAATGTCAAAATGAAATTAGACAGATTAGGAAAACCTTAAATGATAATGGTCTCTGCACTAACTTTTGCCTGCTCTGTTAGTCCTGGGTGATGGCTTATGGGCTGTGATAGTTTTCTGAGGGACGTTACTGCAAGAAGAATTATGTGTGAAGGGACATTGTACCATTCTTCTGCAAAGATATTGCTAATGAAGGTGTGTTAGAATACCTCAAGTTCTGACCCGATCAAAAATTATCCATTATATGTTCCAGTCTCTGTTGAGTCAAAGTCATCATTTATAGCAATTTATTTTGGCTAGCGATGCTTCTGAGGCTCTCCTATCTTAAGAGGCCTCTGGTTTGGATGTGTAGGAGATGGCCTGACTGAAACTTAGTAAACTCTGTATGATTAATTGTGTGACAGTGACTTCAGAGCACAGTTTTAGGCCTACATCTTGCAAAGTGCAGGGCATCTGATGGAAGGTAGGAAAGGGTAGAAATGGCCAAGGACCAAGCAGACTGTCCTTGCTGGTGCTTTCAGAGATGGACGCTGCAGACTGCAGAGTGAGTAGTTGTGTCTGGAGAGGGATTGTGGTATGGGAACCAGGTCATTCTGTGCTTCTGTGGAGCATTTGCCACCACTTTAAAATCCTGTTCCCCAGCAGATGATCATCCCCCATCAGGTTTGAACAGATCCTCCCTGACTAGAGTAAGCTAAGCCTAAAATAACATGTAAATATTTTGCCTTGTTGTTAGTACATATCTGAAGACTGGACTCTCTTCCAAATAGAAACAAATCCCTAATTTTTGATGAAGAAGCAGAGCAGAAATTCTGCTACCCTTATGCTGCACAGAGAAATGTCTAAAACATTCAGCAAAGCATTTTCTTTGATAAATCAAAGTGCACAATGTTAACCCTTTGTAAGAACACTGTTACACATTTTTATAGGAGTATTGTGAGCAGTTGAGAAGCTGCATAATGAATTTCAAGCATTTCACTATGTGTTTGTTCTGGTTTGTGCCCTCACAGTCAGAAGAGGGGAATAATGTACCTTGAAAATAATATTAGTAAGTATTAAGAAACTTCAGAATGCATGAAGTCACCATCTTCAGAGCAAATACATGCTACATTCTCATTATAGCATGCAATATTAGCTTTTAATTTCTGCTAAAGGGCTTTGAATGTACCGTAGAATTTTATAGTGAAAACTTGTTCCAATCACTAACATAAATTGAAGACATCTGTAGAGAACATTAAAATTTGCAATATCACCATAAGGAAAGGTTAATTTTAAGATGTCATATAGCTAGGTTAAATATAATGTTCATTTCCTATTCAGCATTTTTCTATCATCTCCAAATAAGTAACTTACACTGTAACTTTTCTTTAGCATTTCACAATAAATAGTGAAAACACCTCTCCCCCTCCCTTTTCTCTGCCAAGGTGTAGTGTGACTTGGTTACCTCATTTCTTCCCTACAGGGAGGGGCAGTTTATGCCCTGCAGAAGGAAAGTTGGATGTATACCTTCCCTGGAACACTGCTGCACAGCCAGAGCAGGTTAAAGGAGCCACAGTACAAATGACAACCTGGCCAGCAGGTACATAAGGATGACAGAAGTGGTTATGGCTCTGGTGGCTCACGGGAAGTACAGTAGTTCTTGGAACAGGAGGTTATGAGCCTCTAGAACACTAGTCCCTCTCATAATGATCTTGAAAAAACCCTCTTTTTTAGTAGATAGTGACAATTCTTAATCTCTAGACAACAGTAAGTGCTATTATTGAAACTTGCAATACTTAGAGGGAGTTGAAATTATTTTGAAAGTAAAGTACTTTCCTTATTTAAAAAAAAGCAAAAGTCTAAATGGTTAAAATATTAAAGCAAGGAGGGCTGGAATTTGAAACTGGCATGTGGCATAGACAGACACCTCCTTAAAGAGTTACAGCTTTACTTACTGTGCAGAGAAACAATTAAAAAACATCTCTGGGATGTTTGTTATCTCAGCCTGGTGGCATCAGGGGAGTGTAATGAAGCCCTTTCCTTTGCAAACTTATGTCACAATGAAAATGTCTTTTATTCCTACTAGGACAAGAATGTGACTTACTTCCTTTCCCCCTGGGAAAAGTAAAGGGAATGGCAGCTGTCGAAAATATTTCTTGGTCATCTTTTATGTGTGAGAGTGTTAGTATTTCCTCCCAACTGGGGGGAAAAGACAGGAATGGATAGCACTATGAATGAAACGTGGAAGATGTAAATCAAACATTGTAGTGTTTCTGAAGTGTTTTTACAATTGCATTATGCTGTGAAACATTCTATATAATTTAGCCTTTCCCTCACAACAGTAATTACTCTCCCTATCTGTTGGGAAGATATTTCTATTATAATGCCATTCAGGAATCTGAGTTCTGTAAACTGGGAGTTGCTTTCAATAGCTTTTAGTAGCTACCCACAGTAGGCAGTAAGGTTAGAAACATAACCTACCTTTATCCCATTCACATTAGAAAAACACATTTTACAGATTTCCTTGGGTGGCTGAAGGCGGCTCATCATAGGTTAATGTCGAAGCATTGTTGAGGTTGTTTGATTAAAGAAAAATCACGAAGCTAATTTTAGCACATATGGGGGGGACAGGAAAGGGGAAGTAACTAGTTTATTTTAGGGCTGCATAGTATCTTGTTTTTCCTGGAAGAAAGGAAGGATGAGGAAGGTGGCTTCCTGTTCTTTAGACCAAAAGCTTA
Source organism: Sula dactylatra (assembly GCA_013389905.1). Classification (NCBI taxonomy): domain Eukaryota; kingdom Metazoa; phylum Chordata; class Aves; order Suliformes; family Sulidae; genus Sula; species Sula dactylatra. The sequence goes on from WEKW01000439.1 coordinate 8,109, forward strand.
GTGCATATTTTGCAGCATGTGTCAAGCAGCTTGTACAAAGCTTCTACGCCCCCTCCATGTTCAGGTTAAAGGAAGGGGCAAGAAGAGGCTGAGATCTTGACTTTGCCTTCCAGAGAAGTGGTTGCTGTCTGTACCCATAACAGTTACATCTTACTGGGGCTACAGGAATGAATCATAGAAACACAGAATCACAGAATGATTTGGTTTGGAAGGGACCTTTAAAGATCATCGACTCCAACCCCCCTGCCATGGGCCTTCCATTAGACCCTGGCCTTGTACACTACCGGGGATGGGGCACCCACAACTTCTCTGGGCAACCTGTTCCAGTGACCCACCATAGGCATCATAAAAAATTTCTTCCCTATATCCAATCTAAATCTACCCTGTTTCAGTTTAAAACATGCCCCTTGTTCTGTCACTACAGACCCTAGTAAAAAGGCTTTCTCCATCTCTTACAAGCCCCCTTATTGAAAGGTCACAAAAAGGTGTCCCCAGGGCCTTCTCTTCTCCCGGGGGCAGAGGGAGGAGGGTGGAGCAGCCATATTCTGCTTTCCAGTCTGCTCCAAGGAAGCACAGTGGCATGGCGCTCCTTGCTTTGGCTTATGACAAAGTCCCTCTATGCCATTAAGTTTTGTAGTCAAGGCCAAATAAATTTTAAAGAAAATGCAAAAGAGAATGTTGCTGCAGGGTTGCCAACTTGGACATATTGTTCTGCCTACTGTAGCTAGGCAGATCATCTGATCTGTTGCTTTCGTTGTGATATCTGAATATATCTATGTGTTTTCTCTTCATCTGATTACATTTTGCAAACTGTATTCATGTGTGTTTTAAATCTGTACTGGATATATTACAGGCAACATACCGAATAGTTAAATGGTGAGATTCTGATTTTAAGCGAGTACTCTTCAAGTAGGTTTACATCAACTTTGCAGTGTTACACAGATTTACTAAAAAGTGCCAATTATACATGCAGATAAACGAAAAAAATATTTGCTTATCAGGAATGTGAGTTCTGATTTTAATTTTGTCCCACACATTCCTAAGATTTAGTACTACAAAAGAAATTTTGTCTGTTTTTTGGTCAGTAATCATTTTTGTGTTGTCTTATACTTTTGACAGTGGTTTGTATGCACTAAGTAAAAGGTAGGATGAATGGCCTATTTCTGTCTGTTTTCATTACTGTGCTCTTTCTGTGTGCTCCATCTTATTCTCCGTATATGCCTACTGGGACATTAAAGATTCTGTAATTATTTCAATAAGATCAGGGTTATAGATTTTTTTGTTCCACTTAGTTGTTTGCTAATAAACCTGCCTCTGTGCTGAAGGCTAACAAATTTCTTATTTAATACTGTACTTTTTTTTACATCGTATATTAGAGAACATTTTAAAAGGTCAAGATTGTGCAACTTACTGTTTTCCTTTGCTGTTGTAACAGTCTCAAGGTAGGTCCTTAACTGAAAACTCCGAAGTCATCATCATTCTTTTGAAAACAGAAATACTAAAGCTGTTTTCTTTCTTATTTCTGTATTTGAAGGAAATTGGAACGGTTTGAGATATTGCAGTGCTTAAAGTCTAGAATGGTTTTAGCTCTAGTAGGAAGTATGTTTGTGGTCTCACAAATAAGAGTATGCCAAAGGAGCAACATAAACTGGATAAACTGGAGCAGTGCAGTATTATGTTCTTCACGTATGTGCACAGTTTTCCCTAATATCAAGTTATTTGATATCTGTGGTGTATACCAACATTTTTTAACCATTTTCACCACACTGTTTCAGCCCAGGGTAGGATGGAGGACTACATAGGATAGATTCATTATGTCCTGCCCCCTAACACTTCAGACCCATGCCCAAAGCTGGGACCCAGCTCAACAGTGCTGCCATTTTCAAAGGACTTTTCAACTAAGTTCCCTGGTGCCTGAAATTGTTCTCAGAAGAGACCACCTTTTCCTGATGTCACTTGTATGTTGAAGAGGGATCCCAGGTATTGAATCCAGCTCTGGGTTGTGCAAAGGCATTGATTTTCATGTTTTTACCATAGTTGTGCCGCACTTCTCTTAGGAGGCAATTGACAGTTACTCAGTCCATGTAAGACTCTGATTTATTATTTATTTATTTATTGCCTGCACAAAGCAAAACAATTAACGTTAAATCTGTCAGTTGTGCAGGGCTAAACCCTTTGTTTCTCAAGCTCACTAACTGGACATTTTCTCTGACTTTTTTGTCTGCTTATTGTGACAGCATGGCCATTACCTTCTTAAAAGCCTGTTTTATCTTAGGTGCCTATGTAGAAGGCCGTTCCCAATATTGGCCTTATAATTGTCCTGCATGTATTTTTACTTAAAGTTTGAGTGAACAGAGGCCCTTGTGAACTGGCCTTGTCAAACCTTTTGGAGATTTGTGGTGAGTTTAGCATGCATCGTATGCTTTATGGTGTAAGCTCTACTCAACAGCTGAAGCAATTTAGCCAACTGCTCTACAGATAAATTGCATCTTTGCATTCTGGTCTTTCCTGAGACCAGATGGAGTTTTGCAACTTGACCTCAAAAGGAATATTTTCACTACTTCTTGAGGCAAACTTCATATACCCTCGATCTTCAAATTATTAGGTGTCCAGTGCTAGCAGACTTCAGGAAATGTTAAGTTTCTTTTGAGGATTCAAGGCTCCACATGTTTATATAACTCTTAAGATGTTTCCCATCAAAAACTATGCAACTCTGGTTAGCAGTCATCCATACAGAACTGGAGTACGTCTGGGAAGGATGAAAACAAACTGGACATAATCCAGAAAAAAAAGGAAACAAGAATGAAAGATATTAACTCATGAAGCTGAGAGATAATAGCCACTCTCAGCTTGTAAAAGGAATGGAGATAAAACGCTGGAACAGCATGCATAGAAATATCATGGTAACTCCCTCATTGGAGGGCTTTTTCTTTAAGAACAGGTTTGGTGGTAATTAGTCGGGAACTGTCTACATGTAGTTAGCTCTGCATCAGTGAAAGAGGTTGGAGATCATTTGAGACCTGTATTGCCATTACTTATGAGCGAACAGTTAAAGGACTGGGGTATTATGAGCGGTCATATATTTATCTCCTCTATGATAACATAGGTGTTTAAATCAGGCACTTACCAGACTCACTGATTTCCCCCCTACACACACTCACAGGGAAAAGGCAGATGTTAGAGCTTTTTAGGAAGACCCACTGCTAGATAATAGCAGGGCTTTTATGAGCAGTCTCCAAGGATGCAAATTGCAACTTTTAACACTTGGCTTTCTAACCCTGGCTAAGGTTTTGTCTACCTGACAAAACTCCTGTCATCTTGAATTTGTTACACTCAGCAGTACAGATGAGCTGCTACATATCATCCTGAATAATAGATCAGCTTTTATTGGTAACTTTAATAAAAAACTGTGGCTTAGACATAGATTTTTAGAATTATAAGAAGCTGTTCTCTTACATAGACTGAACTCACATCCACACAGAGGCCAAGAAATCAATCACGCTGAGAAACTTTGGCATCAGAACTTCTGTTTTGTTCATATAGTCTTAATTTAAGGATTGTATTTATAGAAAATACTTCATGTTCCTATGTAAGTTGCTTCCATGAGATATTATTCTCAATCAAATACGTGTGCTTTCTGTTTGGCTTGAACTACCTGTTCCGAATGTTAAAGTTTTGCTCTTTCTGTGTTTTTTATTGATAAAGAACTTCTCAGTAGCAAAGATTTCTTTCCTTGAGTTGATATTTGCAGTTTGTGTTGAAAGCATCTTGTAACCTTATTTTCAGTAAATCATTGAAAATGGGATTTAGGTTGTCTGACACTCTGAGTCNTGCCTACATGGTTCTTAGCTACAGTACTCTGGCAGTTCATGTTCAGGTGACTTTACATCATGACTGTTTTCCAGCCTGCCATTATTCATTTATAAAAGTGATATGTACAAAATTGTGTTCAAATGCAGTTCAAATGACTACACTTCCCAGATGCTTTTCTATAGCTCATCTTCCCCATTTGCTATTTACGACTTCATCAGCTCTT
>WEKW01000442.1:1589-15375 GCA_013389905.1 Sula dactylatra
CTGTATCTTATGCTATTTCTGAGAGAAGTAGCCTAATGCTTTTGCAAGAGTTTTGGCATTCTTTTTTGATTCAGTGCATATCAATGGCCACAATTATTAGTGCAGCAAGTAATCATCTTTTGAAATTCACTGCTGAGGAAATTGAGGGAGTAAAATATGGAAGTTGATTTTTTTTAAAAAAAGTTCACAGTTTTATAATGCTACCACAGACTGAGCTGAAGCTTTTAAAGAACTTACAAACCAGCTATCATATTTTCCTGAAGTCTTTCTTAAATGAAGTGTTTTGGAATATGGAGAGATGAAAACCTAAACCCTCTAGGAGAGACAAGAGGAAGCTTCATCTCTGAAGGTAAAAGAGGGATGCAGGAGACCAAAAGTGAGCTGTCTGGCTGCAGAAGCAATGATACCTGGATGTGGACAAGCAAGAAGTGACTAGCAGCTTCTCCAGCAGGAAACCTGAGGAAAGATTTTGACTTCAGAAGTAACTGGGTTTATGAAAGCAAAGTGTAGGAGCAGAAAAACCTGGGCTGGAGTTCATGGTGGGGTGTTTGTGCTACATTATTTCTAGCATGCTGAGTGAGGAGGCTTTCACAAACACTTTCTGGGTATGTAAGAGTCACTAGTAACTGTTATCCTGAAATCAGAGCTAATTTCTCTTTCAGAAATTTCACTATAAGTAAAATTGTATCCTTAAGTTCCTTTTATATGACATATAAATATGTATATTTATATACCTTTACGTAAAAGTTCCCTTTCTTCTGTTGATTTCACCTTGCAAGCAGCAGTATATGCTCTCCTATTTCCTCCTCCCCTCTGTTATTACACAATAAAGCTCAACCTTTATTTACCTGTTTGTCTTGCAGTCATTGTTTCCAACACAAATTCTCCAGCCCTCAAAGGATTTTTGTACCAAATGTGCATTATTCTCCTTTGGAAATCATGTTCCTGTCCACTGCCAAAGGCAGACTAGCAGACCTGACAGAGTTAACAATCTTCTTAGTAGAGAAGATACTGCCTTCCAAAGCTGCTGGAGTACCATTCATCAGAAGAATACCTCCCACAGAATAGCATAGCATCAGTGCTGGCTGCTGGTCAGAAAAACCATTTATGTTCTGAATACAAACACTAGAGGTATTAGAAGCTTATTCTTTCCTCCTCTTCCTCTTCTTCTACTGTGTAAGAGCCAAGACTAGCAGCTGTCATGGTGCTATCAAGAAGCTAAGATTTAAGAGCAGGTGGTACCCCCCGTGCTGCCCACCTATTTCTAGCCTGAACAATATGTTAACCATTGGTTAGAGTTCTTTAATGCTCAGGGCAAAGCCTGTTGTTGAGAAGGATGATGGCTTTGAGTTCCTGGGCTTGTACATGAGAGAGGACATATGTCAGTCTGGCTCTTAGGATTAAGCCAATGGAATGGCATTATTATCACAAATAGTGCCAGAGGCCATGGACAACATTCTCTCCACCTTCCTATATATCAGAACAATGGATTTGTATGTCCTACCAAAAATCTGTTTCCTGGCTGGTTTGCTAACACATATGCAAGAGCCCTGAAGCCCAGTAGTGCCAGTTCTGACCAGCTGTACTGCATACATGCCACAGCCTCTGTCTGCTGAATGGGGTCTCCTGCCATTTGTTCTACTTAGACAAAGCTAGGTTGAAGAATGATCAGTCAGGAAGTCAGTGTGGGATAAAAACAAACACAATTTAAAATCCAGTATTTATTTCAACACTATTTATTTTATTATTTCCTACTATTTCTTATTTGTGTTGCTATGCTATAACATTCAGAGTGATGTTTAAGAATAATGTTCTGACATGAAACACCACTTAGTAGAGTATTGTAGAAGTTGTGGACATGTTTTCATCTTGAAAGAAGCTTAAATTGCTAGTGGATCTGTAAGTGATTCTAGGGAAGCAGGCCAACAAGGGCTGACAATGTCTCTTTTGAATTTCAAGCCATAGTTTTGGGGTTTTATTTTTTTTTCAAATGTGTATATAAATTATACATTTTCTTCTACCACTCCATTCATTTCAGTAAATTTTAAATCATATGGTATGGGGAGATATGGGGAAAGTTCTATATAAAACATCTAGCTGAAGGAAAAAAAATGCCATTGTACTCCAAAACTGTAGTGTGTAGAAGATTTGAAATGGGAATATAACCTCTACTATTGCAGATGATTAAGTCAGAGCCTACAAAGAGATTTACAGTGAGTCTGATGGATTCTTCTTAACCACAACAGTCTCTCCTAAGGTCAGCCGTACTCAAAACAGAGCCCAGGCAAAAATAGCTATGTTAGGCCTCATTGTAAGTTACTTATGTGTTTTATAAAACAGTATTAGTATTGGTAAGCATAAATGTTAATGAATAGTAGTGTGGCAAATTTTGGAAAGTGCTCTTTGAAAACCAACTTCACATAATTTTTAATACTAAAGAACTCTTCTTGTTCCTTTCTCTTAATGTCTTCTAAATGAGACAGCTCCACTCTTGGATGTTGAGAAGATGACAGCTTCAAATGGGCTGGAATGACAGTGGGATTCTGAAGCCAGTATTTCCCATGCAGCTGCAAGTTAATCTATTGGTAGAACAGCTCAGTGGGAGAATATATGGTGTTTTTCTCCACCTACCTTCTTTAAAAGCCTGAGGATTTCTTAATGACTGAGGCCATAGCTTGAATAAGGCCAAGATGATACAAAATGAAGCTACTGCCATATTAAGCTTCAAAAGAAAAAAGTTAATAAAACGTTATAATGCTGATGATTTACATCATGCACTGATCTGTGACTGGGGCTCATGAAAAGTGCCAGCTGCACAGATACACACCAAAGACAAGCTTAACTGCCTGGCTCTGATAGATGTCATAACACTATCAACCACATTTACTCTGTCCTGTTCAATGCAAAAGCTATTTATAGCTATAGCTGTTGGGCGAAATTGTACACAGGTAAATTCCTCTGCAGTAGACAGGCTCAGAGTGGATTGCACATATGCCACTTGGCCCCAACTACACCACATTCCTACAGATTGTATAAAAGAGGATCCCATAGCAGCAATATCCCATTAGCTTGCAGCTACTTACCAGCACTTCTGCAACAGTAACACATAAGTATGGAAAATATTTACTAGCAGAAAAAAGTGAAAACATTCACTTTTAAAGAGGAGATTGACCCAGATGTGATCAACCAGAATCAGGTAATAGCCAAGACTGTGTTATTCACAGATTGTCAGATGAAAAAATTCCTTACCAGCACAAGTCATAGAACTTCCAACTTTTATTATAATCAGTTAAGTGATGGAGAATCTGCCACAACCAATTTTTGTTACAGTTGATTTTTAATATTCAAGGTTAAGAAGAAAGGAATTAGTTATATATTGACTGAGCAGCCTTATGAAAGTATCGACCTTTGTATAGAAACACGATAATAGGGACAAACACTTCAATATGTGCAAAGTAAACATAACAGCTTCCCTTGATAGCAAGAAGCAGTGCCTGATAATATAGAACACATTTTATCTATGTCTCTTAAAATTGTCATTTACCCAGACATGGTGACTAACAAGAAAAAATTCAAGATATAATAAGCTCCTTTTAAACATATTTCCCATTGCTGAAATGGAAAGTATTTCTTCATTAACCATATCCTCATAATTCTCTGGCATTTTCCCAAAGTCAAAACAGAAATATTTGCTGAACACATATGTTTTCTATATTATTGCTTATATTTATACTGTTTTTCACCTTATAATGAATAAGCATTATTGTTAGGATTCCTTTTACCTTAATACACTACTTCTTTGAAATATCCTAGTAATATTTTTGCCTTTCTATGCCTTTTTCATCTTACCAGTTTCCTAGCACTTGAAATTCTACTTCCAGAACAAGAATTCATTAGTATCAGATTCACTATCTCCTTCCATTATGCATATGAAATATGTAGAAATCTATGAACAAATTTTAATAAAAAATATATACATTACATATGTAGAATGTACTTGAATATATTTCTTTTTATAGCTACTCATAGTCAGATTATTTTCCCAGCTACTGTGACATAAATTATTTGAAACATCTCACCTGTCATGGACATTGGAAGGGTTTACTACAGAAGAGGAAGAAAGGTGACTTTCCTTTTGTTCATGTCTGATAGACATTTAGCTTCTGCAACATATGTACCAAAAAATTCCTCCTGCAATGAAACCTGAGAGGGAATTATTTGTGTATCTTGTCTTGCAGTTTTGTGTTTGCCTTTTACCTATACTTTGTGATATACTTCCAAACACACTTGGGAACATTCTTTCAGAGTCTCACTGTTCACATATTTAGCTGTACCTATATCATGCCAAGGTATTTGCACAAAACTAATAGCTCTTTGTGACTTAATCTTATTTAACTTCTGCCTCAGAAGAAGCTCAGTCACCCAAGCAGTATATAGTAATAGCATGAAGAAATGCAGTTACTAGGAATATGTTGCAAATTACACAAAACTTAAACAGTAAGAACAGGCCGAGTACAAACACTTCTGAATTGAAACATGTTTGTATGAACTGCCTGTCTAATAGTGAGGAACTGGTGAATTAGCTTGTAAAATTGCACCAGTTTGCACAGGCTTTTAATTCAAGGATTAAATTCCAAGCAAATAATCCATTAGCTCTACATATGACAATAATTAGTCACAGACAGCGGAGAAGAAAGGGAGAATTCCTAGTGAAACCTACCCTTGCTTCTACGACATATGAAATGGAGAACAACTGGGATACTTGGAAAGTGTTTCTTACAGTCTGAGTAAGCAGAACATAGGTTTTGCAGGTTATTTATATTTCTGGGGTTTGATTATTTAGATGTGCTCTGGCCAGTAGGTATTCTGTCCTGTGTTAATGACAATAATGATACGGATTTACAGCCTGCTAGCCAAGATGATGGCATTTTTGGAGTCACAAGTAGTTGTACATCTAATTAATTACAAAATGTCTGTGTCACTATTCCTTTTATATATTTGTTCCTCCCTGCAAGAAGTACTGATTTCATAGTTGTCACATGTCCAAGAGGGTTAAGAATGTTCATTCTCCCATTGACAGTATCAAAAGAATTTCTAACAACTTGTCCCCACATTACTCATCCATCCATCCGACTAATCCATCCCTTCTACAGTTTTGGCAAGCTCAAAACATCCTTTTTTTCACGTTCACATCTGCCTATAGGAATCATTTATTATCTAGGCAACAGGTTTTATAAAATGGTGCATTTGCTTAGACTTGCAGAAGACTAATGAAATAAAAAAAATTCCTGACTTGAAGATTCTTGCATTTCTTTCAATTTATTTTCAACCTTTATGAAAGCCAATGTTGTCAAAAAAAATTCATTGTGATGAAGAAGTATGGATTTAGATTTTGTAAGTGTGGTATAAAAATTGTTTCCTATGTTTTCCACAACACACTGATGACCTTCACTCTGTTTCCCAGAACGTTTTTGGAGAAGCAGGTATCTTACCTATAGCTAAAACAGTAGTTAACCTTTAAAATGGAGAAATCTGCCTTGGAGCAGAGTTTTTTGCTACAATAAGGAAAAAAGTTATAAGAAAGAGAAGCAGAAAGGTGTATTTACAGTCTTTCCATCTGACATTAAGAGTCAATAGACATCATGGTCTTGTTCCTGTAGTTGATTGTACATGAACAAAACCTAATGACTCTGGAATTCTATAAGAAAATGAAACACAGAAGTCTGTAGAGCTCTCGCTGAAAACTGGCTTTATGGATTTGACTGTACCTGTTACTGCTTCAAAATCAACAAGAAAATCAGATTCATCTTCCTTTTATTCTTGTCCTGACTAAAATAAAAAGAATGGAACTAGATTTCTTGTAGAGATGAGGAAGAAAGTTGAATCTGTGGAAGCTTTTTAGTGCATGAATCAACACAAGAAACAGAGTTTGTGAAGAGTGAATTAGCATAAACATCTGTTGGATTAAATAAAACATTGTAGAGTGTTGTGGTTTAGCCCCAGCCAGAAACTAAGCACCACACAGCCACTCACTCACTCCCCCCCCAACCCCAGTGGGAAGGGGGAGAATCAGAAGAGCAAATGCAAGAAAACTCATGGGTTGAGATAAGAACAGTTTAATAAATAAAATAAGATAGTAATAGTAGTAATGGTAATAATAATAATGGTAATAAAAATAATAAACCATTATTATGGTAATAATAATAATGACAATGATAACGATAATGATAATATAATTTTTTAAAAAAATGAGAGAGAGAAATAAAACCTGGGGAATAGAGGGAAAAGGGAAAAAAAACCCACAAGTGATGCAGCTGCTCACCACCCGCTGACTGACACTGCCAGTTCCCGAGCTGCGATTGCTGCTTCCCCCGGCCAACTCCCCCCAGTTAATATACTGGGCATGACGTCACATCATATGGAATATCCCTTTGGCTAATTTGGATCAGCTCTCTTGGCTGTGCCTCCTCCCCTCCCGGTTTCTTGTGTACCTGGCAGAACATGGGAATCTGGAAAAGTCCTTGACTAGTGTAAGCACTACCTAGCAACAACTAAAACATCAGTGTGCTACCATATTATTTTCATACTACGCCTAAAACGCAGCACTATACTAGCTACAGGGAAGAAAATTAACTATCCCAGCTGAAACCTTGACACAGAGGATTCCTTGATTCAGTTCGTGGATATTCCCAGATGAGTTATAGGGGAAACACAAACTTCTAAAATTCTTTGTCAATATACACTACAGTTCATAGTAGCAAAGTCTTTGAAAAGTATTTTGTTACTATTTTTATAATTACTGCTTCAGAACTACAAAACTGATGTGTTGTACTGGGCAATAAAGAGGCATACAGACAAAACCAAACTGTGATAAATAATTTAAAATTTAAAGGGAGTGCTTCTTATTCACCTTATTTCTCATTTGGAAAATTGAGGCATAGTAAGGCTAACAGTACAGAGTACTGTGAGCAGCACGACCTCCTTCTGTCTGATACTCAGAGCAGACCAAAAAGCTTTATCACCTGGCTAGTGTGGCAGAAAATGTGAACTCTTAAACCTTTTGAAAACTCTTGGTTTTTTTGTTCCTGAGATGTTACTGATGTTCACTATTGGTTTGGGCTCGGTGCTATGGAGACACTAAATTCCCATCTACTCAAACTAGAGGATAATGTTGTTCCTGCCAGCCTGGAACTGGAAAAAGGTACCTTAAATGACTCGCTTCAAACAAAATATATATTCTTAATATATTCTCAAATATATTCTCAAACAAATACTGATCCAAAGCCTTATCTACCAAGCTATACATAATGTCTAGAATTGTTCCTTTTCCAGTAAGAATGTTGTATAAACTTAAATAATATTCAATAGTGTAGATTATTTGGCTCATTTTTTATGTAATTTATAAGTTTATCCTTCCAAATAAGAGACTTTTTGTCTCCCATTTACTTCTATGCCACCCTTGTGGAGTGCATGCCAAAAGTACTATTTACAGCACTGATAAATGACAGTTACTTAACCTGCACTTCAATTTATAAAGGCAGTTGTTTCTACCAACACTGGGATGAGTCTGGCTTTACACAAATGTAAATCTCATAGACACAGGCCTAAACTCTGCTTTGATATTGTGAAATATAACAACTACACTAGTGCTGTTTGTAGAAATTGAAATTGTTGAAAGCAGTAGAATGTAAAGCAAAATATTTTCTTAAAATATTTTAGTGTGTTATTTGTTTGTTTATTGCTTAGCTCTTGGGGGAATGCGCTATTGATCTTTTTTGCATCTAAATGTTATCCTCCTATCTAAATATTGTTTCACTTGTAGCAGAAAATGCTCAGATCTCTACTTGCACACAACAAATAAAGCCAGGGACTTATTCAGCATATCAAAATGTTTTGATTATATATTCTACCACAACAAAAGGTGCTTCAGTTTTAGCACAACTCTTTGTGTTAATTCTAAAATAAATTTGGAGCTTTGGTTTATTAAAAATGGTCCTGGTGCTATTCTTTTTTTCCAGTGGCATAAATTGCAAATATCTCTAAAGAACCAGTGGAATTACAACAGTGAGCTGAACAGAGAATCAGGGTAATAAACTTGTCAGTATAGTTCCAGATTACAAACACAGAGCTTTCTAATGCTCTTAACTAAATGAAAGTGTTGAATGGGATTTGAGTTACTAATTTCTGCAACAGAAACAGTTAAGCATTAATTGTATTCTCTGAAAGAATAAAGCCTATATACCTGTTACATTTAATTTTACTTTCAGTCCTTCTTGAATGACATGAATGTAGAGTTTATGCAAGGTGGGGAAAAAAACTGTGAAATAAAACTTTCAGGACGCTAGGACTTGTATAAAACTGGGTAGGTCAAGTTGTAATGCACCTTGTAATGCATACGTTGGAGACTTTGTATGCAGCTAGAACTATTCTGAAGCTCAGACTACATTAAAAAATACTAAATAAGATGCTTAATCCCTCTACAGAGTCCAAATCTGAGCTTTTTTTGTTTTTAATTTCACTGATGTAAAATACATATATTGAGAACACATTATTATAAAATATCTGTGCATCTGCATCCATTTCATCATCCCTCATTCATCATTTCATCATCATACTTTGTACAACAGATCTGAGAGAGAAAAATAAAAGTGATTGTGGAAAATTTCAGATGGGATATAAGCACCAGTGGGAGATAAAATACTATTTACAATGTTTTATAATTATCATATACACCATAAATTTTATTTTTAATACCATGAATACTGACACAGATTGGGAAGGAATGAGACTTCATGCACCCAACAGCGACTGGAACAAGAACTGCAGAAGAGCAACATATTTTACAAACAGCCAAGAGAAGAGATGCACAGCATATCCTCACAAACATTTAACTATGCCCAGGGTTATTCTGCCTCTCTGTCACCAGTATCTATATTAACAGTTTCATCACTGTGCTTGAGCTAACCGCATCATCAGAAATGGTGGCTTGTCAGTGTGAGCGAAGTGCCATGCGAGTGCAGCTGTACTGCTGGTTCATGCCTGGTCAGCTGGCCAGGGTCAGAAACCTTCCTTTCTCTTCTTTTCCATTTTATTAATGAAACAGGAGTTATAACATATTTGGGAGGTAGTGTAAGCTATGCAGGCCAGTTGCAATAAAGAAAAGATGTAATTTTTAAATTAAAATTAGAAAAAGTTTATTATTTCTCTTCTAGCTATATTTCAATTTGATTGAATGAATCAAAATGATCAGCCAATAATTTCAGATTACTAGCCACAGTATAGCAACTGTGCTTAGGATTCCGTTCTTCTGGCTGCTATTCTGCACCAAGCTTAAGATAATGAGGACCTACATGAAAGTTACAGTATTTTCCTAGAAATGTTGTTTAGGAAGAAACAGAATGCAATGTGGTTGTACAGATCTAGAAATAAAGCCAAGATTAACTGGCTTTCCAAGCTATATACATAGCAGATGTGATGGTATTTTTGTCCAACTTCTTTGTATAAGGAGCAATGCTGGACAATTGCTGGGGATTCTGTTTTGGCCACAGTAAACTTAACATTAGCTATTAATACCTTGGCCAGAATGATTTCCATTCTATTTTAGAACATGCCAGCTTGCAATGCTGCCATGAAAAAATATCAGTGTACCTCCACAGTGTGCACTGTGTCTCATAAATCAAGATTATGTGTTAAATGTAGTCCAATATTCTATATATAATAAGAATACGCTATATAAAATGAAAGAGGTGTGAGGATAAATGAAGTAATCTGTATTGTAGTTATGAACAATGACAATGCATTGCTACAAATCCATTCAAGTAAGAGCCTGTGATGTGTTACAAAATCTTGCACCTCCAGATTGCCAGCTTGAGTACAGCTTGATGTGGCAACAAAGCAAGCATTTTTACCATCTGATGGTTGTCTAGTGGCCAGTGTGAAGGGAACTGCAACTCCATTTCCTAGGGTAAATGCATATATTTTGCAAATGTATTGCAGAAGGAAGCTAATCAACATATTCATAAATACGCCCACTGAAAGCAATGTAGCAAATAGATAATACCAGGGCCTGCTCTTCCTCTCTCAGAGAATGTAAGCAGCAGAAAAAAAAAACAGGATGGTTGAAAATATTCTTTCACCAAGCTAAATTCTACCTTTATGCTGCTTGTGCATTGAGTTGGCTTGGTACAGGGCTGTTCTGTAACACATATTGCTGCATTAGCATGAAACTCACACAGCCATCAACATCCGTAGATATGTTCATCTTCTCTGAGTTAGATCTACTGTGGTGCAGACAGGAGTGATTCCTGATGTGTCTTGGACAAGGTCAGAGTGAGTTACTGTACCACATGTGTGGAGCAATTTGCTTCACCCTTGAACCCGGGACCAGCTGAAAGCATGCCCAAAATGACAATAAATTAGGAGTAGAAAATGAGTAAATAGCTGAACAGCAGAGAAACAGAAATGTCCCTTCCATGAGACTCCTTGCCTTACGTGTAAGAATTTGTTCACACACAGCCAAAGCTACAATACCACAACTTTCCTATCTCCCCTACACATCAGTTACTGCTGTACCAGGTAGGAAGAGACAGAGGTATACATTTCTCTTGATTTTCTGGCATGAGTTCAATCATTGTGTCATGAGATTAAAACAAATGCTCAGACAGATAGAATAGAATTATCCTTTTGATTAGTCCTTGTGGTAAACTAAATTATTCTAACTGTTGTTTAAAAATTAACAATAATGGTCAAGTTGTTAAACAGATTTCTTCAGGAATACGAAAACTGGTCCACGCCCCTGTCCAAACCTGGAAAGGTTGGGAATTTAATCCCTTCTCTTGGCTTCCAGGTGCCCCATGGGTCAAACGTGTCCTTTTTTTTATATGTTATGTGTTTTTCCCATGTTGTTCTTACCGTGTATCATTCCGTGTTTTGTACAATTAATTCAAAGTGTTGTAACCAATATGCCATTCATAACCACTGTTTCACCGGATGGAGTTAACCAAATTCGTGCTGTACATCCAACCACACCATTGGTAATACAGATTGTACGAATTGCTCTTTCCTGCCTTTTCTATGTAACTATCTCTTCTCAGTACCACCATGGGTCCTGAAGCAATCTTTGAGCCACGGGCTGTTGTGAAGGACGGAACTGTGGGCCATTTGTCTCACAGGATTGCTGCAAGGCTGTTGTCATGGAAGCAAACAGAGGCCCAGGAACAGACACAACGCTTTGGGGGATGCACCCAGGCACGGGCGGACACCCCCACCTGCCGAGGCACGCGCAGTCCGCAACGAAGGAGCACGCGACGACCGCGTGCGCTCTGCGGGCCCAGCACGCTGGGACTGAGAACGTGCAGTACGTGCCGTTGCCTAGGAAACGACATCCCGGAATAATCCCTGAATGCCCTATAGAAGGACTGCGCCACCGCATAACAGAGGGAGCCCCACCACCGAAGCACAGACTATGGACCAATGGGATGCCGCTGGCTCCATGGTGGTGACTATTCTTGCAACTCTACTTCAAATGCCTGCTTGATCTCTGCCTTTTATTCTATTCTGTCCTATCGCTACCATTTTTTACTCTTTTATAGTAAAAGTTGTTTCGTGTGTATGGCATCTGACCTTGTTTGTGTCTTAATCTTGTTCTTGGGATCGTATCGAACCCCCCTTAGCATTGGATCGGGACACTCCTGCTTTTTGTTTATCTTAAACCTGCCAGTTCTGTGTGGTGGTGATTTAATTCCCTCGACCACAGGGTCACTTTAGAGAGGTGCATAACTTTTTCTCCTGCAGGGGTCACAGGATTCCACGTCCGGGGGTGGTCTTTAGCAAATGTGGCTTCACCCCACTGAAACCAAAGTAGAAAAAGTAGAAAAGTGGGTTTCAAAAAGAAATGCCTAACTCCCACAAGAACACTGGGTTTCCTCGGATATACTCCTGGAAGCTAGAAGAGGTGTGTTACATGGAGCCTGTATATTGTTGCCTCTTTGGGGATAATCTTGTCTTCATGAAGGGTCCTCGCTGAGATGTCATATCCCTTGCTATGACTGAGCTGCAGGGAAGTACACACAGACACAGAAATATTGCAAGAATTCCAGCCTGCATTCATGGGTCTTTTTTTGCCAAGAAAATTTAGGCACAGGGAGAATGCATGGATTTCCTGGTCTGAATGTGGATGAGACCAGAAAAATGCCCTTAATATGAACAATTAGGAAAACAATCCCGTATCCAACAACTCTGACATACTCATGAATCCCTGCATCCTTTCAGGAGAAATTTGACCCAGCAGCAGCTGCACAGGTAGGAACAAACACTTTCTTCACCTGTTTAACCTAAATAAGATAATGAAATTCAGAACCAAATGGAGACTATTTAAATGCCAGTTGGGACAGCAGATTATTTCATTTCCTCTCTGATTTTTCCTTGAAACAGAAATAAAAAGTTACAGCAAAACTTTTTTTTTTAAATAAAATGCTAGATTTTGTGGTAGTTGTTCCTATGTGGTATTGCTGCATCATTTGAAAATTAAAGCAATTACTAAAATTGAAGGAAATTACAGGAAAAAATATCCTCTGCATCTTTACATTCATGTCATATTAAAGTTAAAAGTGTAAAAGGTGAAAGTACTTAAAATTATTATAAATCAAACACTTCTCACATACACAGTAATTTTTAATCTGTTTGTTCTCTGGTTAATAGTTTAGTATACTTTGGCTTCTGTGAGAAAATATATATCATAAAACAGGAAACATGCAAACTCTGGTTTTGTAGTGAAATTTGGTAGCCTTCTTTATATATAAGTGGCACTTTTACAACATAAATATAGAGAAAAGATTTTTGCATAGAATAATTTAAGACCTAACTGCAGGATTCCACAATCTTCTCCTTTGCCATGGAAACTCTGTAGCCCCAGTAATCATGAAGAGCAAAAACTATGTGCTATGCATCAGATAGGAGTCTTTCATGCTGTAATTTGATTTATTAGTATGAATTATGAAGTTTTTGTGTATCTTTCTACAGGAAGGGTGATTACAGTTTGAATGCAGGGGTAGGACCTAGATCCCTTTCAAAGGGTATGTTGCTAGTGGTACATTCACGTCAGAAGGCTTTTATATGTAGGATCCTACAGAAATCTCCCTGAACCTAGTCCTTTTTAAACTTTTGTTATTGAGTGGGGTGATGGAAAGTATATTCATAAAATATGTAGACAATACAAAGTTGAGGGCTATGGCAACTGTTTCTGAAGATTTATAGAAACCAGAGGAATGGTTGAAAATCAAAAAGATGGAATATGATAAAAAGCAAGGTACTAAAAAAAAGAGAAAATACATACAAAATAAATCATTAAACAAGTAGAAATATGGTAAAATAGATTAAAGAATATATTTAAAAAAACCCCACCTACATCTGTTTGGAATTTCACTGCAAATATGGCAAATTCTTACGTAAAAACGAGTATTTTATGTATGACAACAAAATAGCTATGTCACTTTCCAGATTTCTGCTAAGAGCTCAATGAGAATACTGCCCCCAAAAAAAGATTTAAAAAAAAAAAAGTTTAAATATTTTTGAAAACAACAAGGAGATATAAAAGAAACTTTTTATTAGGAAAGGTGGGAAATTTTGTTTTTTCAAAAGAAACTTTTTATTAGGAAAGGTGGGACACTGTTTTTTTTCAAGATACAAGGTTCTGGAGGACATGTTAGCAGGCTTCCAGTGTGAAATGTTACTCAGAAACAAGAGGTGAACAATTGTTCAGCTAGGGAAAGTAAGCTTTATTTGGGGC
>WEKW01000443.1:266-15710 GCA_013389905.1 Sula dactylatra
CATACTGCTAATGAAAAAGAAAAGAAAAGAAAGGAGAGAAGGCTATACATTAAATATCTGATATAGCAAGAGATAAAGCTTTCTTTACATAACCACTAAGACACATTAAAATTTTTTTACATGTCTGAAAATTGTAGACTGGAACCCATCAAAAATATATTGGCACTCCAGTGTTTTTTTCTGGCTGATCTAATTTGTACCTTTCTTAGCTTTCTCTAGATTTTTTTTTTATTATTTAGGTCTCTCATTTTTAAAAATAATGTACAAAAATTAAATGTCTGAATGTCAGAATTCAGAAATTTGAATATTTCATTCTTTTTATTTTATTCTCACCTCATATCATTAATATGTGCTTGGAATACAGTATTTACTGTGCAACACACCTATCTTGCAAAGTAGCCACTCAGACTATTGCAAGGTCCTTGAGACATTCATTCTTGGACAACTAATTCCTTGCAAATGACCAAAAGATGACTTTACATAAACAGAGGCAGTAAATATTGTGATGCTCTTAAAACAAAGTGTTTTTGATGAATAGCTTTTTGGTGGTTTTGCTTACCAGCATGATGTAATAGGGAGCTCAAAAAAAAAAAAAAAAAAAAAAAAAAAGTGGAAGGACCATAAATAGTTATTTAGCTTAACTGTTACCCAAAGCAGAATTAGCTATGCCTAAAAAATTCCTGACAACTATTTCTCTACACTCCTGTCCAAATTCCCAGCGAAAAAGATTCCCTAACCTTCACAAGAAATCTGTGTCCCTATTTAACCACCAGAACTACACTTTTGCTCTCTTGGGCTGTAAGCTTCACAAAGGGATCATTCCTTGCAGAAAAGAAAAAGAAAAGGAAAATTCTCTTTTGAAAAGGTGTGCTTAGAAGAATGAAAAGCAATAGCCCAAGCTGCTATCTGCTGTGGACTTCATCAGAAGAAACAGTGTTTTTTTCTTCTGAAAGGCAGTTATTCACCATTCTGAGGGGGGACAATTTTTACATTCTTTCCTCCAGAAATATTATCCTGAAAATAGTCCATATTTTCAGTAGTCATCTCCCTTTCTAAGTCTCCTTTCTGAGATTCCTAACTGTACATATATATGGTATATATATGTGTGTGCCCATACATAGATATATATATATTCACATTCCAATCCCACACATATTTTAACTCTACAAAAGAACATATCCTTGCTATCATGTCAGTGTGCCAGCTGAATTGGTATCCTTTTTTCTTTGTTGCCAGGACTATTACAATGAAATTGTCTCCACTTGTGATCTCATATTATAAAGATTCCTGAAGCTCTGACAACCCAAGGCACTATGATATACTCCTCTTACACTGTTAAGGTAGACTTGGAGAGCAGAGTTCTCTGTAGAGCATAAGTAAAGATTTATAGACGTGGTGAAAGAACACTTTCCCTGCTGCCTTCTTAAAATAATTATGACTTTCCACGAATCTCTTTCTAAATCAAGTGCAGAATGACAAAAGTGTAAGAAAACAAGCCACAAAAATACCATTTACAATAAGCTCTAGTGGACTATTTCAGCAGGATATCACGTCCTTGGGTGAAAACTGTATATAATTACTTCAAGAAGACACATCTGCCTTAGTATGAAAAATAAGTATTTATTGTGCCTGCCACTATGTTTCAAAAACTTGCTTTCTGCCTCGGTTGTTGTGTTACTATAGTACTTTCTTATGATATAACTAAATATTGAGGGAGTGAACAGATACAAAGTGAAAGATGCATAAAAGGGCACTATATGTCACCAAATAAACATAATAGACTGAACAATTCTAACAATCATGAAGAAGTATTCTTATTCAGAAAAGCAAAGTACCCCTGAAATGAAAGCAGCCTTTAATTTTAAAGACACCAGTGCTGCTCTTTTTTCAGGGTTCGAGATAAAACTCGATTTGTCTGATCAACCAGCAGCAGCTACGTGGGCTTATCAATACGTGGGGTTAGGTAGCTGCTGTGTGTTCAAGGCTATTAGTGACTTTCCACACTGCCATTTCTGCCTAAGCCTAATATATCTCACTGTAGCAGTATGTGCTGCTGAATTAATACCCTTCATTCTTTGTGTTAATTGCACAGAATAAACCCATTCAAGATAAGTTGTTAACTTGTCAAGAAACGGTTGGGACAAAAACACCCTTCTGTTATATGGATTGTAAATGCAGAATTTCTCTCTCAGCTGCTCTCTGATGGCCCCTCTCAGCTGAACAGTGTCTTGATGGGCTGTAAAACCATCCTCACATCTGGCTGTTCAACTGCTTCAGTCCACCCACTCAGGTCCTCACCCTGGTGGCAAGGTTTCCCCTCAGCCTCACAAGCACTGGGTAACACACACAACCACCTCGTAACAACCAGGATATTTCACGTGGAGAAGGGCACCCAGTTCATAAAATGTTGCCAACCACCCTTTCTATGAACAGACTTCATTCACAGTCATCCTTAACTGACTATTTCCCTTGTAGCTGATGTCTCCCTGGCTGCCAGGGTGATGTCTGCTGTGAGACTTCTCACAGGTAGGTAGGCTGGGTTACCCCATTCTCCTTAGGTTTGTAACCCCAACTTTTTTGACCTTCAGACACTTGCACAGCTTTGAGTGCTGTCTGTGGTTTCATGGCACGAACCCAATACCTGCATTTTAGAAAGCGATTGCTAAATCCATTCAGAGAGACTCCTACCATTACGTAGTACTACATTCAGCTAACATACTCAAATCCAGTGAAAACTACTAAATGGAGGCACTAAAAGATGATCTGGACAGACAAAAGACGGGAATAATAACCAGTGATCTAAAGGATTTATATTATTAAATTGCATTAAACCAAAAGTTATCAATTTGTGTGATGACTTCAAAGAAAATTATAATGAAAATACAAAAGGTTTATGAACTACAGAGGTTCAGCACTCAAACTAGAGGATCTCATAGCAGACAAACATGACAAAGCACTTTAAATAAAAGACCCTGAATGGTAAAATATAAAAAGGCTGGTTTCTGAAAAGAAAAAGAAATAACTGCTAAAACAAAATAGTGACTTTAGACCCATTAGATTGTCTTATTTTGTTTAGCCAAATCTTCCACACTCTGATAAACCTCTGTGCCGGTGGATCTTGGTGGATGTGCTGGTTTTTGCTGGGGTAGAGTTAATTTTCTTCACAGTAGCTAGCATAAGACCATGTTTTGGATTTGTGCTGAAAACCATCTTGACAATTCAGGCTTTTTTTTTTGTTGCTGAGCAGGGCTGACATAGAGTCAAGGCCTTTTCTGCCTCTCACCCCACCCCACCAAGCGAGCAGGCTGGGGGTGCACAAGAAGCCAGGAGAGGACACAGCTGGGACAGCTGACCCCAGCTGACCACAGGGATATCCCACACCATATGGCATCATGCTCAGCATATAGAGCTGGGGGGAGAAGAAAGAAGGGGGGAAGTTCACAGTGATGGCATTTGTCTTCCCAAGTAACTGTTATGCGTGATGGAGCCCTGCTTTCCTGGAGATGGCTGAACACCTGCCTGCTGATGGTAAGTGGTGAATGAATTCCTTGTTTTGCTTTGCTTGTGTGCATGTTTTTTGCTCTATTTATTAAACTGTCTTTACCTCAACCCACAAATTTTCTCACTTTTTCTCTTCTGATTCTCTTCCCCATCCCACCAGGGGAAAGTGAGTGAGTGGCTGTGTGGTGCTTAGTTGCTGTCTG
Organism: Sula dactylatra; assembly: GCA_013389905.1. Lineage (NCBI taxonomy): Eukaryota > Metazoa > Chordata > Aves > Suliformes > Sulidae > Sula > Sula dactylatra. The sequence goes on from WEKW01000443.1 coordinate 3,971, forward strand.
GAGTTAAACCATGACAGTGGACAGTAAAGCTTTCTAACAGCTTGATTCTTTGAGATTAAGTAATTTTATTCTTTAAAATAAAATATTTCTGATGTTTCTGTACTTGGAAGACAGGCATCCAGGTAGTTCTTCATACTGTGTATAATCTTGTACATCCAAAGAGTGAAAAAAAGTTGTGCTTTTACTTTTGTGATGTTACAACTGCAATACAGCTTCTCCTCCCTTGGCAGGGAAGCTAAACATAAGAAATAGCTAGAAAATATGAAAGAATAAAACCTCCTGAATCTGGGGCACAAATTTTCCAGTAAAAATAATAGGTTAGTAATGCTCCCTACACCCTAGCAAAACTTCTCTCTATAAACAACTGACCTAGGTTGGTCTTATACTCAGTGGATCTTCAGTGAGCTCACTAATCCACAAGTAGGTATGTTTTTTGAAGTCCCAGTACTCTTTACAAAAACCTTTGCTTAGACAAAGAAGAAAACCAATCAGGCAAACAACAGATTTTGTTTCCTCATTCTTTGATATATAAAGAAAAGTAAATTAAAAAATGGAAACATATGGAAATGTTATCATGCAGAAATATACAAACTGCAGATGGGTACATTTATTTTATTTCGTATTTAGTTTTTTTCAAGACTGCATTTATTTCAGAATTCACAGAGATCTAGCTTTGTTGCATTATGTATGGTAATTTTCACTTCCTCTTGGATTTAACCACTGTAAAAATTGTATCATGCTCAACAAAATCAAATAAGAAAATGCTTTAATTAACAATACTAACCATTAACTATTGAAATCTTGCCTATATTTTAACTCTGTTTCTATTAAGCTTGCTGATAAAAGATAGATATCAAATACCTGTAACTGCTTATAGCATGAAAAAAAAATGCTTCTTTTTTTTGCTAGTATTTATTAATACAAAGCTGTTTATAGAGATGCTTTTACTGAATGAGCAATGGTAATTACTATCACTTTTCTTTTAGGCAATCTACATGGTAAATTATGAAGTTTCATAGTGAGCTTCCAAACAAGGAATTACAATGAAGAAGGTGAATTCATGTCCATTTTACTTTCATCAAATTCAGTAAAGATTTGCATTAGTTATCTTTTACTATGTATATATTAATGTGTCCATATTTTATATTTATATAGAGAGAACTATGAATGATCGATATCTATTATAAACAGTATATATCACTATATACTATTATATTACACAAAACATATTATTGTTATATATTAGGTGTGAATATTTCAAGGTACCAATCTCTATTTTGTAATGACAGCAACAAGTTAAATCCTACAGAATAGAAGAAAAGCTCAAGACAAAGTCTTTATATATATAATTTTTCCACTGCTGCTTTTAAGAAGAAAAAAATATTATTTTTTCAATGAGGTCAAACACCACAGAGGCTCACTTTTGAAGTCTAGGCCTCTGGTATCCCTTTAACACTTTACTCAGCAATACGCAGTACCTTTTCTCTTGTGCTCCATATTACATTCACAACACATGACGTATAGCTTTTCTGTAATTAAATGTGTTACTCTTGACACTCATACAGAAAACACTCACATTTTAATGGGGAGCGCTGTGTGGATGAAAAAAAAAAGACCTATTTGTCATCCTTCATTATGTCAATTCACCATAATAAATTAACAGAGAAGAAATAGTCTCCATATTTCCACTGTGCATTCTACAGCTCTTCCCCTTCAGCATGTTAAGAGACCAATCTCTTTAGGGAAATAGTGCAGGAGTACTTAAAAGCACTTTGCAATCTGGTGTCTGAATTACATTCTTGTAAATTCTGTTTGGCATTGGATTAATATCTAATTTTGCTCTGACAAGAATAAGCAAAACTTATGCCCGCTAAAATGCTTATTTAGGCTGAATATGAGAACATTTGTTTCTCTGTGGGAAATATACATATAAAGCTACAAAATAGAGCCTGAGCTATGGAAAAAAAACGTCTTCAAGACTTGGTAATGCTAGCAGCTGTGTACAAAAAGAAATTATACAACATACATGAATGTTTTAATAATCCATTTCAAACTCTATGCAATATATATGATCAGTCACAAAAGAAATACAGATATATGAATTATGTTGACAGAAAACATAATGGAAATGGGTAGGAAACAACATATACTCTACCTTATGCAGAAACTGTGTTCTGAGATACATAATTAATTGGAAAAATATCTTATGGGAACACTGTATAATCACTGCCCACCATAGTAATCCTGCCTACAGGACTTCAGAGAATATTTATGAAATTATTGCATATTGTAGATGATTCTTGGTTAGGTCATGACCTACTTCTATGTCTTTTTTACTCTTTGTATCAATCACAGCTGCTCTAGAGCTCTTCAAAACAAAATAACAGTCAGTTAGTCTTGTTGTTAAATGCCTGAGGAAATTAATCTTTTCCCTGACTCCTCTCTCTTCTGTTATGACAAGACACCTAGTTTGATTTGGTTACTTTTTCAAAAAGTCACTTACTTATTACTACTAGTTAATCTTGATCCCACTGAAATCAGTGAAAGAATCACCCTTAGATTTTAGTGGAAGACCATGGGTACACCTAACTCACTGAAAATTTCAGCTCAAAAGGCAAGTTTTTTAGAAAGTTACAGTGGTGCACAGATACAGAACTATAAAGGATTGCCTTGATGTCACAGAAGCTCCACATATCATAGGGTATAGTATCTAACTCTTCTAGCAACAAAAACATAAGCTTTGTTGTGCTTGAATATCTAAGCAGCCACAAACAGGTTTGCTGTTTTGTGTTTTGTTTTGTTTTGTTTTTAGTAAAGCTGAAAAAGCATTTTTATTTCAATAAAAACAATGTGAAAACTGTCCCTTCGCTCTCTGAGAACTATTATGATATTTACATTTCTTTGACAATGTAACTTTTTTCCCACACAACACAGTACATTCTTATATCTAGTCATCAGATAGGTATATCTGATATAGTAACACTTGGGATACTATTATTAAATCCAGAAAAAAAGATTAAAATTAATAGAGAAATCGTAAAATTGGCAAAGATGTATTTTTAGGGACAGCAGCACACAGATGATTCAGACAGTAGTATCAAGGTGGATCATAGTCGAGTTCCTCAGAACATGATCTTGGAACTCATCTGGTTTATTGTTTTCTATATGGCAGTTTTAGTTCTGTAATGATAAAGTTTGCCGATGCCATGAATGTGGAAGGTAGGATAGAGGAGATCAGAACTGAATACCAAAAGATCTGGATGAACAGAAATAGGACTAGATTGAAATTCAAGGTCATGCACGTGGAGCTAATAATAAAAAGTTCTCTGGTATGCTGGAGGCTTATCAGTTGGAAATGTTTTGTAGGAATGGGGTGTGATAGTCAATCTCTGAATGAATGAACTGCCAGTATGATGCAGCATAAAAATGGTAAATGCAAACCGAAAATTTATTGCAGAAGTTGAATCCATGAGAGACAGGCAAGCACTGCTACCATTACACTAGGCCCTGGTAAAACCCTGGCTGCAATACAGTTTTGAGTTTCCTGCTCAGGAAAGGTAACCTTGAAGGAGAACGGGTGCAGAGAAGGCTATGGAAGAAAACAGAAGCAGCCCAATTTTCAGATGAGCTTGAAACAGTTTTTCTGGTAGGAAAATACACAGAAAAATGAAGCAGAGAGGAAGTTGATTGATCAGTGGATAAATAAAAGAAAGAGCTCATTAAACAATAATACTAAAACAGAAAACATTCTAGATGGACATAAACATACTCAGGTGGAAATGAAAAAGGCTTCTAGCTATTGCACCAAGCAAGTTTTACAGTGGCTTTCCAGTTAGATTACATAGGAAGAAAGCTTTTAAAAGCGATGTTGATAGACCTAATCCCACTATGAATGGAATTATTTGTCATATGCCCGAGCCAGGAGGGAAATGGGATACATGACACATGTCCCTTCCATTCTTACCAGCAAGACTCCAGAGGCATCAGTGTTTCTAAATTATTCTAAACGGGTAATACATGGTTCTGTAATACCTAAATGTATAGAGACCGAACCCATGTATTTAATGTTGTGTTTCTCTTAAGGGAAAATTGAACAACACCAAAGATTAGGTTACCAAAGTTGGACTTGAAAGATTAATGTTAATTTGTACACCAGCTTCTAAATATGGCATCTGGAAGGACTATGTACACTTTATAGGATGTCACCTGCAATGCAGGTGCCACTTATCTCTCTCTATTTCTGCCAACTACATGTATCATGAAATGCAAATTTACTAAGCATATGATGCTGAGTGTTTGGATTTGTTACAAAAAAAATGTTAAATATGGAATTAAATGTAAACAGTCATGCTCACAGGGAGCTCTTGAAATACATTATTCAACACATACTTGTATATATTTACTGGTTTTGTCCATAAACCTAGAGTCTGAGTTAAAGAAATTCAGCTGTTTTGGTTGTCCACAGCTTGTTGTAGATCAACAGTTCAAGGAGGAAAACACATCCTCAAGGAAAGGGTGCCAAGATGTGTGTGACGGATTTTCTGAGTTCTGCAGAGAAAAGGAGAGGGCCTAGGTCTGCAGCATCTCTCTGCTGTGACTGAGATCTGGGGATTCAAATAAGCACGTGACTCAGTCAAAGTTCAGAGCGGCAATCTGCAGTGTGGCACCAACAGAACTGGTAAACTTACAAAAATGCTGGTGGTTACAGAAATTATGGAAAAAACAGGGCCCATAGCTTTATTCTCCACAGGCCTGACCTTAGCTAGGCTGGTTTTGGATTACAGATGAATCAGGTGGTTTTCTGTCTTGGTCTAGCAAAGCAGTTCCTGACCAACAAGATCCCAGCCAACAAGAGACCAATTCAGAGGAAATACTTACCTGGTGATTCTTACAAAACTTCCCATGTGCAAAAGTGTCCACCTGTGGGTTTTAGCAGAGAAAAAGGAGCCCCCTATTGTATATCAATCAGTTCTTGTTAAGCTAAAGGCTTCTGGTTTTCAGGTTCAGTGGAAAATTACTATGAAAATAACTGTAACATTTTATGTCCCATTGAAATTCTTTGAAGACAAAATTTAGCAAAAGAAATTTTGTGTTGTGGACAGTAAAGGAAGAAATGGTCATATTTCACTTTTTCTTCAATGCTTGTTCCAAACCAGAATACAGGAAAGGTTATCCTGGCATCGCTGTTGTTAGGAAATTTGGAGAAGGAATGTCTTCCAGCTCCCAGCAATTCCAAGCAATTTTGCTCTCCTCTAGCTCTGTTTGGACCCTTTCTCCCCCATTTTTATATGTTTTAGTATATTTTTATATACGTTATATATATTTATATTTTTTTGTTTAGCAATATTTTAAGTGCTCAAAATAATGAGATGACAATACCAAAAGTGAAGTGGGCTGTTGACTTCAAAGCTGGAAATTTTCAAAGTGCTTCTAGACAGTATACAAACTTTTCCAGTTTGGCTCCAAAATAAATGTTCAGCAAACTGGAATTTAGAGTTTCATTATGCTTCAAGAACCAATAATCAGTTACGACCTAAGTCTAAAGCCTAGGTGGGTACCAGTTTAGCTCATACATGGATTGTGAAGATATTTTTTGTTTCTGCAGGACCTGTCCTCGTAAGTGCACAGGATGTCTTCTGGGGAAAAAGTGGGACGTGTCTTATAAAAATGTTGTCACCTGTTTTCTTTCTGCCTTTTTTTTTACTTATTTATTTTTAGAACTTACACAGTGAAAGAAGTTTCAGTATGCATTTCAATGAATGTTTCATTCTTAAACCATTTGAATGGTGACATGAAGAGTGGGATACTGTCACCTCGCATTGCTGGGAAGTTCCAGTTGTAAGCTGGAAAAGCCACCAAAACCAAACTCTTCACATATTTCTCACAAGTTATGAGCATTTTATTCTTGGATGCCCTACTTAAAAGCCTGGGTCTCACTTGTAGAAGTGATCACCTCTCAGCTGGAGTGAGCACAAAATAGCATTTCAAAAAGTAAAATTCTAATTCCTAGATAATTTACATCTACACTCAGAATTGGTGGATACTCTTGCTTTAACTTGTTGTATCTCAGCTCTCATCTCTACAATGGGAATGACGAAAGCACTGTGAAAGTAAATTAATTTGTGAGGTGTGCAGGTTCCTTATTGACTGGTATCAGAGAAAATCCTCTGAAGATACGATTAAGTTTTTTTTCTCAGAAGTATGAAAAAATTGGTAAAAAGTGACTGATCTGCCCAAAGGCTAACAAAAATAAAACAAAGCAGCTGCTTAGTCATTGAGCAGGGCTCATCTTCTGCAGTGATAGATGTCCTATGCTGATGGAATAAAAAACAGTACATGGTTTTATAATTTTAAACTGTGTTACAATGTATATCCACAAGTAGGGAAGGAGAAGATGAAAAGAGTTAATAAAGGTGACTTCAGTTCTAATGTTGCCTAATAAATGACGTCAACAACGTCTTGTAATAAGAATTGGAGGGTCCCCTTCTTCCCTATCCTTTTCTTTCATTTCTCTCTTTCTCCTCTTTTCCATTTTCCATGCCTTTTCTATTCTTCAAAGAATTATGAACATAAATATTTCAAAAAATTACCTGATACCAACAAGATTCATCACTGAGGTCAGGAAGTTAGACCTACAGGATATGTTTCTGCCAGTAGAGCTAACGTCAGGATTGACAAAGGTAACAGATGGTCACCCCTTGTGCAGAGCAGCACCAGAGGGGAGTGAGGAGCACACTTTGCCAACAGGTTTCACAGATATTTATTGATAACAGCGAAATGCTGAGGTTTGGGGTGGCTGGTTCATTTCCAAGATCTGCATGGCAGTATGCTGTGGTATTACAGACTTTTCTGTTTCTTTTTCTGCCTTCATGTCTTATTCCAGTTCTCTCGCTCTCTCCCCCACTTCTGGGACTTCATTCTCATCTTCACATCTTCACTGGCTTGTTTCCACCTGACTTTTTTCACTTAGCCAGCTATGGTCTTCAGTATTTAGATTTCTTCCTTTTCCTTATCAGCATATCCAAAATTATAAACTTCTCACATAGTTTTCCCATCTGACTGCCACACAGACAGATCCGTTGTCTCTTCCCATGCTCCTTTCCTGCACCTAGCACTTAGTCATCTGAGTCATCTCTTCCTTACCATTTCCTCCCAGGTCTCAGATATTCCTCCCTTACTTTTTAGCATTGAATTCCCTGTCACTTCATCTTTGCCAGTTATGCGGTCCCAGAAAATCCAGGGAAGATGTCTTGCACTCCTGTGCTCAGCTGAACCAGCCTCCTTCTCAGTGCAGCTTTGGCTTTAACAAAATTAAGAGCATTGTATATGAATATCACCCTCTGATTAAGAACAGCAGCATTGGAAGAGAACCAGGCAACATCTGAATATGCCTGGCTGGAGAACAGCTAAACATAAGTATTTAGCTGCATAACTCTAACAAACTGCTATTTAGCATGTGTGAACTGAACTTCCAAATGGTCATGAACTGGAAAAATGTAAATGAATTTTTAGGAAGATACCAAGGAGTCCTCAACTAAACTAATACTTATCGCTGTGCCAACCTACAAGTACCTTCTCCATTACCTGCAGGTTCTAGAGTTCTTAAAAAGTACATCTTACAAGGAATGCATTAGCAAGAAATAAAACAAAATAATGTCCCTCAATCTTGTTCTCAGGTATAGCTGTGCCGTTTTTGTTCAGTATGCTAAAAATATGCAGCCTGAGGCAGAGCTCCAGCATACAGAATTTCAGGTTGAATCACTAAAGTTTAGCAAACTTATAAAAAGCTAAAAAGCAGTGTAAGGTAATGGCAGTGTCAGGAAGAAACATGGAAGGAGCAGTTAAATACCTGAGAGTTATTCCTCTTATATGCAAACTTCAGCTATTTTGGCAATGCTTCTCTGAATGGAAAACAAAAGTCAGTAGGCTTCATATGTTAGTTTGGAACTGATCAGAACAGTAAAAACATCATTAACCTGTGAAAAATATTACTAGTATGGGTGCCCAATGATCAAATAACTCTGCACATATCCCTTGATCTTCTATTAAAATTAATGTTAGGTCTCTCTCTCTATTTTTTTTCTTCCTAAAGGGAGTCATGCATGGACATTTGAAGGCAGAATGTGATTCTAAGTTTAGTATCNTGATTCTAAGTTTAGTATCTTTGGATTTTTTTTTTCTCAACAAGAAAGCCTCTCTTTAACATGCTAGTCACATTTCACTATGATTTTAAATAAGCTGCCTCTCAACCTATTATGGTTTAGTATGTTTTGCTGTATATTTAGAAAGAGTTGTCAAAACTCTCAGGTGCTGCAGATAAGCCTACAAAGCAGAGCTTCAACAAAATAAAGGAGACAGAATAAATTCTGAAATATATCAAGGTTAGATTACCTTTGTTGCTTTGTATATCTAAGATTTGAATTGATTTTTCCAGTATGAAAACAATGGGGGGAAGGGACTTCTGAGGTAATGCTTTGCAGAAGCCAGAAAAGTCAATAATATGCAGACAGCTCAAAAATATAGTATTTACTGATTCAGTGAAGCATGTTTTTAGTGGGTTATGACAGCAAGTTCCAACCTAACAGAACTTTACAGGTTAGATTTCTTAAAAATTATATCTATTCTTGTAATACATNGACAGACCAGATGTTTAACAAATAAAGCAACCCTCTATTCTAATTGCCAGAACTATTAGTGAAACTTGAATTTTAAACTGAAAATGCAGGCACAATATATTCCTATTACTATTAGCTACAACATTTTTTAACAACCGAGACCATGTGTCTACATGTGACAAAACAGAGTGGCTTTTAATGGCCAGATGTTGGCTCACAAACCGAGTATCATGTTTTGTCAAAACACCACCATTTCAAGCTACTATCTTGGTTTCTTACCATTATATAAGGAAGAGTAGCCCTCCCATACCAACCAATGTCATTTTCTCCATCATTTTTACTTCCTTAGAAAACCTTCTTGAGAATGAGAAAGCTCATTTGGTTTAAAGGGTTCAATGAGATTACAAGCCAATGCAGCCATAGAGCAAGTGTAATAAAGGCTGGGTGTTTAAACCTTACCATTCTTACCTTTGCTTTGCTTTTTTGCAGTGAATGACAGGTTTTGATTATTATTTTATTATCAAAGCCTGTTTGTAATAAGTGATACATACTTCTTCAAGTTACAGTACTGAAAATGAATACAGTAAAGCTATTGGATAATATTCCTTGTAACAGAAAAAGAAATAAAAGAAAAAAGAACTTTATTAAAGAACAGAAGGTTCAACTTTGAATTTCCTTAAAATAATGGTTATCAAATATCAACTATTTTTGTACCACGTGAAAGGCGGGAAGCTTAGGTAGCCAGGAATATCGCAGTTTTCCATCTGCTAATACCAATGTGATTATCCTACACAATATATGCAAAGAGGGACCAGTGTGTGATGCCCCGTACCTCTCCCATGTTACAGTAGGCAATTCTTAAGCAAGGAGAAAACACTTTGGACTTAGTGAAGAAAACACAGTGAAAAAGCAACCAGCTAAAATATACCTACTTTCAATATTTAACAGGCTCTCTACAGTAGCAATAAGCACTCATTCATTTCTGAGCTATTAATGACTACAGTTGCCACAACAGGTTGAAATATAGCCTAGATTTAACACTATACAGTGTAGATTTACATCCCTTTCCCATCCCAAACATCTGCTCTAGAAGCCAGGCAGCCTCACGCTCTCAAAACGTTCTGGTAATGTATCAGTCACTTCTTGATTTTGTCACTGATCTTAATGAAAATGGGATCAAGACTTCATTTTCTCAGATTAAAACCACACAATAGCCGGCAAAGAGTCTGGGCCTTTCTCTCTTCGGGCTAAGACAGCATAGTGCCAGCTGACTGTGTCTGAGGAGTTGGTTAGGGTGATAAAAAACACCCCTAAAACCTTCCTTCTTGGGGAGAACAAAGAAAGATCCTCTAGGAAGTAGGCGAGTCCTGTGAACTTATATTTTTTAGCATTTCCCACAGTTTCATGTTTGGTTTTCTGGGGTGGACTTCTCCTAAGCCACAGAGGATTTAGAAGCAATGTGTGGAGGTTTTGAGAGGATGTAGGTGTTATCCTACACTTCTCATCCCCTAATGAGCAATGGGATGTGTTTTATAGCACAGCCTGACCATGAGAAAGGAGATGAAGGTCTTGCATGCTGCCTTCTCTGCATGAGATGGCATTTTTTTTCCAGGCCCAGTTTGCCCTATGACATACCAGCTTCTTGTATTCACTGTTGTCACCCAGCTAGCCCTACTCCCCATCCCCTTTCCCATTCCTTTCCCCCAGATCCTCATGGCATCAGTCATCTTTTTTGCACATATTATCTTCCACTCCTGGACCAGACAGCTTGATTCAGCAGTGACAGATTCAACTTCTCTGAATGCAGACTTTCCAAAACAAGTATTTTGGCACAGGGCAATTAGAACCACAGCCTAATGCCAAAACATCCTATGCCAAAACAACCCAGAAAGTGTTGTACTTCCATTTTTCCACAGATGTATTTCGATACATCTTGTATCTGCTTGGCGAAAGAATAAGGTGCAAGGTATAACTTTCATATTCTTTCTGTATCAGTGATTCTATGATTTCTCCTCCAAGTGGTAGCATTTTTTTATAGCACTCAGCAGGGGGCCGAGACCTGTGTTTTTAGCTTTTCTTCTTTTCTGTACTCATTTTCTATACTAATTTTTTAAATTATTTTGAAGTATGTTATTTATGTAATGGGGCTATATATATCTATAGCATGTACACGTGCACAGACATGTATGTATAAATATATAACTTCAGACAGGATGCATTTGGAGTGAAGGACATACACGTATATGTGTATATACATCTATAACTTACATGGAAGGAAAAAAGGGCCCTACATATCCTGTTTTCATACTCTAATTTTGATTATGTTGGGTTTTGCTTGGTATCTCTCTGTAAAAGAACTGGAACTAAAACTTTAAATGGCAGACAGTATAAGTAATAAATAATTAAATGGTGAATGTAAAATAATCCAAAATCCTTGTTATAAAGTAAGAATTTTTCTTACACTGCTGTCCACCTCTGTACGTATTACCTTAAGCATAGCGCAACGTTTTTGCTCGTGAAATGAACACGAAGTAGCAAAAAACCCACAGTATATATCTTTCTCATTACTTTTATTGTTGAAGAGACCCCTTTTAATTGCAACGTAGGAGAGGGGAGTTTACTATGAAAAGAAAATGGCTTGTCTTTAAAGTATAAGGATTTGATCGTGTGCTATTGTTGCCTGCCAACAATGAGCTAAAGAGGTTAATGGATCATAGGTCTGGCAAACAGCCACGCTACCTCCGGCTCCATACATTTAACTGCGCGATCTGGCTTTGGTGCTATTATTATTTTTTTTTCTTTTTTTTCATCGAGGCATGAACTGTTGGTAAATAAAAGTTAGCTTCTACCCAACCTTTTTTCCCCGCAAGCGGCCCCACTTCTGGCTGATGTCGCCTTCCACAGCTGGCGGAGCGCGGGGGAGCGGCCGCGCTGCCTCCGCCGGGAGCGGACAGCGCACGAAAAGTATGCAGCTCCCTCTCGCCCATCTTGCGTGTTTCTTGGGCGCACAGGCGGAGGAGACGGGCGGCAGCCTTACCATGCAAATCACAAAGCGAGCAACTTTCAACGCTGTTGCGGCTATTTTTGATTTCTCTCTTTTTTGGCGTGCGTGTTGCTCCCCCCCC
>WEKW01000444.1:3390-19030 GCA_013389905.1 Sula dactylatra
TAAAAAAAAAAAAAAAAGATGTAAGTAAGCACACACAGACAGGCAAGCACAGACACAACTAACTCCTGTTCGAAGCCACCTGCAATGTCAAAAGTTCTCTTGGAAGACCTGTGGGAGGGACACTGGTGTGCAGGGAACCTAAACTGGATAGTTTTTCCCTCACTTAGAGAAAAGAACATCATCTGTCTAGAAGAAAATTCTCTCTTGGGGCTCCTTTGCTATCATTAATCTTAGGGCTTAACTTTCGGGGTTTACAATTTCACAGCCACGAACAAAACAAAAGCCTTATAATGTATGGTGTGGCATACCTTGCTTAAGCAATGAGACATGACATGAAGTTTTGTGAGATTATTAGCACACCATGGTTGGTGTGATAACATGAAAGGCCAAAGGTCAAAAGTGTCAGAGTGACTTTAATCACCCAGAAAGTATCCTAAATTACCCTGAAGTGCATTTCCTGGTCTGTCTCATACTGCTGTGAAGCAGAAATATGTTCAGGCAAATACAGTTTAAGCTGAGCATTTACTGGGCATTAAGAGTGCTGCAGCTTATCTGCCCAGGTGCCAGTAAGCAAGCACTCATTTATTACCACACTACTAAGCTAAGTCACAGCTTATATTATAAACACAAGTTACCCTACAAAAGGTTCACATTCTTACAGGCAAGGTTAAATATATAGTTGGGTATCTGTTTTCCTTCCTTTACCAGCTTCAAGTATCCCAGAGTAGCCTCTTTTGATGCTAGATGTAAAATCTCTTTGTTGTAGCTTCATATAGGAGAAAAAACATGAAACTCTACATCCAACAGACTGTATGACTGATAATTAGTCATATCAGCACTATAATATACATCTTTGGAGAACTAATTCAGTATTTAGCTGGAGCATCTGGTACAACACACCACCAAAAATCTATAAACACCTTCCAATATCAGTATTACACCTCACCATATGCCATGACCATGTGGACCTCCACTGCAGCATCAGCTCTAAGACACAATTCTGTCCTTAACTACAGAACAGGAATATTTGCTTTCCTACAAGGATTGAGAGCAGCATCAATTCAGAAAGTGAGAGTACAGTCAGATATGTTCCAGTAGACAGCAGTGGAGCTTGGTCGCTAGGTTGGCAGAATGCACCTGAATTTTAAATGTACGAGTCTGAACTTTGTAAGTGATTACCTTAAGATTTCATGCTTTGCCATCTCCATGTATTTACCGAAGCCAAATACCTAATTCTTCTGATAGCTATTTATTGTATCGTCATATACAGAAACTTACATTTTAGACATGTTTGGACCACATCTGCAAAACAAGGCAGTGCAAGAATTTTCCATTTCTTGCATTTGAGAAGGCCATTTTATGTGTTGTCTAAATACATATTTTGAAGGTTTTTAAAAATGTGTTTAGTCCTATTCAAGAAGGGCAAGATGACAGAAAATTTTCTTCCACAGAGAGAATGTAACAATCTCTGATGAAGTCTGTTAGCCAAAGGCAAAAGACTTGAACCTTCAAATCTTGTGTTTTGCCCAAAGAATGCATCTAATCAAAGCAGGTTTTGCACAGGTACACTTAACTGGTAGAAGTAATCCAAAACATGTCTCATGATAGCAGGATGCATATGTAACTCCTGAAAAATGCACAAACTCCTCTGGTACAAAACCATCCAGAGCACCCCCCACTTCTTCTGAGATCAGCGGAGTACAAGAACACTGTAACATAATTGCTAATTAATTGACTGTGGAAATCTTAGATAAAAACCACATCGTTGCCAGTTTGTTAAATTTGGCAGTCTGATGTGTCAAAACAGAAGCCAGCTGCGCCTCCTCCTTGCAAGCTGAAAATTATCGATATACTCTCCACATCCTTTGTGGCTGCAAACAAATAATATGTTCACATGGTGCACTCCTCTGCGTAAAAATAGCTAGGTACTGCTTACAGCTTACCGCGCTGTTTTTTCTTCCCACTGTTCAGTGACTGCTCTTTGCTCACAACTTGACTCTCATGGTACTCATTTAAATATCACTCAGTGTGGATTCCTAATGCAGCTTTGAGCAGGAAAGAGAAAAATGAGGTTGATAAAGCAAAGAACTGAAAGCTTTACTAGAAAATCTCCCCTAGCATGTCTTGCATATGCTGGGAAATTGGCAAACTGGCAAACTCTAACTGAAGAATCAAACTTGGGCAGTTACTCATGCTGCTGCCAAATTCAAGCCAGGCCAAGTCATTGAATTACACTATAATACTCTCCATTATTAGAGCCCAGCTTTTTCTGCCTTTGAACCCACTTACTTGGCTAACCCACTCAGATGCCATGTCAAAGCCTGTGGCCATCCTGGACCTGTGCAATGCAAGTTACAGTCCTGCTACCCCAGCCAGTACATCCCAGCCAGAATCCCAAAGTACACTGGTCTCCACTGAGATGTTGGCCCTTGGAGAGAGGTTTGCACAAAAGATGTAAAGCAGCTAAAATATTGTCCCAATTCTCTAATCCTCATGAGTGATTCAGCACTGGATGAAAAGTGACTGGCGACTCTGTTTCTGAAGAACACTCCTTAGGTACCTGGCACAGTGAATCTACACCACTGAAAACTCATTTTTAAGAGAAAGGATTGTTCTCTGTCTGGTGGCAGGTTGAGGCAGGAAGCTTTATTTTGCCAAGCTAGCAGGAAATGGAGAAATCCCTCCATTTCAAATGATGCAACAGAACAGGACCCAGAGAATGTTATATAAGTGCCTGTGGAGGTCAGGTAAACTTTTAGCCAAGCAGAGCTTGTGCTGGCTACCACTGTGCTGAGCAGCGTGTATGTAACTGACAGGCTAGTGTCAAATATCATGTTGCTGAGACACATATTCTCCCAAAAAAATTCATTTATTCTGGCGGGGCAGTAAATAACTGGTTTTCTTTTTCTCACTCACTTAATTGGATTCCAGCTACTCTAAGATATGAAAATATTTTTAGAACCTGTTTGTTAAGATTTGCCAGAGGAGGATGAACCTGCCTTTTAAACCTGCAGTGGAATACATCTGTGCACAGAAACTGAGACAGACCTCATGGGTCTATGCAGAGACAGCAGGAGGCAAGAGGGATCACAGTCAGGAAATATACAGTCCACTTGCGTTAGATACTGCAAATCCAGAAAAGTGCCAAATTTAAAGGAAGTGGCCTCTTGAATGCAGTTTGGTTTGCACCGTTGTAGCATGGGCAGTTGAACACATGAAATACATGTATTGCTTTGAAAAACACTACTTTACACTGCTTCCAAATTTTCTCCCCCCTCGCCCCCCAACTAAAGTAGGATAACTTTTGCTAGTTTTGGAGATGATTAGTAGGAGTGAAGCCATTAGTTACATGATTACCTATAAAGAAGCAAGGTTCCCTCTCTCTTCTATTTCCAAGAGGGAGCAGGTGCCTCTAACAACTAGCAAGAGCATGCATGACTCTCCATCTCTAGATTACACAGCCAGTGCTTCCTTACCTCATGTTGGTAACTGCCTATGTGTTACCAACCTCATGTTGGTTACAGCCAAGCACTGGCCTGCAAGATCTTACCTGCAGTAGGTGGTGAAAGGATGATTACTCCTCGTGGGTAAATCTCTGTGTCCCAGAAGCTAGCACTCAAGTGGACAGCATAAAACATGGTAGGATATCTGCACAGCACTGGACATTCACCAATTTTTCATTCCGTTCACTGTCCTACGCTGTTAGAATTTCCCAGATGGAGGTTTTCCTTTTCTGTCTGTCTGTGCCATTGTAAGTTCTTCCCATTTTTGAAACAGCAAGGGTCCTTCTGGTGGCTCCTAAGAAGAATATTAGAAAAAAACCTGAAACCATCTTCTGCACCTGGACTTGGATGGGGAATAGATATCCAGTTGTGGGCCACATTGGCAATGTTGGGTTACAGACATTTCAAATCTCACCACAGCAACCATCTCCTTTCCTCCCTAGCAGCCCGTGTGTCTGCACAAACTGTCCTGATAAAGAGGCATTCTGCTAGTAACCTCAGGATTTATACTGCATCACCTTTCACCTCCTCCCTCCACCGTGCTCTTTTCCCTGGGGTGCACTCCTGAAATAATGAAATACTTGCCCTGAGGCACTCAGGGGTCCTGGAAACTCTTGCAAACTACACAGAACTGAGGAAGACACCAGGAGATACTTTATATCCAATCACAAAAGAAAAATTTTGCAAACTTGCCATTTTCAAGCTGTCTACTAAAAATTGGCAAGGATCAACCAGACAGGGTATTTCAGAGATTGTCCATGAAGCCCCAGAAACAAATGCTAGACTTCTGAAATGACAGAACTATGCATGAATACTTCCTTCTCTAAGAGAATAACTTATTCTAGGAACCACATGGTAAGGCATGAAAGAGTTTTGACAGTTTATTCATCAGTTCTACTAACAAAACAAAATAATGTTTCACAAAAGGACAACCCTAATTTCTCTTAGAATCTGTTTTTCTTCACTGACTTTCTCGGGTTAAACAAATCCACTTTATCCCCACTCACTAGCTACCAGAAACCTAAACTCTGTCAGAACAGTTACAAGTCCAAATATTAAGACATACTGTTTGCTATTTAGAAAATAAAAAAAAGGGTTAAATTCATGACAGGATCTTAGCATTCTAATAATCAGCAAAACCACATTACAGAGAGGCGTAAGCTAGAGGCAACACACAGCACGTAGCTGTGGGAATGAATAAAAACCCAAACACGTAAGTGCATTTAGAGCTGTGAAATTTAAAAATGATACAATATGTGTATTTCACACTCAAGCTGTGGCATTCATGTGCTAATGGGAATTACCAGGCCTTGATGACAACATCAGTCCTCCCCAAGAAAAAGAAAGCAAGTTCATAATTGTTTGATGAGGATTTGTTTGACTCTTGACAAATGATTTCCAATAGAAAATGACAGGGGGGAGAAAAAGCCCTGACTTCAGAAGACATTCAAAATGCTTTCATTTCAGTTAGAACTTGGTTTTCACAGCTTGTTTCAAAATGCATGAAGGCAAGGACTGGATTGCTTAAAGAAAGAAGGAACTATTTATTAATATCAGTTAACACAGGGACTAAACGAAAAAAGGTGGGGCTTCTGGGTGTGGATTTGCAGAATCTTGGTACTTCTTGGCTGTGGTCATGCACTAATGTCTCTGGTGTCACTGCGGATTTGGGCAGTCTCTCTATCACGGACTTTTTCTTTTATGCTGTTGGACTTCAGGTGGATTAATGCCCTGGCACAACTAGCTCTGTAGTACAGCCTGAAGGAGAAGATGAGTTGTCATTTCTCAGAAATGGTAAACCATTTCTTGCTCAGCTGTATGAAGTGAAACTCTACATTTCGTCTTAGAGCCCCATGGCATGAGCTATTTCAAGGACCATGGGTAGATCCTGAAAAGCAACCAGCCAAGCCTTTGAAGACAGGAACCAATTTCTTTCTGGATCAAAACTGATTCAGTTTAAGGTGATGAAGCTACACATCCAAAGCTAATGGAAAAACTAAATTTACATCTCTCTTTAGGAGTGCTGCTAGAAGTATAAAAGACCAAACAGCTTCCCACTAACCAGTGCTAATCTGTTCCATCCAGAATCTTCAGACAAACATCTCAGAAAATTGATATTTTTTCCCCTTTAGACATGAGCAAAGACACAAATCCACAGTCAGTGAAGCAAAGGTATTCAGTGCAAACCTAGATGAATAAATAGTGCTGAAGATCTAATTGTGATAGTCATTTGGGTGACACTGAACTTTCCTCAACTTCCTCCATGGGAGGTATGGAGAAGGCAGAGCCAGACTCATCCCAGCTGGAGAACAGGAGATCTCTGGTCACCACAACGGTGGTCAAACACCAGAATGGGGGCCCGAAGAGGCTGTGGAGTGTTCAGCCTTGCAGATATTTGAACTCAGCTGACCAAGGCCCAGAACAACCTAAATCAGATGGCCCTGCTCTGAGAGGGGGATTAGACCAGAGACCTCCAGAGGTCATCTCCAGCCTGAATTGCTCTACCAGTTCTACCTCTTACAGTCAATAAATTCATGCATCCATCAAGCTGCAATGGAGTATAATTCTATCATTGTTTTTCTACCATAACATCCAGCTTTAAGCACAGGAATTTTAACACAGCAATATTCAGTGAAACATCAGGATCTTTCAATAAAGGATATAAATACATCCCATAGGAAGGAT
Source organism: Sula dactylatra (assembly GCA_013389905.1). Lineage (NCBI taxonomy): Eukaryota > Metazoa > Chordata > Aves > Suliformes > Sulidae > Sula > Sula dactylatra. Next base: position 9,579 of record WEKW01000444.1, read on the forward strand.
CTGTTTCTCCTGCCCTGCTGTCTTGTTACATGGAAAGAATCAGTCCACCAGGAACCACCTTCAAGGGGTCCATAAAATAACAGCCATCGAAGATCTCTGCTCAGGTAAATGCTATACCAGCAGATTTTGTGAGGGAATGGTAATTTTTCCAAACACCTTCAGCTAACAAGCTGCTAGAACAGAATCAACATTGCTGAATAATGTAGTGTTACTAAACTATTCTACCACCCGCATCTATTATTCTCCCACTTCAGCAATACCGTTCCTCCACCTCAGTAAGCCAAGACCAAACTCCCTTCTTAGTCTTGTGCAAACAACAGGAGCTTTGGGCTATCCAGTTTTACATATGCCATTAAAATCATTAATACATTTCTTCTCCTGGACTGTGACATTATTATCACTAAGCACATATTTCTGCAAATAAAATGCTGTGACTACACAAGAAGAGACAAAACTGTGTGCTCAGTTCTTGCAAATACATAACCTGCTGTCATGGTATTCTGACTCTCCAAAACAGTCCAAAGGAGGCCAAGACATCCATTTGTCCTATAAAACAGCTGTTATTCATTTTTCATGAGAGCATTTTTGGACTGATAGCTAGAACCAGTATAACTCCTGAATCACCAGAATTTGCTGCATGCAAAGTTTTCGATGATACTTGTGTTAGACACCAACTGTCCCTTCTCAGAAGCATGCTGCTTCCTTAGCCTGGCCTTCAGGTCACAGTCTTGCCACCCATTTGCTGTGTGACCTAGAGGAAGAGTTTGCTTCCTTTGCTGTCTCCATCCTCACTCTCCCAAGACTGAGAGACACATTCCCTGACCTGACGGTTTGGGGGCAGGCTGCTAGCAACCAGCAACCCACCTCTGTTCATCAGCTTTGGAGGTCTTCTGTAAACACAACCTATTTTGTCCTGCAGGATGCAATTTGGATGGTTTAACAGTGTGTTTTGGGAGTGGTTTTGGTGGGACATAGGCATTCCCGCTCCTCTGGTTTGGCCTCCCAAAGGAACCTCTCTGCTTCCAATCTTAACTTGGGTTCTGTCGTTTCTTTTGACTCATTGATAGTCCTTGACAAAAGTAATGCAAACGTTCAGCTATACAGTTAACAGCATCTGAGGAGAAGGAAGTCAGGCTTCACTATAAATTAGTACTTCACAAATGAAAGTTAAGGCCCTCTTTGGAAAAATTAATCAATCCACAACTTTTCTCAGCCTGTCTGCCTTTTGCTAGTCATTTTCAAGATCATCTGAGAGCTTTGCAGTTAAATACTTCATTTTCCTTTGATGTTTTGAAGAATGAATCAACATGTATGCAGAAAATACCACTGGCGATCAAATCAAAAGTCATTGAATAAAGTGACATTGCTCCTGGTTTTAGACAAGTTTCAGGCTATCTGCCCATACCAACAGATGCTGCAGTATCAGTTACATTCTCCAAGTTGTCCTGACACCATGAAACAGACAGCCAAACAAAACACCAGGAGAGAAGCCACGGAACTTTCCTCTACCTACTGCCTCCTTTTGTGTTGAAAATGAGATAGGCAGCCCACAAAGGAAAAACTGCTGTCAAGCAGGGTTTGTAATGACACTGTAATTGCTTTAGATTGTGCAATTAAATATCAAGAACACTCACGTCCTTTGACAGAATTACTTTTTTGGTTGCTGCAAACCAACCATTAATATTTCCACAAACTTCTGGGTGGAGAAAATGGCATTTAGTAGCTATTTAGGAACATTTCCTATGGACAGCAATGTTAGCATACAGCATCAGGATCAGTTGTAGGCACAGCAAATTTTTGGATGACAGTGTAAGATCCTAAGGGCACCAATCTTTTGCTCAGTCCAATAGTCCCATAGTTTGAAACCTTCAGACTCTGACTCACTCCTTGCAGGCATCCTGAGAAAAATTGCCTTGGGCAGTCCCTAGGTGTATGTGTTTCACCTAGCACATTCCTGTGCTGATGAAAGAGCTTTAAGATGGAGGGAATCCAATCTCCTTTCTGTAAATGAGGAAAGACTCTGGGACACCTGCAGATAATTTCCCCAAGAGCCAAGGCAGGAAACAGAGACCTGTTCTTGGTTTTCTTATGGCTTCTTCATCAATACACAACAAGTCCAAAGAGGAGTTATGTGTTCAGGGACTGTCAGTTCCAAAAGCACATCTGACAGCTCACCCTGATTTTCTGTTTCATTTCCACTGTCAGCAGAAGCTTGTCATTTTGCTGAGATGAGCAAAGGGATTTCACAAAAAAGTTTTTCTTTATGCTTCCCAGATGGGAGGTCAGTGGTCATGCCTTAAAGCACAAGATTTTAGACAAAAACACCTATTTCACATGAAAGAAGCCTTATGCGCTTATCTAGATACACATATGAGGACAGCAGCTGTATTAATTTCACCAATGGTGATAATTTCTGCAGGCTGCACCAGAACATATAGTCTGAGAAGGTAAAAAACCAAAAATCTACTTTTACTTCCAGGTGCCTTACTGTATATTTGCTTAAAACGTGTTTGCTTCAAAAGAGTTCCTTCAATTAATAACTCCAGATGGAAGGCAATTTTTCCTCTAACACAGTTCACTGCCCTATTTTCATCTGCCTATAGCACATAGCTGCTAGATATTATCTCCCAGTAGATTGTCTTGCACTGGAGATCAGGAAGAAAAGTTGTTTTCTATTAATCAGTTTTCTAATTCTTGCTAATGTTCTATACTGCTGACATTAACAGAAACGTTATTGCCCAGTAACAAGGTATTGCCACATTTCACTGCACTGTGACATTACTACTGCTGTTGATTCACTTAGTGCCCTAATCATCACCATCTTTCTCTGTAGATGCAATTTCACATGGAAAGATTTCATTCTTCTTTGACATTAAAATATACTCCCACTTTTCCTAGTCCACACTGAAAGAGTCTAATTTAATCCACCCATTTTTCTTTAGTATGCCTCTTTGCAATGACGTCAGGCTTTGTGAATGCAGAGCTACACTACCACTGCCTTGCAGCTTGCACAGCTGCTCACACCCACCACAGAGTAAGCAGAGTGAAGCTCTCCTGCCTCATCTGACGTGGTACAAATGCCACAAAAGCAAAGAGCAATGGCGAATTGCAAATTCTGTTTCTTAGCAGCAGCTTGTAGCCCTCCCCTAACATCACTTGGTTTTGGCAAAGTCTTTATAATGCGATCTCGGGTCTGACCCAGTGGGAGTGACCAAGTCCTCCCAGATTTGAGAGAAATACCATGGGCTTCATGGGGATGGAGATGCAGCACAGGCAGGGGGCTGGTTCACCTCACCCTCCCTCCAGAGCAAAGATAGGGAGAGAAATGGCTGGAGGAGGCAGAGCAAGTGTTCAGCACACACGTTGTTCAACAGAGGAAGTGCCACTGGAGGGAACGCTTGAACTGATCCTCTTTGTCTCAGTCATGGTCTTCCCAGGACAGGAGAAAGATGTTGCACTGCTTCCTCACTGTGGTGCGATCCCACCACAGACTTCTATCCAAAGCCCTGGGAGATGGTGGCCTAAGATAAAATGTGGTAACTGGACCATTGGATTGAAGGTGTTAAAAGGTCACACAGTCAGAAGAGATGGCAGGGCACGCTAATACCATTAAACACACCAGCAAGATTTAGTCAGTCTGCCCAGAAATTGGGGAAGCTGGGGCATGTCCTGCAGCTGGGCCCTGCACTGGGCTGGCTGCCACCAGTCCCCATAGCAATGGTGCCATGTGTACCGCAGCCTGGAAACCCCTGAGCTGTACTTCTGCAAGTTTCTGACAAAGACCAAGCATGTTGTCTGCAAGATATGCCTGAGCTACCTCAAAAATTGCTGATTCAGATACCCGTGGCAACACAGATACTACAGGGAGAGAGCAGCAGAGGTGAATACACCATGTGTAAACCACACTACTTGCCTGGATTTGATATTTCACAGTTACACTGTTGGAAGAAGATGGCATAGTCAGCTTTAGACTGTTCTGGCCATGCCTGCATGAGCTGTGCCCACATCCTGACTGTAACATAAGCCTGTGCTGTATCCACGTATTTTCTGTATTTTGGCGTATTGACACTGAAGTTTTCCCAAAAGCGGGATTGTTCACCCAGTGTGCAATATGCCAAGATACACACAGAGCAGAGGTATTTTATTAATTTCATATTTGCACAAAGATGGCTGCTAGATGGTAACTCCACAAAGCTAGCACACCACACAAAGAAACGACAAGGTATTTATCTTGTTACATAATTAGTAAAAACCTGGCTAAATTCATACTCATTGGTTAGTAATTATCATCTCATCTGCTATTGGTTAGCTATATTTTACTTAACCTCACTAGCTATGTAAATTAGCACACATGCACCTTACAGGAGTGGGAGCAAGTCTTTTCAGTCCTGAACTGAGTCGGTGGTCATGATCTCTCCCTGCCACCTTTTACCTTTCTCCTAGTTACCACAGTTTTGACTGACTTCACATTTCATCACCCAGCTTTCAGCATCTTTTCAGGTGGGATGTTCCCTTTTATCAGTCTTTCAGTTCTTCTTCAACAAATACTTTCTTATCTCTTAACTCCCTCCTCTGACTGCCAGAGTCTGTTTTGCAAAGCTTACATGGTTCATTGTTCTTAGTTGAAAATGCCATTCTCTGCGGTATATCACTTACAGAGCTGATTGCAAAGACCACCAACTAAAAATTCTTGCAGCTGTGTAAGTTACTCGGTGGACAAATGCTTAGTGTCAAGTGTCACACACTGTGGATCTTTGATCGGACACAGTTCAATACAGTGTGAAGGGCAAAAGGCAGCTTGTGAAAGAGAAATTAGTATTTCCTCATAATATCAGAGGTGCCTCACAAGCATGAAAAATGGAACAGAGATAAATATGAAAGGTCAAGAAAAAATCCCAAACTCTTCACTTTCCAAGCAAAACCCTGACAAGTTCTGAATATATAAAAGCCAACTTCCCAGGTCATGGAAACCTGCATTTTACTCACAGACAAGGAAATGTCTGATTTATTTTAAAATCTGTATTTTTTCCATGTTTAGGCTTCTCCTGGGACCTCACATAGTGTTAATAAAGTATCTTGTTATTCTGGAGATAACATCAGAAATAAGTATATGCTCCAAAATAAAAGAAGTTTGTATTCACTAAACTGAAAGTCACCACCTTAGATAAAGTCTGCATGCATGAAAGAAAAAAGTTTCTCATTTGCATTAAATTACCCATAAAAAGCCCAACATTGTAATTCAGTGTAGACCCCCTGAATTTTCAGTGTATCAAAATTAATTACATACTTCAGAGCAATTTTGCATGAGCCAGTGCCTTTTATCCTTCACAGGTATACTGAAACATTCAGATGCACTGGAGAATTACATTATTAAACATGCTGCAGAGCATATTAAAAATGGACTGCTGCTTCAAGTTTGTTTGTTCTGCATATTAATTCCCTTTCTGGCTCTTGCTAATAATCATTGCTATTACTTCAATCTAAACCAGTTAATCACCTGATTGCGAGGAGAGGGGGAAGGACAAAGAATGAGGGAAAAAGAAATCTCATGAGGCTGAGTAGTGCCTTCGGTCAACAGAGAATGAGGGCTTTCACAGAAGTCAGCTGCCTCCTTGGGTCATTGCTCTGAGATGGTGCCACAACCCTCAAAAGGCTGCAAAAGGCTTGCTCTGCCTGTGCCAGCACACCAGAAACCCAGCCGTCACATTGCTACTGAAAGACGGCCAGAGCATGCACAAAGCGCTGGCATGAGAAGGTCCTCCATCCTACAGCAGCAGCTATTCCCTGCCCTCACCTCCCTGTCGGCAGCAGAAGCAGCAAACTCACCATCCCACAGACTTCTGTCCCCAAAGTCTCATCTCTCACTCCCATCCTTCAATCATTTTCCACATTTGCTTTACAAGTGTGCCAAGCTGTACCTCATTAACAACTATGCAGTACAGAGATGTTCAGTCAATATTTAAAGACTAAAGGAGAGAAACAGAGAGATTAAATTACTTGTTAAAAAAACCCAAAACCACACAAAACTCATATCAACACAGTTGTAAAGGATTTCAAAGGCATCGTTGTATCAGTTCGCTCTTGACCACTGATCCACAGCTGCATTTCCTCCTGAGGTGACACACTATTGGGTGCTTAGGCTTTAGCTTGTCTATCAGGTAGCATCAGATTTTGCCTTCACCCAGGCCTCCTGCTGAAGCACGCACTGTGGTGAAGAACAGGCTGCCCAACAGCCGCAGATGGCCAGCCACGCACCGCTTACAGCCAGAAGGACATACAGGCTGCAGTGCGCGTCTTCACAGGACCCACATGCCGTGTTATCCCTGGATGTGCAGCCGTCTCACAGTCGCTGCGTCAAGATGTTGGGATGTGGCAGGCCCTGGCTGAGAATTTGTTGCCCCTCGGGGTGGTGCATCACTGCAAAGCAGCCTGAACCGTTGCCGCCCAGAGCTGTCGGGACAGGTGGGTCCCTCGGGCACCCTTGGCACAGCAATGGTGCAACAAAGTTGTTGCTACCACCAAACCTGTGTTTTACCCTGGACTGTCTGCAGAGCAGGGCTGTTAACTCATTAACCACAGCCCAAGCTCACAGTGCGCACACAAAACTCCCTCAGCACTTGGGTGCCCAGGACCCCTCTCAGCGAGAACGGGGGACATGACCAGCTTGCCCATGGCTAATGGATGCCTGCTCACAAGACGGGTTGAGGCACCTCTGCGATGTTAGTTGTCCCTCTAGTGTAACCTGTTAAAGAAGGACCAGCAGGCATTTAAAAAGATAATGCAGTTGTGAAATAGCTGACAGGGATCGTGACAGTGTTACCCTGCTATTGAAGCTGGCCTGTGTGGGAAGGGGTTGGCAAGCCACACAGCATGCTGTTTCTGCATGACTCTCAGACCTTCCCTTTTGCCAGGCTCTTTGCCTGCTCAGGCAGGAATCAGCTGCAGGACTCATCGTTTCTGAGATTGCTTGGCCAAGGCGGCCGCTTTAGAGCGATCCATGCTGGAAATGCTGTTCAGCCTGCGTTCCCCGAACTGGGAGGTACCAGTGCACGCAACTTCCATGAAGTGGGGGGTGTGTGTGTGTGTGTGAAGGTGTTTCCACAGAAATGAAGTGGGTTATTCCACAGATATCAATAAACCTGTAAAGTACTTGAAATTTATTGTGATAGAACCGTGTAGAATAATACTATTTAAAAGCTTTATACTTCACTGCTCCTCCCAGCTCTCCTTCTCCTTCTGAATGAGACACACTTTTTCATGTTCTCCTTGGTGTCTAGGCCTTCAGCTTAATACGCGGAATTGAGTATACACAAATGGACAACTGTTTGAAGGAGACTGAGGTGATGCAGAGTATCTTGATTTTGACATTGAATAAAAGAAAAACAATCTGACTGGAAAAGACCTGCATCAGAGGAGCTGACATCTAAAGAGCACTGAGGCCACATAAATAGATTTGTATGGTCTATAAAGTCCTACAGCCACAGACAAGGGAAAGAGCAGGCTCTTCTGCTACCTGCAAAAGTAGTATATTTTCTCTTTCAGGAGGCAATGGTGGTGAGAAGGATGGAAAAATGAAGAGGCAGTTTGGATGCCTTCCCAGGCCTGTGAACTCAGCAAGGTTTGCCCATTGCTAACATGCAGTGCTGTCTAATTTCTCCCCCTTAGAGATGTGCTGCTTTCTAAAATGGACTGGGAATGAGCACTGTCCCCCTTCAGCCTGCAAGGATTGTCTCCTTTCTTTCTCTGCTCAGGAAAGACTCTGGCCTCTGCCACTGGCCTGAGTGCATTAAAACAGCAGCTTCTCTGGAAAAACAAGAATTTTCCTTTACTCTCACACTTCCTGAAGTCTCTCCTTTCTCCTAAAAATAACACCCAGCACAATTTTAGATATTCTCTAAGGCACTTTGTACTCTTGCTCCTTCTCAGAACACAGAATCCTCAGACATGAAATACCAAGTAAATCACAAAAACAGAGCAATGTGATCAAACGTGGTAAGCCAGATTCTCAAGAAACAGAAATTGATACAACTCTGTTGAAATCCTTGGAACTAAACCAACTTAAATTAAGTAAAAGATTAAGAACCTGGGCCATAGGCCAAATACACTGTTACTTTTTAGTCTTGTGTTTGAAGTGGTGGAATGCAGTGTTCAGTGCCGAGAGATGTTGTGTATGGTTAAAAGATGTCAAATTTCTTTGCACCACTTACATTCCCTTCTTCTAACATTTCCCTCACTATCGTTTAACCACTTTCTGTCAAATATCCACATCACCTTTATAGTGGCTTCTCTCAAAGTTTCTCAAACAGTGAAACTTGTTAGCAAAACACTGTTGGAGGTGCTTTTGAAGAAGCTACCAAAGAAGTGTGTTGCCTCATGGTTTGGTTGACGAAAGCACATGTTCCTCAAGCCTGTCTCCCAGACTCTGTTTTGTGGAAATAACACATGTGCAGACCTGAGCGTATGGAGAAGACCTCTCCTGCTGCAATCACTGGCATTCAGGTATGGGATTTCTGGCCGCCCATATTAAGATTCCTCAGTCTCCATCAGCTGGAACGGTACTGTATGCCAGATCACCATGTGTGGTGGAGTGGCTGTGTATCGCATTCTCCATGCAAAAATATTACTTCTGCCTTTGCTAAAAAAACTGGAGAGCTGTTAAGTCTGTTTTCCTCTCAATTTTGTACAGCTAGAAGAGAAAACCCAGACCCAGGACAACATTTCGTGAGCCATTAATAAAGTACAGAAGATGACAGAACTCTAAAAGACAGCTTCAGTTTAAGGAACACCACAGTGCAACAATGAAGTTTAAAATGTGTGTAGAGTTCAGAATGCATTTGGTGCAGTATATGTGAGAAGGTCATAGCTCTGCCATCTTCAAGACATCATATTTAAGGCAATCAGCTCCTGCAGCCCTCCTGCACGGGAACTTGAGAATGCCAGGATGCCACATGAGCATCAAAATTGGCAGCAGCTGCCCATTCAAGATGGGTTGGTATGGGTCTTTCACAACTTTACACCTGAAACTCTAATGGTGTGCATTCAGGAGGTGTCAACATCTCACCAGCACTTGCTAGAAGTTGCAGGCATAAAATGCAAGATGTCTCTCTAATAAAATTCTGATGGACTGTTCCCAGGCTGAGCATTATTACTCCTACTCCAGCTACTGCTGACCCACAGGAATGAACTTGAATGGTTTTCCTGATAGATACTTTCACCTTCCAGTGGATTAGACAAATTACAGGAGCCAGCTCCTGCATACTAGTGCGGGACATCTTGGAAAGAGAGGTGAAGTGAAAACACTGTAGAGAGATCATGATGAAGAAACTTACTCCTATACTGATGCAGATCCTTAAGCCTTGTCTGTGCATTTAACTGTTTCCTCCTGCTTCCACCTAGGTCCATCAAAAAAGAAGAAAAACCCACTCCTTCTGAGACGATTATACTAACAAGGC
>WEKW01000444.1:19092-65567 GCA_013389905.1 Sula dactylatra
CTAACAAGGCAGTATGGAGCACCTCACCCCTCATTCATATGCTAGCCACTACCACCTGTGTGAAGAATGTGCTCCAGACAATCTGGTTAGAGTCTACTTTTAATTATCTGGTAATTTATTTTGCAATGTAGCAGTCTGTGTTCTGTTCAACAGCTGATTTTTGCTCTGTGATAATTTGTTTTTATCATAAAAGATCTTCAAGGTCAGCAAAGGCGGGTAAAAAATATTAAAATTGTTTAGAATATGAATTTAAAAATAAAATGGATGAGTAAACAACACATTTCTCACAGCTTTGTCTTAGTAGTGTGTAGACACACTTTTTGTCTTGACACTTGCAGGCTGACAGCATCTGTGCCACATTTTCCTCTGAAGTAGCAAGAGAGGAGGTTGGAATTAATATTTGTTTAGGTCTTGTTTTAAGCTAGCTTTATGTAGTACACACCCAACAGGCATGCACAAACTAAAATGTATGAAAAGTTTGTTTTTCATCTCCTTTTCCAATGCAAATCCTGAATGTGTTTCAGATTTGCCATCATTTAACATCAGGAGACCTGAATGCTGTGCATGAGTGCTCTAATTTGTCAATAGCAAAGACAGCTTTAACCAGGGGCAAAACAAGGAGGTTTTAGAGATGGGCTTTACTCTTGCACCAGCCAGATAAGTATCAGATTGCATTGTCAAACAATTTAGCATTTTTTTTACCAACATTTTTTACTAAAGGTTGCTCATTTACTGTCTCTCTGTTTTCTCGGGCTAATCTTTTGGGATAGCAAGGACAGCTGGCTTCCTCCTCAGCCATAATGCTCATGTGTCTGGGTGTGAATGGGCTTCTCTGGCTTTATAAAAGCTATCCCAGTTTTAACCTTCACAGGGAAAACAGACTGTTGTACAGCTGGCTGTCAGTGCAAACTACAGTCTGCCCCTTACTCTGGAAGAGGGGGATGTTTCCAGACATCATACTGCAGGGGGTTTTATGCATAAAGAATACACTTCCTCAAAGCCACATTCAACAAGTCCATCAGTGTCATTTCCAGCTTAATCCCACCTGCTTCACAGTCATTTTGTTTGCTTGTCTTGTGTTTGACTTTTCTATCTGCCATGATTTATACGCAGATTCTGGCATCCTGGCTCTGGCTGACCAGCCCTCAACTTCATGCACAGGTCTGTGCCATTCCCTGCAATAACACAAGTAAAGATCTCACATGATAGTTCTTACTAGTTAAGGACACCCTCCTTTCACCCTAACTCCTCTAAGTAATCCCATGCCACTGCTTACTTTAACGCCCTCGATTTGAACAACACTAAAACAATGTTTTACTTCCAGGAAAATTCCTATCAAGATCAAAATAATTGTTTGTGACTCCTTACTGTCTGCCACACAAGAACAGGAAAGAGTTCAACACAGACTAATTTATTTTGCTTCCTTCAGTTGCCTCTGACTGATGAAAACATGGAAGACCCCTGGAGACTAGAAAGAAAAAGCTGAGAGCAACAAAAAATTCAAAACACAATTATAGCTCCCAGTTCAAACATATCAATTTACCTCCTACGCTTCCACACTACCTGCCGTAGCTAGGTTTCCTACACAAATAAGGACTGGATGGCATCTGCCTCTGCATCCATTGTCATTTTCAGTTTGACAGGAGAGCCAAAAAGGTGATTAGCCAGTAGTAGGTGGCTGTGCAGGAGTGAGAAAACACACAGCCCCTGCTAAAAGGATGCTGACCACAGGAAGAACTTGATAAAGCAAGATCCAGGTGGTGGGAAGGCTTTATAAACATTCTTAACTGCAAACAAAGCTTTCACCAATACTTAAGTCATCCTCCATAACTATCTACATCCATCAGCTTGGAGAGAAATCCTCAGGAAACCAAGCACTATTAATTCCACTGTTTATTGAACTATTCACTTGTTTGTAGCACGCTGCCAGTACCTGTCTTAGACTGCAAGCTCCTGGGGACAAGTCCCCACTTTGTTTTGCTTACACAGTAATAAGCATTGTACAAAACCTCTGCCTAACGTTCTCATTCTGGGAGATCCGGCATGCAATGCAAACAACCTCAGCTTGCTTTGATATGGCAAAATCAAGCTCTTCACCCCAGTTATCAGGGAAATTTAAGCAGGCTTCAAACGACATAGTGGTGGCACAGAATATAACCTCCTTCTGCAGGTGCTAAAGCAGAGAGTTACTACAGAAGTCATAGCTGTGATTCAGAAGAAATGTTTTCCTTTCAGTCCTGTGTATCTTTCCAAGCAATGAGATGACCACAAAAAGCTGCAGAAATGGATGTAAACATAATGCCTAGCCAAAGTATTAACTTGTTCATCAGCCATTTCCTGTGTGCCATGCTAATTCAAGCACTGAAAAAGCATCCTCCAAATTGATGCATGTACAGTATGTGGTTTCTTAATCGGCTGTTAAGGTTAGAAGAATACCGATTAAGAAACAGGAAAATGATTTGTTACTACCATCAGCAGCTTCAAGCTTCAGGCAGGTTCAGCGTAGACTCTAACTATACATTTATTTACAGTTTAGTACAGCAAACTTCCACAAGAAGGGGCCAGAAAGAAAAAAAAAAATCCTGTAAAGTAGCTTTTGTGCCAACACTGACAAATTGCTTAGCATTTCCCACTGCTGAGGTTAAGTGCTGGGGCATGTCAGAACAGACCAAAAAACATTCTGAGAAGGCAGAACTTCATCAGCCTGCTTTGTTTTTCTAAATTTAGGAACCAGCCCAGAGAGTCTCAGAGGACAAAACGCTACTCCAGATGACCGGGTAGCCATCAGACACTGAATCTGGAAAGAGGAACCTTCACTGGCTGTGTCCACAGAGAATAATTCAGGTCTGTAGGTAGAATTCCCCACTGCATTGCTGCTTGTGGTTTCATACCAGTGCTGCCGCACGCTATGCAGTCAGAATGACGATCATCTCTTTTCACCTGCTTTTCACAAACTTAAATTAAGACCAAACTGAAAAGCCAGTGGTCAGTTAGGCCTGCTCCTTGAAGTGTGTTACACACCTATTCCCAATGCCTCAGTAAAGTGTACCGATGTCGACAGAAACAAAGGAGTACATTGATGTACGCCTACATCAATGGGACGTTTCTCTGTATGATCTTTTACTGTATTTCTATCTCTGTCATCCTGTTAGTTGCATAAATCTGTTCTCACAATGATTAAAATCAGATCCTTGCTTTGCACTATCCAGGCTGCATCACACAATGTTTTGCACATTTTTATCCAGAATGTTCAAGGGTACGGATCAAAAGACCTACAAAAATGCAGCTTGTGGTCAAGTAATCAGGGCAATGCTAGTGAGAAACTTGTCACTCATCAGAGGAGCAAAATGCAGCCTGATTTTTCCAGCCCTTATTGTAAGAAGTAATTGCTATCCTAGCATTTAATGCAAAACCAGTTGTCTTTTCTGGCGGCTAATCCCTGGCAGATGGAGACACAAGTTTGCAGCTTAGTGCATTAGTGATTCTTCATTGTGTTGTTTGTGTGGTGATACCAAATGCAGAGCAAACACATTACACGTCAGTAGGACAGTAGGACAGAACCAAAGAATAACAAAGCAGTCAGATAACGCCTCACAGACACCATTTTCTTTCACTGTATATACACATTATTGTTAGAGCTTCTGCTCCAGACCTTCCCCCATTGACCACAGTAAGACTTTCTCACTGCCTCCCTCTCTTGTGATCAGATATTTTCCTGAATGTTGCAAAATGCAATAGCTGTCAGACCTCTCCCTTTCTAGAAGAAGGAGGTCCAGTGATGTTTAAAAGTTACTAACACTCCATCCCTCTTCAGAGCTGATTAGTGTGTTTCTGCACCTGAAGGAAGGCTATTGTTTTAAGAAATCGGGCCAAAGTACTTCTTTCACAGTTTGGTGAGGGCTTTTTTCCTAGCAGTATGTTGCAGACTAGGAAAACTGGTCTTCTTTAGCTTCATAACTTGCTCCCACAACAAAAGGGTTATGTGAAAACCAGGCGTGCCTGTTGGTGACACCTGCTGGTAACCAGCACCCACCCCTGCAGGGGCAGGGAAGGGGATATTCCAGGCCTGCAGGGAGATCCCAGTCTGCCACAACTAGGTGTGCTCTTGCCTTTGGCATAGCATTCAGACAAAGCAGTAAGAATTAAGAGTTAATATAAATCTGATTTACATGCCTCCGTGTGTCCCCTAGAGTTCCACAAATTCATTTTTAAGTAATGTTTTTCTTGAGATTACTCTAGATTTGTGTGTTTAAGCGGATCATGCGAGAGAATTAGTAAATCTGCAGATAAAAATCTTTAAAAAGAAACCCTGAAAACACTGCTGCTGAACGGTCTCATAAAATCAAAAGGAGTGTAAAAGTCTTTCCATTGTTACTAGAAAATACGCTTCAGTTTCATGGGGGAATAAATATCAGAATAGGTCTGAACAGTTCCTTTTCCACTGATTGCACATGCTTTCACTGGTCACAGACAAGCAGTAGCCACCCACAGTCAGGAATAACTCTGCTGTCCCTGTGAAACTGCAAACACCTCCATCAGGACCCATTGTCCTTTAAGGAGACCACCTTGTATCCAAAGAGTAAAAAAAAAAAATATTTTGGAAAGAGGCAGCAGCTCCCTTCACAGCTCAGCCTTCCTGTTTGTGGTTGAATGAGTAGGCCTGCTTGGCACTGTGACTCGGGCCAATAATTATTGATTTGTTGTTGCTCTGCTATTGATGGTGATGCTGTGTCAGGTTTTGCTGGGGAGGAGCTACTAGTATGTTTCACTTGGGCAGTCTGGGCTGTTTTCCTGTTTTATTCTATCTATCTATTTTTTTCTCTCTGTGTCAGTAGTAGTACAGGGTCTTCTACATCCTCCCAGGCCAGTCACAGAATCATACAATCATAGAATCACTTAAGTTGGAAAAGACCTTTAAGATCATTGAGTCCAACCATAGTTAATAAAATTTTAGCCAACTCCCTATTCCTGTTGATGATGCAGTTGTTCTCTAAAAATTCTGAGTACGGGCTGAAGCCTGCTCCTGCAGACACTGCTTCAGAGGCTCTCACCTGGATGCTGCTGTGCCGCTGGTACCCCTGTAGGAATGAACATGGTTGGTTGGCTCTTCTGTTCCCAGCCCCATGTGATCTTAATGTTATCCTTAGCCTTGGACTACTGCTGTTTCCTTCTCTCCTGCCCTCTTTGCACATAAGCAGTCCTGCACCAGCACCAGACTGGACAGTTTAGGTGCTTTCTAGAAAGAGGCAAGAGGACAAAACACCCATCCTTAAGCAGTGACTGAGGATGATGGAGAGTACCAGAGTGATCTCCGAACACGGTGACCTTGCCCAGCTAGCAGAGCAAGTCTAGCAACATGGAAAAAAGTTAGGTTTATGGCACAGGTCTTTGCACTTCTTAAACCCATAATCTGGCTTGTCTGCAGAAGTGGTTGTAGACACCCTGATTTTGATAATCCTGCTTAACTGCAGAACTGGTTTTATATCTGCACTGCTGCCATTCTCAAAAATATGCCACAGAGCTATTCAGTTAGCTTTCGTTCAGTATTATTGTTACGTCCTGACGTACACCACTTAGGGTGCTACGTTAAGTCTGAAGAGAGGAAGAGGCAGGTCAACAGGGAAAAAGAAAAAAGGTGCAAATACAGCTCAGATAGCCACCAATGCCTCAGACAGGATCTGTACTTACCATGCCAGAATGTTTCATAACCCGGTCCTGGGCAGTTTTTCTGCACATCAGTGGCTTGTTGGTTTAATGCTGATTTTCACTGTGGTTTTACCTTCACTCATGAGGTTACCATGGAAACTTCTATGCCTGAGAAACTGGGAAGACCCAGCTGTAGGACTGGAGAACACATAAATCAGTAAGCAGGGAGGTAAGTCAGAAACAAGCAACGGATTCAGATGTGCACCTTTTCATCAAAGCCATACCCAAATGTATTACAGAATGCAAAAAAGGTGCCTTATCCATGCAGAAGCCATGAGCTGCAGAAGCAGGGCACAAGCTAGTTAAGAGGACGCTGAACTAAAATCTAGAGAATAAAAGGAAGATATAATCTTGTTTGAAAATGTTTGATTATTAACATCATCCTAGAGTCTGATAAACACCCAGCTTTCCCCAACTTGTCCCAGGCAATAATTTTGGCTTTCCTAGCCTTGAGACCACAATCAACTTCCCTCCTTTCCTAGTAGCATAAATTAGTTTTAACTAGTATCTCATAAGGGAATAACTCTCCTGTATCTTCCTTTCTCACGCATTGTTCTCTTCCCCCCTTCTTTCTCTACTTCGTACAGTTCAATAAATCAGAATTTGATTTGCTGGCTTGATCTGATATGTGCACTTAGGGATGCACTATGTGGTAGGTTTTTGTTTCTAAAAGTGAGAGACACACTGTACACAGAGTAGGGGACTCTGCCCCTGTCAACTGCACAATTGTCAGACACTAGCAGCAGCACAGAGTAGCTCATACTCTAAGGAACACAGATGAAAGACTGGGGAACAAGGTGTTGCAAAAGTGGACTTAGTTGTCTCCCTCCCTTGATTGTTTACCACTACACTTAATACCAAGAATTTCGTGTCTCCATTTAATAAATATGGTGAAATACTTTACATGATCATCTTCATTAAGTCACTGATGCTCCTAAAAAAATTAAGCTACATAAAGAATTAAGCTGCTTGCTTAGGAAAGCACCTTCTTGTCTTCTCTGTCTTCTGCATACCTGGCTCTCACCTACAGCTTCTATGGTAGCCTTTCTGTTCACTGGTAGTTGCATGCTCACAGCATGAGCTGTAATGAGTAAATTTTGGAAGTAAAACTGAGGACTGCACTCCTTCTTTCCTGAGAACTCAAACCTCCATGCTAAATGAATTGACCACTTCTCGGTGATGTTCCAGGGGGCACAGTTGCAGTCTAATGCTCCCTACTTAAAACACATGATTTTTTTGTCAAGTGTAAGGTACCATACAGCATTACTTTCAATGATATCTCAGGAGACTGGAGCTTAAAATCATGCCATTTATAATTATTCTTCATAGGACACAGCAGACACAGACTGTGCTTAGACAAACAGAAAGTGATTACTTCTATTGCTAACTAGGCCCTTTGATCACTTTATTGCCTAACAAGTTGTTATTATTATTTTATTAACTGTCTTTAATCCTTTCCTGTGGCAAAGTCTTATTTTTCACTACTGTCCTCCTGAAAAGAGAGTCTGTCATTGCAAAATTTTGTTTTCTTCTTTTCAGTTGTTCATGGTGTCCAGGTTTCATGGAAGTACTGGAGTTTTCATTAGACAGCTATTTGCACAGCAAAGCTCCTGAGTGAGAAGCAGAAATTTCTATAGAAGACAAAAAGAAAATGATACCTGGTAACATGAGAAAGGCAGCTCACAGGGATAATGTAATCAGGAAAGTCAAGTTGCAGCAAATCACTGCATCAGAAGAGATATGAGACCAGGGCTGCTTCATACATGGGGCGCCTGCATTTCCCAGTCTAATATATGGCATTTCAGTCACTCATTCTTCCTAGGGATGACCCAAATTCATTATTATTCTTAGTCTTTTCCCAAAATTTGGGAAGTTTCCATGCTGCCCTCTTCTTTTCCCCCCTGTCAAAATACACAGTCTGGGTTTTGATACCAATCAAAACAGGTTTGTCAAACTGCCTGTATCTAGCCATCAAACCAGGAAGCTGTTCTCCCAGATCCAGTTAGAAAAAGAAATATTTTGGAAAAGAGACTTTTAATGCCTTTGCCTTCATGCTTTGTGTCAATGCACAGTAATTCCAGAGCACAGGCTTTTGCTTTTTACTCTCAGGATAACAGTACCGGCAAAAACTTACTATGAGTTTCGGAGTCCTTATTACTATGCTGAATATTAACAATTGCTAGATATATTTAAAAAGGTAGCAGGATAAACCACTTTAGGAGATTCAAGATAATCAACATACAACTAATTTTTTAACCCAAGTTACCAAGTCACATGTTTTATGGGATATTCCTGTTGTCTGTAGAGAGACGGATATATATATTCCCTTCTATGCCACGGAAAGGACACTTTGGAGAACTTTGGCAGAGATTGTCACAGAAGAAGTTTTATGTTCATCAGATGCAGAGCTGGAGCACAATGGGGACCTGGGGGTCTTCAGCAGGTCCACAGAGAACCCCTCCTGGCAACATAAATTTGCATGCCCTGAGGCTACTTTAATTTGCGCCAAAGGTTAGAGCAGTCTCCGAGTACTGCCTGGCAGATAAAAGGCAGGCTGGAGCCACTTTGGGTGCCCAATAACAGCTTCTAATGATCAAAAAGACTACTTGCCAAGTACACAGGAAGGGAGATTGACTAGAAATGGGAAAGGACCGGTGTATAAGTAAATGGTACTGGATAATCTCATTCATTTGTTCTGACACAGAAAGCTTACAAATACTGTAAAGTCCAAATACTGCTGAATATGTAGATAATGCTAAAGAGTTGACACTGTGAAAGGGGTGATGGCAAATACAGAGAAGGACAGTAGTTCTGCAAGAGTAAAGTACCACTTTGAGGAACAAGTACAAGAAAAAATCAGGTCCTACAAGAAAAGCCACTGTGCCTGGAGCTGTAAATGCAAGGATTTCCATTTAAATATGTATTTTCCCACAGCTTCCAAGAGGTGGGAAACATGGTTCATTTTTTTTCAGCCTCCTTGACATTTTCTGGTACTGTTCTTTTGTTACCTACATCGGTTTAAGCCATTTCAGCTGTAGAAATTATATTTACATGCAGGTTTGCTTCATATACTACTGTCTGCTTATAACAGTATTTGACTAGCTCAACTTTTTAGATATGCTGGTAATATGCAATTGTTTTACTATGTGATTGCTTTTGTAGTGTTTGAAATGCTGCATGCCTGCCTGTTTTTCAGTCTTGGAGTTGACCATGACATATGTTCACTGTTTACACTGTGTTATTCTTTGTTAAAAAGGTTTGGTTGGAGAGCAGAAAGACCAGCTTTCTGTTTGTCTTATCCTGAATGCTCCAGGTCCACTCTGAGGACTGAGTGGAAACCTCTGGAGCTGCAAACCAGAGATGGTCCAGGAAAGTTGAGAGCTCAATAAACAGGTATAGATGGGAAGATACCCAAGAAGAGAAAAGAGAAGGCAAAGTTACTTTCTTGGCATGTAGTACTGAAAAGAATACAGCAGTATACAAATGTTCTTCTGGTTCTAATGCAAGGAAATGGAAAAGCACTCATAGGTTAAATAACCTACAGCTATTGCATTATAAATATTAAGCACATTCTTCACGTTCTTTTGTTTGCATTTGAACATTTGTATCTGAAAGCTGCCTCCTCTTACTCCTGATCAAGATCAGTAGGAGTGTTAAAAGACATCCCAGCAGTCTGATAATTAAGTCTTAATGGAACATGATTGAGATTTTAGGTAGACATTTTCTTACAAGGGCACTGAACACTGCTGTTCATTCTAGAAGGTAGAAGTCACAAATTTTATTAATAGACTTTCACTATCAGGCTAAAATATCTTACGAGATTTCAATTCAGACCCTAACCCCTTGGATTTTACGGAAAATGGTACCTTCCTAAATCTTTCTCAGTAAAACAAGAATTGCTTGCTCACATAGCTAAGCCCTTCTCTGTCTTGCTGCCTCCAACATCTAAATCCAGGTCTGAGCTACAGGGTAACAAGCACCTGAAGCCTGTAGGCTGTGACATTGCTGTTAACACTGGTTACATCTGCATAGTCACTTCCATTTTTTCAAAATTCTTGATAAATGGACAAACATGGAATGAAAACACAATCTCAACCATACTGGTTAATGGCCTCCCGCTGCTAGCGGTGATCGAACATCCCAGATAATGCCTGGCAGCACCTAATTTTTTAATATTAATGTTTTTGTGGACAAGTTTAAAGGTCAGAGGGTTACACTAGAATGAAAGAAAGAAACCCTATGCCCCAGGAGGAGAAGTGTGATCCACGCTTCCAGGGTTGGGGTCAGAGTTTTACTGACCAAGTTCCTGAAGAAGCAGCACCTTGCCCCCTCAAGGATTCCATAAAAACTCCACTTACTTTTAAAATTGGAATTGTGGAGATCAGAAGGGCTCATGCCTATGCAACTCAAAATGTAAAGCAAAACACCATTCATTATCAAAAAGCCAGTATGTTCTAGAATAGTTGCTACAAGAATCACTTTCACATAGAATCCTACTGGAACATTACTTCCCATAGGGTTTCCCTGTAAAAATAAAAATTAAAGAAAATCAACTTGGACTCATCTAAAGCCATTTGATTTCCAACTTCAAGGATTTCCCCTCTCTTTTCTTCCACAGGTACACCTGAATGCAAACATTGCTCTGGTTGCTGCCACTTCAAGATTTATCTGTTTTCCTTTTGGCAAATGGATTTTCCCACTCCCTCTCTAGTGTGCCTGGATGGGCATTTGAACAAACTACGTCTTAACTAATGGACTCCTAGAGGAGTATCCTGGATTATAAACATTATATCGAATTATCAGGTCAGAAGTCTCACATTCAGTGACAGACAGCTTCTGGTGGCAGTCGTCTCCACTACCTTGGAATTTCCTCACTTACTTTCCGCAATAATTTACATTCAATCAATACAAAGAAAAATAACAGCACAAAAGCTTGCAGTGGCGTTAGGCCATCTAGTAATTTGCAGACAACAGCAGAAGTACGTTGACATTGTGATGACTGCTTCTGTTCGGGACTGGCATAACGAGCTGCTGAGGGGCAAAATCTCCGTCGAGGCACAGCCATGGCATTCCTACTGGAGCTCAGTTACAATGCATCCACAGTATTTTATTGGGACATTCAGTTTCTGACTTACATGACTTAAGAGGGAAAATATTTTGCTTTTTGGAAAAACCTCCTTAAAATCAATGAGGAGAACAGGACCTAATCCTGGTTTTGTCCCTTCTTCATGTTCTTTTCCCCTTTTTGTGTGGTTTTGGCATGGTTTTTTCCCTACTCCCTAACTAAACCTGCCTGTACTCCCAATAATGGGCTAAATTCAATCTCAGCCTCTAGGCATCATCAAAGTGGAAGAGGGGACTGAAAATGAAGTAGTGAGTGATTTCCAAGTACACCCGCATTTACACACCAGGGATTGTCTTATTAAATGCCTGTTTGCGAGGAGGTTTGCTTGTCTGCTGGCCTGTTTTTTGCTGTCAAAATGGTCTAAGAGCTTCGGATTACCTGTCTTTACACTTCCACAGGCAGCTAAGCGGGTGGCGTTTATAACTGAACTACTGAAAAACAGTTTAAATAATGTATTTCAAAATATTTGAGTTTAACATTTTGTCAGGACCGATGCCAGTTATGGTTCACGCAGCTAGTGAAAGGGACATCTCAATGTCATTAGCAGAGTCGCAGAATACCTCGTCTTTCTTGTTTAGGTCAGACTTCAGCCCATTTTTTCTATGGGCATCAGTTTCCACTCATTCCCACAGGTCTTTAATCAGCAAAACACTCACCATTAAAGCAATGGTCTTGAAACTGTGGTGCAAGCTCTTATGAAAGGTAATCTGGTGTCATTTTCAGCTGCTTCCCAAAGAGGTTTCAGCTCAGCTGTAGTCTCAGCAGACCTCCCCTCCTCAGAATTTTTGCTTGTAGTTCTACCCATATTATCAGTCCTGGGTTTTTTTTTAGGAGACACCACTTAAGCCCCTCATGTCAGTTACTTTCAATAAACTTCCTTTTTTCTTGTTGGTTTACATTTCAGCTGCCAAGGCTGTTGTTTCCATTTACAGGACTTTCAGCTTTACATTTTCTATTTATAGTATTGATCTACCCTTGGGCAGCTGAAACTGCCCTTGGGGCTGACAGCTGACCTGGGCAGCAGCTTGATTCCTGGAAGTGGACCTAGATTAAAAACTGGGGAACCTTTTTATTAAAAATTCATCCCTTCTTCTGTCCTTACCTCCTTCCCGTCTGCCTCCCTACCGCCTTTTCTCATTCTTTCTTTTTTCTTTCTCTCCTTCTTTTTCATTTTCTTTCTTTCTTTCTTTCTTTCTTTCTTTCTTTCTTTCTTTCTTTCTTTCTTTCTTTCTTTCTTTCTTTCTTTCTTTCTTTCTTTCTTTCTTTCTTTCTTTCTTTCTTTCTTTCTTTCTTTCTTTCTTTCTTTCTTTCTTTCTTTCTTTCTTTCTTTCTTTCTTTCTTTCTTTCTTTCTTTCTTTCTTTCTTTCTTTCTTTCTTTCTTNTTTCTTCCTCCTTCCCTCCCTTCTTTCCTCCCATCTGTCTTTCTTTCCTTCCCTCTCTCTTTATCTATCTCCTTTTCTGTCCTTCTCTTTTCTACAGACCTTCAGGCCTCTCTTTATCCCAAATTACAAGACAATCCCTGTGTAAATGTCACTACTGACTTTTTTTTTTTGCATTCCTCCTAACAAAATGTATATTCTTCATAACACATTGTATATCTATATTCACACACATACATACATGACTACACACACGTATGTTGTAGTCTGCTTCAGAGAGGAAGAAAAGCCAAATACGGTCCTTTGGGAGAGGTGGGGAATGTGTCCCGCTTCGGCGCAGGCATCTGCAGCTGCCTGTCTCTGGGGCACAGTGCTGGAGGGCACTGACGTTGGAGGTTGCCACTGTCTGTCCCCAGCCCTCCTCCCACCTGCATTGCCACCCTCGGGCTCCCTCCTGTCCCTCAGGAGCATGGACAGCGCTGGGAAATCCTGCCCCAGCTGTCTGCAGGGAGGCTGAGCGGTGCACCCGCTTTCCCTCGCCACGGGTGTCCTTTGGGTGGGCCTGGGGCGAAGGGGCCTCGAGGCTGCCGGCACCCCTCCCGCCTGCTCTGACGTGAGGACGGAGTCATGCTCCCGCGCTGCAAAAGCCAACACCTAACCTCAGCAGCCCCTCTTTAATTAGATTCTTCCCCTCTATCTCTCTTTTTTAACGTGCAGTTCCCAGATTCCTTCACAGTCAGCTATCCCTTTCGTTCCTTCTGGAAAGCAATATATATAGCGCAGGGCTATAAATAAGACTAGCAATGTCATGGTAACCATGGTAACCGGTAGGCTTCAAACGCGGATGTGTGTCAGATTTATAGGAGGCTGCCCTCGACTTTACAGACAGATGATCCGTCCCTTTTGAGATTACACTGCTTGGAATTTGGATTTCTCACCTGGCACAAAATTTCTTTTTTTTTTTTTTTTTCTTGGTAAATGCTGAACAAGGGACTGGAGGGGTTTTACCTTTTTTAAAATAAATGGGTGTTGAAAAGAATGCCTGAAAATTGATATCTTCTTTGGACGCTGATTGCAATGATATTTCAAAAACCTCTCCATTTCAGGTAAAGGGAGAAGCCGTTCTTGCTCACCATCCATGGCAAGTGTTATGTCTCATCTCTTGCTGTAAGAGATCATTCGATTCACTGCAAGGAGGAAATGGATGTATCCTGATCTTTTGTGCTGGGCAGAATACTGAAGGTTCAATTTCTTGAAAACAAATACAGCAACCAAAATTCTAAGAAAACTCGGCTGGGCTCTGTCAATGGCTGTGCAGTGAAAAGGTGCTGCTGGGTTCCCCAGGAGAAGTTGTAACCCGTGACACAATTGCACGTGAAGCAGAGGGGGGCTCGGGTAGCTTCAGCCCTGCCTCTGCGGCAAAGCAGCACCGTCCACACAGACAGACTCTGTGGGCCGTAGCCAGACACGATTTATGAGGGGGGTAAGCACCGGTCTCCAGCCCCAGCCCGCACCCACCGGCACGCTGTGCGCCCCTGCCTCCCGCAGCGGCACAGCGGTGTCCTCCGGCCCCTCGATACTCGGGCACCCACAGCAGCTCGCCGCCGGCGGCACAAACTGCCTGGGCAGCAGGGCGGGTGCTCAGAGAGCCGGTCCCTGCAGACCTCCGCGCGGCTGGCCTGCAGCCTGTACGGTGGTGGCAACACCACAGGCATCCCTCGCTGTGTGTCCCCGGGAGCTTCTCCCCACCCTGATTTATTACGTTGCCCTTGTGGAAACACCGATACCAAAGTCTAGAGCAAGGCCTCAGGTAGTGCTACTGGAACCATCACTGCCTGGGACCCTTGCTAGGCAATGGTCCAGCATCCTACTTAGTTAAAGGTAAGGACTGATACTCGTACGTAAATGAACTGATTGCAAAATCAAACCACGGGCAGAAAGCACTGACAAGTTGCATCTCAGGAAAAGCTCTGGGAAAAGACAGACCTGACAGAACTTCAGTAAGGAGAAACCTGCGCTCTGCTAGCTGAGCTCTTTGTACTAGTGCGTGGATGCTGCTTGGACAAAAATATGAAGCTTTCACTGTCCCAAAGACAGTTCAGCTTGAACAGTTTAGAGACAGATGCTGCAAAATGATGGAGGTCTCCACAGAAGGATTTGGGAGCAACAGCTGGGAAATAAAAGTAACGCGCTGCTGTTCCATAGTTCCAGGTTTGTTGGCACCCCCTTGGAGATGGATTTGGGGAAGGAAACAATGCTGTGCAGTGTATGGATATTTCAGCTGTTCTGCAGACTGGCTCTGCAGCACATGAAAACTGCTGTAAAAGGCTGGTGCTTCTCAGTCCACATGTTAACAGAGGTGTTTGAAAGGTGACCTTAACTTCAATGGACGTCAGAAATTCCCTCCACAGTGACGTTACTTGTGTTTTGGGGTCAGCCCTCAGGCTCTGCGCTATTTTTCTATTATAAAGCCTATCCTTAGCTCAGCATCACCTGCAAGCTTTTTGTGATTGGAAACAAATGTGGATCCATTAGGAAATGTTGCTTGCACGTATTTTGTGTGTGTGTGTGTGTGTGTGCGTGCGTGTGTGTTTAAAATGTGCAGCGCTGTGGGGAAAGCAATATGAGTAAGGCTGTTTTTTCCACTCCATCGAGACTTGCTGAAGGTCTGAGTTTCTACAAACACACCGCAGAAATTTTTCTCTCTGCCAGCAGTGCACAAGCCACACGTGCTACCTCCAGCAAAGCCATTGTCTTGCAATTTGTGCTGCCTTCAGCAGGAAGCAGGTTCATCAACGCCCACCTCAAGCACCTGCGTTCCATCTGTCAGCAACGGATGCTCTTGAACTGACAGAAGTGCCACCAGTGAGATTCACGGTGCAACGTGAGATGCCCGCTTTATCAGCCCGCTGACCCATAAACATTGCCATAGATTTTCAATGAGAGTGCGTTGGGGTGTTAAAATGGCCGTGCTCCCCTTGATAAGCAAAGGCATAGAAAGGTGGCAAGGACACAGCAGATCGATAAGAGTTTTAAAGCTGCTCTGTGCAGATGGTGAGCCTCGATCTTGCAAGCACTCACAGGCTAGCATTACAACTATCCGTTTTCCCATTCACTCCGGTGGGATTTCTCACGCCAGTGAAGTCCTTTCCCTGCAGCGCCAGTCCCGGTGTCTGTTGGTCAAGAATTTAGAGCCTCTTGGTGGGCTTAGACTCAACCATGGAGAAAAGACATCCTTCCTTACCTTCTTTCACAGGCAGCTGTCAAACCTGTTGCTGGTACTGAACTGCCAGGCTCTTGCATGTTTTTTTCACCCTGGCACCAGGAACACACCTCCAGATTGCTAATTTTTATTACCCATGAGAAAACACTAGTATGCCCTTGAACTTTACCGCATGGAATTGTGTTGGAATAATCTTTCTGCCAGAGAGCGGTTATCCCATCATTCGTTCTGAAACCTGCTTCCAGACAAAAGCAGAGCACTCTCTGACGCTGTGAGTGACCTCAGGACAAAGATGAGCACAGTCATTTCCAAAACACCTCAGATACCCACTGTCCAGGCCCTTTCCCTTCCCTTTCCTGAAATAACAGAGCCAGTCTCTTACTGGTTTTCAACTCACCTTGCTCAGCTGAAGGCAACAGAAAACACTGATTTCCCCTGGCTAAGGCTAAAGAAATTGCCAATAGCGGGGCCACGATCAGGAAACAGTGGTGGAATCATAGAGTCATAGAATGGTTTAGGTTGGAAAGACCTTTAAGATCATTGAGTGCAACCATTAACCTAGCACTGCCAAGTCCACCACTAGCATCTTTTCTTCCACTCCCACCGTTTCTGTGCTTCCAGTCAGGCATTATAGTTGTTCATGACATCTGTTTTTTTCTCTCCCCACAGACTCAGACTAAAAACTTGGGTTCATCTACAGTTCCCCAGTTCCTGCTCATTGTGCAACTGGCCGTAAACTATTTATAGCACAGACGAGCAGTCTGCCTATCTGAAATGGCTTCTGCATGAGTCTACTTTATCGTTGCACAGTAGCTTTACAAAGAGCAAAGTGTTGGAGGCGAGTAGCTTGCAAAGGTTTTCTCTCAAAGTAAATTTTCTCTCTTACATTGCAGTGTAAACAGCTGGCAAAAAGAGCTGCCGTTTCCGTGGTTTGGGACCCAGAGCTTGCTCCACCATTGGCTTACCAGTTTTTCACTCACATCAGGGGAACTCTGGGCTGGAAATACGTGCCATCACAAGAGCTACACTTGGTCCTGCAACTGCACAAAGAAGCAAAATGCTCCCTCTGACGTTAATGAGCTGCTGGCATAGATCGGTTCAGTGAATGGCTACTACCAAGGGGCAGAAGGCCTGATCTGATAGACTGGGGACACATCCTATCACATTTGTGCCATCCAACCCCTGCCCTCATCAACTTCAGTCTCGTCGTTATTCTGCTAAGAGTGATCTTTGATGTTGTAAGAAATTTCTGGCAGGCAAGGGCTGAATTTTGTTGTGTGATTCACACACGACACCTGGTGCAGCAGAAGCCAGACTGCTCTGGGCAATATGAATTTTGAGCAACTTGTATCTGAATCCACTTGACTCCAGCAGAAAATACGCACTTGATTTCCAAAAGTATTGAGTCACCTGTCGATGGGAGACTTGGTTTCCGAAATTCTATTAAGCATTTATTTGCATCTGTTGAAGCCAAGATCCATTTGACAATCTGCCCTGCATGTCTGAAGAAATACCTGGTCCCAGCTTTAAAGACTCAAAAGCAGTTTCCTCGTTTCCGTGAAGGAGGAGACATACGGGAAGGGCGGCAGGACTTTGTGCAGCCACAGCAGCTGAATCAGAAGGAACTTCTCAACGTGGGCTTTCGGACCCCAGGCTGCCGAGGGACTGCACGTACAGGAACTTTGTGCTTCCCGAGCCATTGCCTCCAGGAACCAGTTTCACGCAGCGTTAGTGCCTGCCTGAGCTGTGCTGTCCTGAACACCTTACCGCATTCCTTCAACACTTTCTGCTTCAGTCTTTTGGGGGGATTGGTATGTGCTGAAGTGCTGCTTTATTGACGGTAGCAATGATCTCCATAATAAAGTGACTTGATCCAGGAAGACAGATGGAAAGGAAAATGAGAAAAGAACTAAAAAAGGGCACACAGATGAAGAGTTTGGAAGGGGGGAGGAAGCAGATGGTGGATGAAATTCATTAGTTTAGAGTAACCGTATTGATCCCCTCCTTTTCTCCCTAGCTGCAGCTAACTTTTGCTGCTCAGATTTGTAATCCTGCTCCCTGTGACTGGCAACTTCCTTTCACGTTTGCTACCCTTACAATGCAGTCCTTGAAGCATGCTGCCAGCGGATCTTTGGTTCACCTGTAGCAAAGCGAAGCCACAGCCCAACCACCTTTCCAGCTATGCAACCAGCCAGCAATAAATTCAGGCGGAGATCCTGCTATTGGAAGGCATTACTGGCTGCTTTTAGCCGTACTGAGACAGTTACTTTGAAAATAGGAGCATCTGTCCTTTTTTTCACCCCAGGAGGTTAGTGAGCCACTTGGGTACAAAGCTTGAAAGCTCAAGTCCCTCTGCAGTTCAAAGAGACTGAGCTCTGTTTTGGGGGGGCTCCAACAATGGTCACATAAATGCATTGTTTCTCCAACAAGAATCCAATTACTGCTGCCCCACACCAAGGGCTGTTGGAAGCGAGCAGGATTCCCTGGAGCAGCTGGGTGAATCTGGACAACATCCGAGGGGTTTCAGACACAGCCCTGCCCTGGCGAGCGGTGCTGCAGCAGAGGGAGCGCCTGTGCAGTAGAAGAAAGTGTTTCCCAGGTCCCCTCACCCCAAAGAGATGAACAGAATCTGGCAGGGAAGCCACCCTCGGCCACCAGCAGTGGCCACTTCCCTTTGCCAGCACCGATCACCTTCCCAAAGGCGTCTTCTCCTGCGGGTTCATCTGCGGACACAGAGGAATACCCCTTGCAGCTCCTTTGGAAAGGCTCAGCCCGCATCCCCCCGAGGCTGGGACCCTCCATTTTGTGCAGGTGTCGAGCCAGCAAGGCAGTGCCAAAGCCCAGAGGGAAACTGGTCCTAAACCGAACGCAGGGATGGAGGAGGCACGCTCAAGTAAATGCTAAGGCAGTAATTAAGTTAATTGGGCTTTGGATCTGGCCGATAAATGTCTTCTACATCTTAGTGCGATGATTTTGCCTGTTGTTAATTTGACTAATTAATTTGACTAATTCTGCGTGTTGTAGAACTGTTCATATCAGGGAAGCAAATGTTTAATTTAAAAGCTAATTGAAGAACATCAGGCTGTGGTCAAAAAACGCAGGAGGAGGAAGCGGGTATTTGCTGATCTCTTGGGTCTCATCATTTCCAGTGGAAGAAGGCAGGTCTGGCAACCTTAGGAACCAGGTACTCTGCGTGAGCAAGGAGCAAGAGAGACAAATAATTTCTGATTGACATAACTAATGCCGATTCTTTTGTCTCAAGCCGTTGATGAAGCTCCCCTCTTTCCTACAGTGATCAATTACGGTATTACGTTTCCATCTCATTTAAAAGATTTTAAACTTTGTGGTTCAAAATGTTTGGAGTACTTAAAAATAAGTGCTGACATCTAGCCAAGTACTTTTAAGTTGGCTGTAAAAGGTTACTTTCAGGGGATACCTAGTATGTTAAGGTTGGATTGCTTTTTCAATGACTTTGATTAGAAGTACATAAGGAAATTTCATTTGGAGCTTTCATTAGAAGGAGAATTTAGGGATGTTTGTACATGTGTGCGCTTGTACACGTTTCTTTCTTTGTAACATGCTGCATGTGTACTCTCTGTAAGTAGCTATAGCAATAAATTCTGCAAGCTACATTGCTTCTCCAGCTCTCAGTATCCATTAAACCAATTATCAGGAGGAGTCAGAAGAATGCTTATGCTGCAGTTTGCAGAATTTATGTTTTCAGAAAGCAAGTGTAGGAAAGTGTGTTTAACGTTCACCACAAGTACGTACGCAGTGGCTCATTGAGATGAGGGGAGGAACGCGCAGACTCCCTCCACCTGGAGCTGCAGCCGCCAGTCCTTGGTCATTGTCACTGAAGAAGGAGCAGGGTCCAAACCAAGGACAGGTGTCTGTGAACCTCACTTGACAGTGCTTATCTCGATGACTGTAGTGCGCCCAGAGTGTTTAAAAGCCCGGCATTGAAAGAGCCCATTCTGATAGAGACAATTACGCTGAATTTGAGGCCATGGCCAGAGACCTCTTCTTTCCACCTGCTACTTCAGAGACTCATCTGCAGGGCATGTTTCCTCAGGCCAGCTCTCAAAGCAGGTGTGGCCAGGCAAATTAAGAAGAAGTTAAAACTGATGTGGGAAAGAGAGAAACCGCCGTGTTGCTGCAATGTGCTACATGGTTGGGGTGGCTCCTGCTCTGTGCATAGGCCTCTGGGTAACCTTCGGCTGAGTCATGGGAGATGTCATCCTGAGAAGGGATCTCCCTTTATTTTGGGGTGGTAAGTTGTCTCATCACCTTTGCTACGTATCTGTACCCACATCACAGGGTCTGTCCCGGGGTCCCCGTAACGCTGCTGAACCTACCTGATGATTTGCAACTGACTACAGTGACTGGCACATCGAGCCCTGTTCCTCCCCATCTGCCACCCCTTGTCTGAGACGTATGGACAAGTTTCACTGTCGTATTGCAATGCGTCTAATGCCCATGTGGCCCCATCACTGCTACACTGCGCGCAGAGGCTGAACTATTTACGGAGTAGCTCAGGAAAGAGATGAGCCCCGGGCTCCCCAGCTCCAGGCTACCTGCCAAACACGAGGACGAGTAGTATCTGCAGGGTGCTAGCCTGGGACTTCGGTTGTACCAGAAACGCAGGGAAGTACAAGCCCTGGTGAGGAGACATACAGTTGCTGTAAGATGAAGGCACAAACGATAAATACTGCAAATCACGGGGGAAGAATGTGGGAAGAACGAGAAGGCAGCAATTACAACTGGACGTGTGACGTTCGTTGCCTGTACTGTACTAAAAGATTTGAAATGTTCTTCTTTCCAAATCAGGTTTAAAATTCAATCTTGAATTTTTCTTTATTTGGTTTAGTTTGGGGTTTTTTGTAAACCGATTACCTGGAAGAAAAAAAAAAAGCATTAAAAGGGTCAGCTTAAAATTTGGGCCTGATTTTGACCTTTTAAAATTCCAAACAAAACCACAAATCTCTGTTGTACAAGTTCACTTACTTCTAATTTGGTCAGTCTTTTTGAACTGGAACACACACCCAAAAGTCATTAAGAACTGCAAAATCTTTTTCAGCTGCGGAGGGACCGAGAGGGGCATCAAAGTAATTTTGCTTGTAAAGATTTGATTTTTGACAAGGTGTGCTTTCCAGTTAAAAAAGAAATAGTATTTACTCTGACAATTACCAACCAGCAAAGCACAGCAGCGATGGACATAATGGTTGGCTTCTGCAACACTTGGAATACCTTTTTGCTGTTCTAAGCTTCCCCATTTTCATCTCCAGGCTCCCTCCCAGGGCACAGGATGGGTCCCTTCATCATTCTGCCATGCCTGGGTGCTGCTGCTGTAGAAGCATTATATTCTCACGAACCTTCTCCAGTACTCATGTAAGGTTTCAGACCCCATCCCATATGACTGAAAGCCACTGATGGCATTTATAGACCCCTGCATGTCATCCAAAGCTCAAAGCTGCACTGCAGTATGGCAGGCAGCAGAGGGGGGAATTTCTGCTCAGCCCTGTGGGGTCGGACGGGACCAGCCAGGGCAGGGTCTTGTCCCCACTGAGCCCCCATTCTGGTAGGGGCA
This sequence comes from Sula dactylatra, assembly GCA_013389905.1. Lineage (NCBI taxonomy): Eukaryota > Metazoa > Chordata > Aves > Suliformes > Sulidae > Sula > Sula dactylatra. The sequence continues at coordinate 40,113 of WEKW01000444.1, forward strand.
TTGTAGCCCACGGGGAGCTCCTCTTCTTACCCTTCTTCTTCAGCAAGTGCATGCTGCAGCCCACATCCATCCCATCACAGAGGTGGCCATGCATTTAAGTAACTCTTAAAGTAATTTTTCCTTCATAACTGTGGCATCCCCCACCCCTTTCTGCCAGAGGACGCATGTGGAGTGTTTTCCTTAATGGGATGGGGTCCTTGCAACCCACTGGGCATAGGCTGCACTGGTCTCTGCACAAGGCACTCTGAGATCAGGTTTGAGTGCTCCTCTCCAGGTATCTGTGCTTTAATTGAAAAGTTTGTAGAAAAACTGGAGGTCACATCAAGGACACATCAGATAGCATTTAGGGGCTGCAGAATATCCATCAGGATGAGATACAGGAATCTGCCTGTTTCACTTACCAAAAAGGAGGCTGATCCATGACATGACTGCTGCGGAAGAGTACCTTTGTGAGGAATGGCTCCCATGTTCTGACCTTGTCTTTAGCACAGCAGAGAAATGTATAAAAAGAATCAATTTCTGGAAGTTAATGTCTGGTCCAAATGAAAAAAAATAGGACATTTTGGAACAGAAATGACAAATAACTCAGTTACAACCTGATGCAGAACAGGGACAAATATTTGTCCTCTTAGCAATGTTCACAAGCTAGAAAATCTGTTTCCCTTCCTACTCAGAGCGACACGAATCAGAACCAGGGCCACAAGTTCTGCTTGGAGACTTCAGGCGCTATTTTAATGCTACAACTAAAACACAAACTGCCTTCAACTGCAGCAAGGCTTTTACCTTTCCAAGATCAAGTGTACCTCAGTAACAGCAACGAGAGCTCGACTGCACTAATTGACATTGCTAGAGCACTTGGAGAATAAAGTACATTGATTAATAGCTTTGGGATGGTTTAGTGTTTCCATGCAACTTCTTTTAAGAGAAGATCCTTGAAAAGCAGTGCTTCAGAAGTATGGAGGGTGAAAAACCTGTGACTTCACAGAAATTAAAAAAAAGTTCTTTACAAAAAATGCAGATGACATGGATTCAATGCAATTAAGCAGACACACTGCCGCAGTATAACTGGAAGATGTTCAGACATGCTTTCTAAGCTTGAAGTGCTTACTGGTTAAGATTTTCAGCGCCGAATAAAGCATTCAAATACGCTTTGTTCCATTACTAGCAATGAGAACTGGGCACGAGGGTGGCCTGGGAAGCTTTAGAAGTCTCCCTTTCTCTTCACATTAGGACTAAGGGAAGGCATTTATCCTGCCACACACAGCTGATGCCAAGTTTTTGCCTTTGCATCTTGGCAGGTGGCAGTAGCTGTGCTGCCGTCTTTTGTGATTTTTTTCATAAATCACAGTAGAGAGGAGCGCTGGCTGTGATAATTGATCAACACTACGCAGAAATAGCAGCCTTGATACAGAGATTTCAGGATGTTCCTGATGCCACCTGTAGATCAACACCAAAAAGACACCATTCAGAGTGCTCAGTTATGCTGTTGACATCCAAACAGGAGCCCGACCCCTATTTAGAGAAGAAGCTGTCCTTAAGAGCTTTCTTAGCTCTTCTCAAGACCTTTTATTTCCAACAATTTGTTACAGCTCCTAGGCTGGTATTTCTGCAGCTCATATATCATCCTTCCAGGCGTAAGGATGGCCATAATAAAAACAGAAGTGTAACAGGTCATGTTTCTACACTTTAGCCTAATGGGATAATTTAATGTGCTGTTAATGGCTGTAGACCTCCCCCACCCTCCCTAAACCCAGTTCTAACAATGTGAGTTTTGAGGAAACAGAAGCCTCTGGTCTGAGGCTGTTATATCTTTTTATAGCTTGCTTTTGCCACTCTGCAGAGTGTAAAATTCAAGATCAGTTTGATATTAGTTTGGATAAGCATAAATACATCACAGAGAGATTTTTAATTGCTTCCTTCTTCTTTACAAAGTCCATTTGTGTTCAGGAAAAAAATGTGTAGAGAATTCATGCGCGATATTTGGGTGAAGGCTTGCAAGCCAATGCTTTTAAAGAGCATTCATTGCAAAGCAACTTCCTCTTGAAAGATCTTACAGCTTCTTTTGGGATCCTGAGCCTTTGACAGCAATGAAGTATTTTAGGAGATCTTGTTTCATTCTGTTTTTACTATAAAAGTATTTAATACCCAAAAAATTTGCAGTTGATTACAATGGTGAGCCACCAACATCTATTCTGTTCTTCTGTTCACTCTTCAGATGTCTAAGTGCACACAAGACATTACATCTATGATTACTAAGCAGTTTCTGGGTTTGCCTTTTGTAGCATAACCCTTGAAATTCCTGATAACTTCTAGCTTTTCCTGCATGCTTGACAACTCTTTCCGTGTATACATAAGCAAAATGTTTTATTCTTTGTTCTGGAGTAATTTGCCTTTTGCTTTGCTTGGTACTAGGAAAATGTGATCACAGTGTCAAAAATAAAATACAGTAATATTTCACAGCTTTTCTCTAAAGTGGTAAAGTCCTCGTTACAAGGACTTCTCAGTTTGTGAAGGATCGATTCCAGTGGGGCTTCATTCTCTCCATATACAGTGGCACAGAAGATGCACAGAATAGGTACAGTTACAGAAGATTTAATTAATATTAAATAATGGGAAATGGCTCTTGGTTTTAGCATCACTGGTTACCATTCTGAAGCCTTCAAGCCCCTGTGTCAGCCAAGCTCTATGTGTATTTCCCAGAAAGGAGGGATGGTTTTGTTGTGCTCTGCACTTATCCTCTAAAAATAATAATAAAAAAGAAGTCATCACATTAGCAATATAAACAAATGATTTGAGTAACTTTTCTCCAGCTGCTGTTCAACACACTGGGCATTGTACCAGGGCAAGCAAAGAGCCACAAGTAATTACATCTTATCTCAAAAAACTGCCTCTTTATGCAATTTCAGTTAAGGAAAAGCTGTCAGTTCCTCCTTCCATTGCAACGCCACAATATAAACCAGTCCCTCGGAAAGATGCCTGTCCCCGCTTCACCTTAAGGGGGGACTTTTCCCTCTACGTAGGGTCAGCACCAGCCCCTTCCCACCTGACACCGGCTTCTCCAGCTCACCCCTTGGGGCACCTCGTCGGGTCGCTGTCTGTCGCACAATGGAGGCACAAGAGATACGACATTGCCATCAGGGTGTACTTGAAATAAAACCCATATTTAGCCTGCAAACACGGCAGATTTCCTCCGGCCAAAACGTGCTCGGGGATGACTAGGTGGCTTGGCTGAGGCAACGCTCTCCTGAAATGAAGCTGGATCATGTCCTGCTGACGTGGCGTGGCAGCGGCCAGAGTAACAAGGACCGACTGATCTGGTGGTTCACCTCTTTGTGCACAAGCGGCTGGCACCTGCCGGAAACAAGAGCTACCCGAAAGAGGCGGTGGTTTTGCCAGCTGCTGGGACGCAGCTTTCTGCCTTAGCAGCTCCAGTGTCACTCTGCTCTTGCCAACACAGACAGGCGGGATCTTCTACCACGACAGCATAGCGGCTCCTCAGAGCACCGCAGCATCTATTCTGTGTCCCTTGGGGGCTGACTGGGAAGTCCCTGAAGCTCTACCATGTGGATGAAAAACTCCTCATGTGCCATGGTCAAAATTTTCCTTCCCTTCTGGGCTGTGAAGTGGGACACCACAACCGCTGCAAGCCAGGAATAGCAGTGCACATAACAAATAAATTGCGAGGCGCTTTGGGACTCTCAGGAGTAAGAAAAACCCAAACCTGTATTTGGCTATTCTAGAAAATGAAAGAAAGACAGACTTCAGTCTGCAGATACTGTCCCATGAACATACATTGATGTACCAAGGCCATTTTCTATTGCATACGTCACATGCCAATGAAAACCCAGGTCTCTAGTGACGAGGCTCCGGACGGGCTGTGGCAGCAGTAAGTTTGACTGGCAGCAGTCAGCCTGTGCAGAAGCTTCCTTGGTGTCTCCACCAGAGCGATTCCAGACTCTGCAGCCAAACAGACCGACAATTCCTTACCCCACTTTCAGAGCTTCAAGCCAGAAGGGGCTACATGTCTAAATAGCGGGCTTGTCCAGATAGCCTGTGCGGAGACCAAAGTCTGCTGTTAGACTACGGAATGCCCGTCCTGTGGAGATTAAAGTGCCTGTGGCAGACAGAGGACTTTTTCACTACTGTTTCAGCTGGCTAAGCACATCTTGCAGGCAAAGCAAAGCTGAGCTTACAGCTTGATCCGACAGCCATGAAGAGGCTGCGTCTCTCCTCTGACTTCACTGAGATGTCGAAGCAGTTTTGTGTCCACACACCATCCTCTGCAACTTTCACCCTTCAAGGGGCTGTGCAGAGGCAGAGAGAAAAGAACAAGCTTCCCCAGGCTGGCATTCACATCATTAGCCGGGGCAAGCTCAGCTACAGGGAAGACAGCCCAACCAAGTCATCGGTCCTTTACGGGTGCATTTTGTTCAACTGGCGCGGTACAAAATCCCATCAACATCAACAGCTTCCCTCTCTCAGACACACCAGCACCTGAGCTTACATTGTCAACCACGTGGTATTGGCGTAGCGCTCTTTAGCACTTCTGACACCCATAGGCGTGCGTGGTTTGCCGTAGCTAATCATACTGCAATTGGGGAACTCGGGTGACGAAGGCAGTGAATGGTTCTTGGTCAAAAGCCGTTCAGTTCAGCTATTTCACTGTCCCTCTTTGGCGCAGGTTTGGAGTTGGCCTAATGTTTATTAATGAATTGCAGGCGTTAGACTGCAGCAGAGCTTTGATCTTAGCACTGAGATATTATGAGGCTCTCCCGCTCATCTCGGGAAAATTCACATCTGTGATGGATTTCTTTACCTCTCTCCTGCCTTCAGTTCTCTTGAGGGAAGCCAGAACTGTACATTTATTATTTCAAAAGTACCTGTCATCCCTGGCTTAATTGATAATGCCTTTTTCCCATCTGGCATCAAGGTCAAGTATTTGTCTAGATGCGTGCGGGATTCCCAGCTCAAACAGGGTGTAGATGGTGCTGAATGCCGATCAGACAGATGGTATGGGCATTTTCCTTTCAAAACAGTTGATAATCTGGATATCAGACAGAAAATGGCAGGTAAACAGAACAGATAAACGATCCCAAAATGAACTGGAAAAAGAAGCGTGTGGATAAAATTGACACGTTGCTGTAATCGCAGTTTTGGCAAAGTGGTTATTTTCTCAATGAAAACGTATGTGGTGTGAGCTCAGGTGTCTTTTGCTGTACTGCAACTCACTTGTCAGGCATGTCTGCTACTACCTGAATTTTTAAATTAAGGATACACCATTCACTGACTTCAGCAGAACGAAGATGAACTTTTCCTACCCAAAACCGACTCCTCATGGGCGAAGCAGTACCCTCTTGCTTACCTCTGGGCATGGGCTTGAGCTACACAGACACTCTGCTTCCACGGATACACTTGCGTGCTGCTACACAAGCACTGGCTGACAAAATGCGGACTAAAGGAGTCAGTAATTGACCAGATGACAGATTTTATTTTGTTCTTACATATTTGAAAATCAAAACAAATGAGCCTTTTCTTTTGGTATCGTTTGAATAATATACCTCAAACACCCAAATCCACGTTCAGTATCTCTTTTCCTCTGAAGTAACAGGGATGCCACGCAGTCGTAGCCAATAAAATGGGGACACCAGAAATTTACTAGACGGCTTCTCTCTCTCATTTCCAAAACCAGTTATTCCTACCATACTGAGTAAGAAACAAAGAGTGTACGCGTTAATAAATCGGTAGTCCAGGATATCTAACTGATCTCTGATCTATCAATGCTCCTTAGCAGAAAATGGTAAGGGTTAGAGAAAGCATGCAAAAACTCTACTGCTGATATTTCTGCACCGTGATAAACAACACTAAAAATGTGCAGTCGTAGAAAGACCAATGGGAAGTGAAAAAAGATACAAAGACTAAATGTTTGAGCTGTCTTGCTCGTGTGCAGAGCACAAAAAAGATCAGAAAACCTGATGAAAATTGGAGTATGTTTTAGTCTATAAGCAAAGGGAAGTGTATAAAACATAAACCCCAGTTACAGCTGTATCAACAAAAAATAGGGCCTTATAATGATAGGTTTGAGACGGTTAGCAAATACTGGTTCAAACAACCCAGGAGAGATTTGTCTGCAGTTTCTGAGTCTTCCTCTGAGGCACGATCAATAGAAAGGTACCAGTAGGGCTGAATTCCTAGGGCAAATCTTTGGCTGCTATAAATCGGTGTAGTTCCCTCAGACTGGTTCTGAGATGGAGAAAGTGATGGGAGTTGAAAATGCAATGTATAAGCTACCCAATTGTTTAGTTAGTTAGAATTTATTGTTATGCTCAGCTCAGAAACCAGCAAATACCAGGCAGAGGTACAATCTAAATCCTCTGTAAAGGGGCACGTGCAATGCTTCCTCGGGTAGGTACACAGTGATTTCCATGTCTATTACCGGAGCTTTTGCCGCTTTTGAGACAACAGTGCCATAAACATTTGAAGAGACTGACAGCACTGAAGTCCATTACTTCTTCTCTTTGCAGTTTCACCCCTGCAGAGATCGGACCTTCTGACCCAACTGTCCACAGCTACTGCAGATACCTCTATTGATGTACTCTTGCACCCTCAGCTGCAAACATACAAAGCTTTTACTGCAGGACTCTGCCAAAATCAGAGTCCTTTCATGTAAAGGGTTTCTCTCCCTCTACTCCACCCATACTTCAAGCTCCATTTTCTGGTATCTCCAACCCTTTATAGATGTTTGCCTGCTTAGATGATTCCTGCAATCACACTCTCCTCTCCTCCCCCAAGTTCACTCTCCCATGTCCCTTCTGTTAAGGCATGTTCATGACTCACCACTTTCTTCTTGCTCTTGCAGAATGTTGCGCAACTCCAGACTAGCGAGAGAATAAACCCTCAAAGGCATGCATTTTCCTTCCTTCTCTTTGGATAGGGATAAAAAATGAACGACCAAAGTCATCCAGCTGCTCTCCTTTGGCAGTGGTGGTGACATAGTGGTAATGAAAGGTCAACCAGAACAACACAAGGTCAGTGTTAAAGGAGGGGAAAGCGTGCAGTGGAGTTACCGAACCAGGAATAAATCTGTGGTTGTATGAACTATATATGTGGTGATCCTGAAGAGCTGATATAGACTGTAATCTGTAAGTAGAACAGCAGAAGCATGGCAACAGCAGATGCAGTTGACGTCAGCGATGTTTGTTTAAATTTGCCAGTATATGGTTACAACAGAGTTACAACCATACCATACAACCATACAACAACTCAACCCAGCTCTGACCCAAAAACAACCGATCACCTCGCTCCGCTTCTGCAGCAGACAAAACCACAATGCAATTATCACTTGTCCTACTTCCGAGTAACTTGCTAGGCACCTTCACACAGCAATGAAGCAAGCACAGGGTAGCTTCTGTGTTGCCATAAGCAATACTAAAAGGACTGATGCTGGGTTGACAATGCACTTACCCACCTTGCCTCAGTGGTGTCCTTAGTGCTCCTGTGGATCTGAGATGCCTGCTGCTCTTAGAGTTAGTTTCCATTTTCTCTTACCATGGGACATATCAGAGGAAGATAAAGAGCCCTGAAGATTAAGTCCCCTTGCCTTGCTCTCAGTCTTGGCACCTTCCCTCCTGGAAACCACCCTTCTAATCTGCTCTGCAGCTGCTAAGGTACTGTGGCATTTTCTTGCTGTTTGTCTGCAGAAATAAATACTTGCCTATAAAAGTACTTTATAAATACATTTATGAGGGAGCTGTTTGTCTGGTATGGAATTACAGAATGATCCCATTTGCTGGTTGCCAAATTGTGCAGAGGCAATACAAATGGGCTTTATGAATGTGAGCTGCAGAGCAAAACGAATAGTGTTGGTATAAACGGCTTGAGATTCCCAGCTCTGGTATTGTTAGCATGGTCAGATCACCTTTTTCAGAAGTTATTCATGATGTCAGTCTTTTGATTTCAGAGGACCTGGTTTTCCAGACGCTGGTGTTTTAATCTTCAATTAAAAGAAGAAGAAATCAGTCCCTTTACATTCTTTCATGCTTTGCAAACCAAATCTCCAATTGCTTCTAAAAATCTTTGCTTTCATCTATACAGGAGGACAGAAATAGTCATACTCTTGTCATCACCTTGTTTCCTGAGTAGGCTAATCAACAATGACTGGAAGAAGCATATGCTTTGTATCAATAAGGGCATGAAATTTTTGTTCCACTATAGCCATTGTAACTCTAATTCAGAGGGACTACTCAGGATTTTCATATGGTGCATATTTTCAGGTAGCTTGCTAGGTCAAAGCTAAGTGCCAAACCTTCAGAACCTGTCCCTATTCAATCTAGCCTGTGGCAACAAATTAATTATGAAGGCAGAAAAAGGCAAAGGTATAAGAAAATGTGCATTCAGCAAATCAGAAACATCCAATCAACAATAGAAAAGCAGTTCTGCTGTAAGGGTGATGAGATGTATGAAAAAGCCGAGACAAGTGATTTTCTATCTGTAGTTGGAAAACAGCAAAGAAATACTACCTGAAAATACATCTGCACTTTTTCTTGCCTGCCTTTCAATCACAGGACACCACCGTTATAGATGAGATGTATCAATGAGACTTTCAGATTTTTCCATGGCTCCTTGGGGACCATGTGTCGTAGCCTCATGTCTGTTCTTCGACGTACGTGCCATTCCCCTTTCTAAGCAGAGATTATCTTACAGCCGGGAAACTGTGTGGTGTCTGCAGACAAGACCCATCACAAAACAAGAGGCCCAGGAAGAACCACTGGGCTTGGCCCAGTCAGGGGTAACTGCTTTTCTTCCAGCTGGAGTGAACAACTAAGCGATGAGGAGAAAGATCATCCTGTCCTCCCGGGAGCCCTCTAGAGAGGAGGCTTTTTGGGGGGATAGTTATGAAAAACAAAGAGTGGAGTGGGGTATGGTTGAGAAGGCAGCTGCCCACTGAGTGGGCTGATGAAAGGAATTTGATATGGTGGCTTTACTTTCCTTGGAGAAACGATGCTGAATGTTCAAAGGGAAGAGTCTGGGCTGAGCTGGAGAGTGCCTTTAAACATCTAGCGTTGTCCATTACTTTTCCCTGGTACTTCTTATGAAGAAAATAACTGTTTCCTCTCAGATCTGACCTTAGTAGGTAGGTAGCCAGCTGGGAAATGTTTCCTAGCCAGAGCTTCCTCATTTATTTCTTAGCTTCTCCTCTGTGTATCCTTACTACGGTATAAAGCCTTCTGATTCTGGGAATTTTGTTTTGCAGTACCATAAGCATTTCCATTCTATCTTAAGGCTCCTCAGCATAAGCTAAGATTATTTTTTTTTCCTTCAATGTCTTAAAGTAGAGTTTGTATAATAGAGAGATTTTTCTGTATTAGCTGGGAAAATAGCTAAAAGCAAACCAAAACATGTCCTTCCTGATGGCCTCAGAGAAGCTGTGCTGCCCCATGCAGTCAGTTCTCAGATGGAGCCTCAGCAATGATACGCGCCCTTCTGGAGTCCATCAAAGCTCCCTGTTGGCCTGTTTAGATTATCTGCCTTACACAGAAATCACAATATGAGGAACGGGCTTGAATGTCCATCGGACCAAAGTGCAGCTGGCGTCCAGCCCCAGGAAGCAGCCCTGGGCTCTCATGTCCTGCACATCATCCCTGAGGATCTGGTCGTGAGGTTAGCGAGCTCTGGTCCCTCCAATGCAGTAGTCCCACTGTGGGATTCTGAAGATCCGCTCCAAGACTACAGAATCCTACGGTTCTCTAGTCACCTGAGCAATGTTGAAGAGCCCCTGTGCCTCTGAGCTGGCCAACAAGGTGTGGGTCTGGGCTTGCTCTGTAAGAGGATAGTGAGGTCCATTTATACATTTCCTTTTCTGCAGACATGAAGTCAACTCTTGCTTAATTTTGCAGCCACTGCTCCTTAGGAGAGCAAAGTTGATAACCTGATGGTGGCTGAAGTCAAAAGTAAATTGTTTCTCACAGGAGGAAATGGAACAGGAGTTCTGCCACAAAGCGTTTTAAAGTTTAAATCTTCTTCAAATACAGTCTTAGAAGCAGTTAAGGCAAAACTATTGGCTTTGAAGCAAGCCCTAAATTTCAAAACATGCCAGCAAGTGCTCACTAATTGAGTAACATAGAGAAAGAAGCTTATCCCGAAGGGCATGAACGGCTTCATGCCAAAGCATATTATGTTCTCAAAGAGTAAGTAAGGAAAACGTTTCAAATGATCCATACTGGGGAGCAGCAGAAATTCTGGTTTAGTTGGGGAGGTTGCAGACATTTCTCAGCGAAGGACTTAACCATCTTTTTTATTATTTCTGTTTTGGTTGAACAGCTGATAAAGAATGGATACTTGCAATTTACAGGTAGCAGAGCTGTTGTGAGGTCCTGGGGGCACTTTTATGCATGAGGGAAAGCAATGTCTCTCTGCAGACTTCCAGCGTTACATGCATCACAGAGCTAAAGGGCAAGATTTCTCTCCTCCCACGGCAAGCGCAAACAGCCTCATTTTGCACACCGTTTTCATTTAAAGCTGTCCTATAACGGGGGAACCGTCCAGCCTGTACTCCATATCCATTTGCATGTCTATGCATTTATTCGTATCTAACATGGGACTGTCCAGTTTTGGGCAGCTCTGCAGGCCAACAGCGCTCGAAAACTGTGACAAGATAGGTACACTCACTAAATGAGGGCTCTCTACAGAAGAAATTGGTACTTGTGCCAGGTCCTTGTAGAGTTCTTGCAACCCGCATCGTGCATCCTGTTTCCAGTCCCTAGAGACGAAAACAAAAAGTGACCCATGTGATTCAAGACTCTCCCAGTCCTGCTAGGCATTACAGACTACTACAGACTACTATGGGCTACGGACTTTCTATCACAAGTCCTCTTAACTCACCCCAAAGGATTAGGGCCTGCTGGTGGTGGAGGTTTGTAACTGGTTATTATGGCTACACTATGTGAGGAGCTTCCAGTTCTTTGCTACTATCGTGAGCTGCAAGCTCTCGTAGCTCTTAGCTACCAGCTCTGAGTGAGGGCCACAGTCACATGAGGATTTAGGTGCTGCCAGGATGTTCCCACCTCTAACCAAGAGAGCCTATGTGGAGCATCTTTTTAGAGAGAGGGCTGTATGACCATCTGTCTCTCAAAATAAAGCACAACGTAGTACCTGCACCCCCACCCCATACTCCACCTTGGATATTAGGGGTACCCCAAGATGTGAAGAAACCCAGGTTCAGGCTCCCTTTTTCCCTTAATGGATCTTGAGCTTGTCTTCCACCTTGCAGTTCATGAACCCAGGTGCCCTTGAGGGCAGATAGACTAAAACCACACTGGGCTAGAGCCACAAAGTAGTTAGATGAAGGCAGGTGAAGCTGGTGGCAAAGCAGAGAATTGAACTAAAGGTAGTGGTTGGATCCCTTTTACCTTCCTACACCTCAGACTGCTTTTACTATCATCTCAGTGTTTACTGATATCTTTCAAAGCAGTCTGTAGTACTGAGAATCTAAGACTTGTACTCAGCAGCTCCTGCTGAGAACAGCCTGTGCATTAAGGCCCATGTCCATGGCACACCTCACCAACTGACAAACGTATGTGCAGTCGTGTTGGTGTTTAATTATACAACTCTTCCCCATCTCCATTTGCACAACTGAGGAGGGCTGAGACCAAAGGTGATGAGAAAGGGAAAACAGTAATTTGGCAGGGGAAAGCATATGAAAGTCTTCCAAGACGCTGCAGCACAAATCACTCCAGCTAGGGTATGATGGGGCGTTAAGCAGTAAGATATGGCAGGCAGAGCATTAGGCTGAATAACATCTCCTCTTTGAATGGCAGAGAGCAGAGGAAGACAACCCCTGTGCATGAAGAGAGTGGTAAAACGGAAAGGTGGAAAGTGATACCAAAAACCCCAGCACACAGCAGGTGAGAAATGTAAAGAATGGGGGGATATCCATAGGGCTGTGGAGCGGAAAAGGGCTGAGGGTGAGACAGAGACCTAGAGCTTCCCTCGTTTGGTGAAAGTGGAGCTTCTGTTGCCTGTCTCTGCTCTGTGCCAGCCTAAGGCACCATAACAATTACACTCCCTGTCTGCATGCTGCATTCATTATTTTTTTGGAAGAAAACATCCCAGAACTCTGATAAGCTTTATGATTCCTCATGTCAGTTAGTGCTCCAACAGAAGCCCAGCGTCAGCACTTCCAAAGACGATGGAAAACTTTCTAAAATCAAGAAGCTTGCATAAATCAAAAGTGTTGAAGCTCTACATCTAAAGCTTTGAGTTGTTAGGGTTAATGGTTTTAACAACAACGTTGGACGAACAAGGAAAGCAGAGATTCACATGTAATCACCTTGTTTCAGGAGCCTGAGATTTAAGATGCGCAACATAAGACTGTATTAAACTTTCATGAAATGTGTTCATTAAACCGACTGAGTTCCTTTTGTAAATAACGAGCTCCTTCACCATCTAATGTCTTCACAAGGCTCTTCATGATCTGATGTCTTTGTAAACTTTGACAACCTCTTCCCCTCCATTCCCGCCCTGTATTTGTGGGAATAAATATGCCTCTTCTCAAATAACTTAATATTCCTCAATCCCTATAAATATTAACCGACAGACTTTGCAGAGTAGGAGATGAAGTGTTTACCATTCACATCAAAGTTAGTCAATTCATGACCCATTTAGGTTGAATCCCTGTTGGGGGTGTAGGGGAAGGAAGAACAGGATGAGGCAGAAAACAGTCCTCTGTGAGTGCCTTCTGAGCACACGTTTATGGTAAATCTTCCTTGCCTACTACAAATGTAATTGCATATCCATAAGTAATAAGAATTAAGACATGGGCTTTGCTTGAACTCTTCTCGACATTTGATTTTCCTTTAACAGGTGGGTCCTGGTTTGCACACTACGTTCAGCGTTATTTGAATCCCCAAGCCACTTCACCAAAGTAGCTTAATAACTGCTTTCTGGGTCACTTCAACTCCAGATCTTTTAACAGAAATAAATTATCAAAGACAAATCCTCTTTCCTGAATCTGTGTATTTCAGAGACAGCCAATGAAATGTTCAGTACTGATTCCCATGTGCCCGTGGGTCTAAGAGTTGCCGGAGGCAGGGGAACGTGCATTGCATGACATTGAGCAAGTTCCTGCATCTCTTTGTGTTCAGGGTTTTCCCCCCATACTTGTAGGATGGAAACAATACCGATAACTGTAATAAGTGTTGAGACCTGGTAAGGGCAAATGTTCGAGAAAGAACCAAGTAATTATTGTAGAAAGAGCAATCCTACAAGTTCATCGTGCACTTCACAGTTCAAGCAAGTAAATAGATGGCCAAAATTGCCAAACCAGAACAAAAGGCAGGCGGCTGACTTCACTGACTTCAAAACAATGCTATGGGGTTTCTCCAGCCTTTAACAGCGTGCCTTACAGTCTGCATCTGCTTTGATCATTCACCTCAAAGGCACAGTGCAAACAAATGATGTATTAACAATCCTGTTTTCTCTAGAGCATCTTTTGTACTCAGCAATTTCAAATAGTATTTGAGGTACCTAGACTTCAAAATACACCAAGGGATTACAAAACCCTCACTTTTTAAATAGTCCCAGCTTAAGAGTTTACAAAGAAAAGAAAGCCTTTGCTGTGGTTCAGATTCCATTTCTGTTCAGATAGGAGCGACTAAGATCATCTGCTGGTAGGCACAAAAAACCCCATCAATCCCACCAACCTGGGCAACAACTTTTTCTTTTAAAACCATGGAAATTCCAATCCTCCAACATCTGATTTTGCGGAGGAAAATTGAATTCCTTGTATTCTTAACAAATTCTAAATCTGAATCTTGCAAATAACTCAATTTTGTGGGGAGCATCAATAAACACAGACTCTGAACGTTTGAAGAGAAGCAGACATAGAAGCACTCCAAGTCCAGATTCATGCCTTTGCCTCATTTTCCACCACTGGTAGGAATTAAATTCTTTACTTCTCCCTCAAAAGTTAGTGCAGGGCAAGTACTACCTGGTAAGCAGTGATGCCTCGTAAGTGTTCTGGAGACATGCAGAAACACACGGCATGACTGACAGGTCTTATTGTTGAAAAGTGGTGCACTTTTGTAGTGAAAATGCATCTGGCATTTGTGTCCTAATAACAGACCTAACTCGGCTCTTCCATTGTGCTCAGTATCTCACCTTGTGGTGAGACATTAAGTGCAGGGGGACAGGAAGACCTTTACTGTTCCTTCCAAGTGAAAATGTTTCTAAGAAGGGACAGGATATTCTTGGAGATAAAATAATACAGTTGCAACCCTAGCTACCTCCTCTAACAGCCCTGAATCAGATGATCACAATACTCATTTCCTTTAGTAGAATGAAGGGGTAATCATGCTAGTGCTACTCACTTTCTTTTTGCTAGCAGGAAACTATTGCAATGAACCTTTTTTTCCTGCCTGCCTTGTTTCCCTTTGACATCAGAGGAAGGCGGTGGGTATCACATTGGAGCACGATTACAAAGAAGGTGGATAGTAGAAATTTCCCATTTGTTATACAGTTGCTGGTTTGCTATTGAGATACTCGTGCCTAGGGCAGGCTTTTAAGTTTTCTTCTAATCTGCAGGAGGCAGAGGCGCACCCGTTTGTCTTTCTGAGAGACAGTGCCACAGCTTAGTCGAAGCCGGAGTCTTCTGCAAGAGCTGTAGTCTTCACGTTTCTAAAGCAAGTGGAGCATGGGGGAGGAGGTGCTCCAGGTGCCAGAGCAGAGATTGCCCTGCAGCCCATGGAGAAGACCACGGTGAGGCAGGCTGTCCCCTGCCGCCCGTGGAGGTTAATGATGGAGCAGATATCCACCTGCAGCCCCTGGAGGACCCCACCCCAGAGCAGGTGGATGTGCCCGAAGGAGGCCGGGACCCCGTGGGAGGCCCGTGCTGGAGCAGGCTCCTGGCAGGACCTGTGGACCCGTGGAGCGAGAGGAGCCCAGGCTGGAGCAGGTTGGCTGGCAGGACCTGTGAGCCCGCGGGGGACCCACGCTGGAGCAGCCTGTTCCTGAAGGGCTGCACCCCGAGGAAGGGACCCACGCTGGAGCAGTTTGTGAAGAACTGCAGCCCGAGGGAAGGACCCACGCTGGAGAAGTTTGTGGACGACTGTCTCCCGTGGGAGGGACCCCACGCTGGAGCAGGGGAAGAGTGTAAGGAAGAAGGATTGGCAGAGACAACATGTGATGAACTGACCGCAGTCCCCATTCCCAGTCCCCCCTGCACCACTGGTGGGGAGAAGGTAGAGAAGTCAGGAGTGAAGTTAAGCCTGGGAAGAAGGGAGGGGTGGGGGTAAGGTGTTTTAAGATCGGGGGGTTTATATTTCTCATTACCCTACTCTGATTTGATTGGTAATAAATTACATTAATTTCCCCAAGCTGAGTCTGTTTTGCCTGTGAGAGTAACTGGTGAGTGGACTCTCCCTGTCCTTATTTTGACCCACAAGACTTTTGTTATATTTTCTCTCCCTTGTCCAGTTGAGGAGGGGGAGTGATGGATTGGCTTTGGGGGGCAGCTGGCATCCAGGCAGGGTTAACCCACCGCACTAATCTTAGAATTAGTGGTGTATCTTCCTTGTTCTTAAATGCACACCTTGGCGAGACACAGTACAATCGAATGCATCACAAAAAACCTAGAGAGGCCTTACATGTGAAGCTGTTCTCACAGAAGAATAGTCATTCCTGCTTCATGCTTGTAGCCCGGGTCTCTTATGAAATAGATTCCTTTCTGTTGGTTGATAGTTAAACCTATCTGTCAAACCTTTCCAATTTACCCTCTTCTTGATACTTAGACTGCATTAGCCACCTCCATAGGGTATAGGTAGTTGTTGGCTGTCATCCAAAGTGCTCTGTAGCAGTGATGACATTTCTTCCTCTGCCTATACTTTGATTTGGCTAGCAATGACTGGTCACCTCCATACGAATGGTATGAGTATATAAGTACTTCAGGGGTTTCTCAAGACTCCATTCATCATCATACTGTTGTTCAGGGTGGCATGCAATCCCTGCATGATGATGAGCTGCACTAGACCACTTTTTCCCCAAAAGGGGAGACAGTCAAATGCATATCATTTATTTAACAAGAGCTGCTGAGTCAGGTCAGAATCAAAAGTGACTGACTTTCCTCATTTCTTGTATGTGATTAACCAAAGCAGCCATCCTTCTTGTTATACAGTGCGTTCTTTTGTCTTTCATTTCCACAGAAAAGTAAATACTGCAAAAAGAGACTGTATCTTCTTTTTTTCCACCAAAGGTGCACAATTTTATTTGAAGAGAGGAGAAAGCAGAAACTATCGATTTCCAGTAAGTCACTTTCACAGTTATGATGATTATTTTCAGACATTGGTGTGGTCAGTCCTGTGGGAAGCCTGTGCTGTGAGGTCCCCATATGTTGCTCTGCTCATCCAGAAAATACCCAGGCACCTGGCCCTCAGTCTGAACAAGACTGGCTGTAGAGCTGGAGGGGCTGTGCGACTGGCTTGCACTGATACAGTGCAAGATTTGGAATGCAACCCACCTAGATGTAGGTATCACAGCTGCGGATAGTAATGCAAAGTGCAGTAAATCTGGACTGGTCTGTAGGAGCTCCTCTTCTGGCCCTTTCATTCCTTGTAATGTTTTAAAAAAAAAATAAAAAATTCGGTGCCAGTTCAGTCCTCACTCATAGATAATTTATTGAAGCAGGAAGGAAGCACTGACGCTGGCTTTTCTGCTCTCCTGTCATGATGAGCACTTGCTGACAGAATGAGGTTATTCTCAAATAGTACCTTGTATAGAAGTTATTGTTCCAGGCTGCATTTCCAGTTGTTAAACCCCCAAGCAGCCTTTCTGGAGCTCCATTCCTCATGCCTGATAGAAAATCTGCCTTGCCAGAAGAGCGAGCAGGTTACTGTGAAACCTTGTAAAATGAAGCAGTTACCCTGAATGCTCTTGCGTGTGTGACACCACATTTCCCCACCAAACCATGCAACCTCTTTGATGTAAGCATTATCCAACTGCCAGATCAGTTCAGGTCCCAGGTTCCTGACCCACCAGAATGGTCATTATGACTTCTGTACCTGTTTCTCAGCTGCTGCACATGGATTTCGTTGGACTTAACAAAAATGACAGATGACAGTGTAATTAAACTCAATAATTACATCCCTTCTTAATAACCCCTTTCTAGAGACCTGTCCTACAAACTTCAGATTAGTTTTAAACTTCAGGCACTGTATTATTGCATGCTAATCTTGTGTTAGGCTAAGCACAGAAACAAAGGAATTCACCTTGGCATTTGATATGATGTAAAGCTTGGTGCTTGGAGGCATCGCACTCACCTTTGAGCTCTCCTGCAGAGTCTTGAGTAAGCAGACGAGCACAGAGGGGGAAGCTCCTGTGCAGGAAAGAGGTAGAGTGGGCAGGGGCAGGTCAAGTTCTTGGCTGATATAAACGCAACTCATTTTAAATTAGCAGCAAGTGATTTCCTTGCTAAAGGGCTTTTACAATTACTCCTATACTGGAGAAAAAGAAGAGTAATAGACACCGGCTTATATATCTAGTAATTGTTTGTGACCCTAACTTTGGCAGGTCAGGCTTTTGAAAGTTGATCCTAGTCCTTAAAAATCTCATGCTTCATCACTGCTGCAGATGACTGATGGCTTGGACCTTGAACGATGAAACGGCACTGAAAATGGGTTAGGAGGCAAGGATATGGATGGTGGGGTGGCAAAGGTCTAAATCTCTTGGCCCTTACCTGGAGCAGCATCAGAGAGCAGAGGAAGGACTGGCATGTGGGAGCTCTGCTAGGGAGCAGTGCGCAGCCCCTGGTGCTGCCAGACCTGGATGGGTGCCCGCATGGTGTTATAAGGGTGCTCAGTTTGGTCCACCCAGGTACAGGGGAAGACTGCTCCCACCCAGTCCTCCTGAGGCTGAGACCAGGCCCCACTTCTATGGTGAGGGTGTAGCTACAGGTTTTTTTCACTGTCCTGTTCCAGCTGCTGTGCCCAAGTGCAGGGCTGCCTGATGGCTACCCCCAGACAACCCCACTCACATCATCTGCAGACATTATCATCCCTCTTCCCATTTATTAACCCTCTATTTCACCACCCTTGTAGCTTCTTATGTCCACCTCAGTCTCCTCCCAAATCAACAACTCACCTCAAATTACTTTTTCCCCACAGACACCAAATCTGGTATTTCTGATGCTGTTACCTGTGTAATCCTCATCTGATGTGGTATACCTGACACAGTTACTTGGGTATGGTAGCTTTTCAAGACTGTACTTCCCAGAAGGTCCTTAGCACTCCCCCCAGTTATCTGTGGAGTTTGGCCATGCCTCATGCAAGTACCCCTTAGCCACCTATGAGATGTGGTCATCCTTTGTGGCACCATCTGTAACTTCTGTCAGCGTCTCACATTGCTATTTGTTATTTCCAACAGCTTTCTCATGTCATGTCCAACATTTTTCCATGTCCTGTTCAGTTTGGTTAACCTCAGGCCTGTGCTCAGTCAGTGACCTTGTCATTACCTGCAGCCCTAACACTGATTTTTAGTGCAGGTCTTGTAGCATAAGTCTAAATAGAACAGTAAGCATGCTCAAATGGAGATCAGACTAAAATGCACTTAGAAGAGCTATTGCATGTGCTTTTCCTCCAGGATGAAGAGGGCCAGGGATACATCAATGGATTTCATGATCAGAAAGAGTTGCTCAGCTGTGAGTGCTGCTGGACTTTAAGGTGCAATTTCAGCATGAACAAATACAATGAAGTAAAACCCATCAAACTATAGCTTGTGTAGACCATCAGATTAGGTCCTTCGTTTTACAATTTCAGTGATACATCAAAATTAGTCAGCTACTTTTTGGCACAGGAGCTGCTCAACCTCAAGAAATGGAATACACCTTTTTGAAACAGTGTTCAAAAGCAAGCAAAGTAATGGAAAGAGAATGGCTAGTTTTGAGTAGTAAAATAGGATCTTGCTGAGTATGAACGTTACCTGAAGAGAAAGTGCGTTCAACATGTTTGCACAAGAATGAAAAAAGCTATGTAATGTAAAATCAAAACACGTGAGGATATACCGGGGAATATCTTGCATAGCTTGCTTAGAAACTAGAAGCTAAAATCCAATTCAGCAAAATAATACAGGCAAGCTAAATTACTGTGCATTGATGAGAAAATATATAAATAGCAGGGTTACCAATTTAGCTAAATTGGTACATCTTTGTGTAGGACAACCTCTCCTGTTTGCAAGGTCTGCAACTCAGACAAACCTGAACCACTGCAGAGACGACCTACTCACACAAAATTAGGAGGAGCCTCATTTGTTAGATTGAGTCTTGCTTGTGCAAGATTCTTACTCAAAAAATTTAAAAAAGACCTGATCAGACCCTAAAGCTTTTATGGAAGTGCCCACATTTCCAAAAGCTAAACGCTAGACTGGAGAGCAAACTGCTGCACGCTACACTGACTCATTTACTTACTTACTTGAAGATGTAGCCTCCACAGATTTGATAGTGTTGTTCTGAAAGCATAAATTTGCTTATTTTGCTAATGCCTCTTCTCTTGTTTAGACATGTTATATTTTTGCTTGTTTTAACCTCCCTAAATGCTTATGCCTAAGAATATGAAAGGCCTATAAGGCTTTTCTCCTGCCCAGCCAACTATTCAGGGCATTAGGTCTAGCAGAAGTTATCTCATGTAGAAGGTTAAATTCACTGCTCTTTAGTACGATGGATGATGTTCAGACAGCTTGGAGAAAATAATGTATGCCACCTCAACAAAGATAGAACTTCACTGAATTCTAACTTTTAGCTCACGTCTGAGCAATTAATTGGTGAGATTTTCAAGCTGTACTGAAATAGTTTTAGTCTTCATGACCGTCATACAGGTGAATTCCTTGTCCTTATTCGTGTCAAAAGATGTTTTTGTCTGTACATCAAGTGGCCTCACTAAAGCCCCAAGCAGGTTGCAAGTGAAGTACCCAGCATCAATGTGGGGACTACACATGCAAAAAGTAAGCACTATGCATTTCTGAAACTGCCTGTAAACTTTTTTGAGTCTTTCAAAACCTATATGTGGAAAAGCAGAGTTTATCGTTAAGATGCCTGAGGAACCATACCTTATATAGTTCTTAGCCGCAAAATGGAAAACAGGAATTTGTGGATCACTCACTCTGCTCTCTCTGGTGGCTTGGTCTTTGTCACCCACTCCTGGGTGAACAGGGGGCAGATGCCTTCTGAGGGGTACAGCAAAACCCCCAGGGATGTCCTAGCTCACATGGACAATGACTCTGGTGGGGGGAATGGCACAGCTGTTCTGGCATAGGAGGTCAATGGCCAGAATGGCTCATAAAATGATGGGGAAGGGGGGGGTTAATGAGATAAATCTGCACCTCTCTGAATCTGACACAAATGTGTGGGGAACTTTTTCTCATTGCTATAACTATTTTTTTCTGAATGTGCTGGCTGCTAGTGACCCACACAGGAGGAATCCCATTGATCTGCATGTTAGGGTAGGGCTTTCCCAGCACCATTAACAATGCTGACCACAGAAAACAAGTTGACAAGAAAAAAAAAATCTAGAAGTGTACACATGCCAAAAAAATCTATTTAAGCAATGTAAAATTTAAGTTCAAACACAAATAGAGAGTATGAGACTTTAAGTCAACAGGTAAAGGGCAATGGAGAGATATGGTATATATCTTGCTCTCAGACATTGTGGACTGTTTGTCTGGTGTGCTGGTTTTAGGCACATACAACAAAAAACACAGGGTATCTCAACTTAGGTGCAAATTCTGGTTTGTTCATCTCTTCCTGTACAGTCATTAGGAATTTGCTGTTACCAATATGGAGATAGTATCTTCCCTCTTGTTAATAGGAAGATGCCAGAAAATTTAAGAAAACTAAAAAAAAAATAAAATTTGAGGCATATAATCTCCTCACATGTGCTAAGGAAACAGCTTTCTAAGTTACTGCTGAAGTGTACTACCTGCCTACATCCACTCAGCTTGAGTTTGCCTGCCAATATACTTCATTATGCAAGTGTAATTTGCCATCATAAAGCTGAGATGATTTTCCCAAACTTGGGTGTATCACACTCTATCGGCAGCCTTGTGTCTGTGTGTATATGTATGCATATGGAGGTTTTTTTGCTAGAAAGCATCAATCTGATGTTGAAAATCAGAAAGCTAGTTCCCCACACCTTAAACTGTGAACAATGTGGATGGCTGTGTTGCAGGGTGTGTTGCTCATTGTATTCACACCCTTCTCGCCAGGTTGCTTTGTTCCCATTCCCCATGAATGTTCTCCATGGTGAAGACTTCTGTGTCACTGGCAGCTGAAAGATTTTCATACCTGTAGTAGCAATGTAACATGTTAGACATTGGTCTATTCCCTCTCTGTGGGCTCTAACTTGTACTTTATGCTGGAATCCTTTGCTCCCAAATAAGACACTGGTCTTTGCATTTAGCCTACTGACTGTTTAATGAGAAATAGCAGCTCCCATCATACCTCCCTGTGGCCAAAATAGTCCATCTTACTGGAGGTTTGGGTACAGCATTGTTTATGAAACTGGTCTTCCTTGAAGCTGAAGTAGAATACTGTTATCTTACATCGGTGAAACAGATGGTGCATTTCCCTGTGACTAATTAGCTATGCAGTGCCTAGTCTGCAAAGAGTGAGAGGAAATCCTTGAAGCCTCTCTGCTACTTTCTCTTCCCCCTAGGTCTTCTGCCTGTGCAGCACACCGCCGCAGCCCATAGTGGTCAAGGGCCTGTTGGTCAGAAAGTGTACAGCAAAAAGTGGTCCTGAATTATTTCAGGACCTTGGCAGTTTGACAGATTACTTGTAATTAGTCATGAGAGGCTTGCTTGGGCCGATGCTTGACTCGGGCGTATTTGGCATGCACAGCTGAGATGAGAAGCCTCTTGGGCTGACTTGCCATGAAGACGTTCTTATGGCACCTCTGCAGTCAGCCAGCACCTGGAGTGGAGTTTCACCCTCAGGAAGTTCTTCAGTGTGATGGTGGCCTACTGAGGCCCCCTCAGATCTTAGAGAAACTGGGTTTTCAATCTGTGGTCTAAGGAAGCTATGTAAATCTAGATTTTAGGGGGCAGCAGTACTACAGCAGTGTGCCCTGCTATGGAGACTACAATGACTGACATACTTACAAAAAAGTGCACTGAATTTTCAACCAGAGACATCTCACACCATAACAATTGGTATGGTTAAATCCCTGGCTAGTGATGAGGGGTATGTAATGTCATTTCAAGACAGCAGGAGAAAATAAACCACAGTGAAACGGAATCTCCCCTGCTTGATTTCACTGGCAGCTCTGTAGCAGTCAGCCCCAGCTTTCCAGAGCAACACCTGACTGACAAATTGTCTAACCGCTGTCTGACCTGCCGTCAGTGGGCACCTGCTTAGCTTTAGGTTTTCTGCTGAGTTCTAGCCTAGATTGGTTTAAGCAGGCCTCATATTGGTAACCTGTCACTGCTGCTTGACAAGCACTTCGCAAAGATGATTAGGTGCCGTGTTCTTAGGCAGAATGTAGTCGGCTAAAAAAAACCCTCAAATAAGACCTAAAATTATTTTTTTTGTATTGTTTGCACACTTTGCATCTCCATGCCTTACACACAAATCCTACTGATGCAATTTGGTCTGTGCATATGTATGTTGTCATCTTGCTCCCTGTACAGATAGGTGTAGGCATGAATTAGATGCAGCTGTTCTAGTCAGTGAAACACTTAAAAGTCTAGCTGGACTCAAAAAGCTTTGCAGGAAGTCTATACTTTTGCACACTGAAGAGAGTATTCAGGCAAATCTATTGACAGATGATAACAGTGAGGCCTTATGTTGAATTCTTACGCACTAAACTCTGACATGACTTCATCTGAAACCTTGTCTGTATTCATACCTGTGTGGAAAAAAAGTCAGATGGGGACATCAAAGAGCTGTTTATGAATTAGAGAAATAAAGCAAAAAGTGCTGATTCTTTCTTCTTTTTGAGGATGTCGCTTATGAAATTAACAGCAAGCAAATGCTTGCTAAATACAGCAAACACTTTTGTTGTCATTATGAGCATCCTACTACAAGACATGATGGAACGACATGTGATTGTAGGACCTCGCTAGCCGTATCTCTCCTGATAGAGACATGAGGTTTCATTGTGATCCCCTGTACGAAGGGGAAACTGCTTCCAACCCATATGTTGTGCTATACAAGCTCAGCTCTTAGAGGCTTATGGTGGCACAGGTTGTTATGGATTTCTGGATTGGATCTACCCAAATGCTCAGGCAAGCAAACAACTTTGAATGTGTCCTGCAGTAGGCTTCAATGGAATGACTCATGCTTTAAGAAAAGTCAAAACATGAGAAGTGTATTGGGACCTTCTGGAAAGAGGAGAAACTATTAACAGGAGCTAAAAAAATGAGTAAAAACCAGCTATGTGAGTCCATGTGGTACATTCACATGTGGTTGTGGTAAATGTTGTTACACTCACTCTTCTGTGAAGATTCACAGTCTGCTAAATTATCGCAATCTATTCTTCCAAGTCCAATACTAGATGAAGGAGCTGACAGATATCTATGTCCCCAACTGAATTATCATTCATTGAAAACTAAAATTTGTTGCTTTTAGCAGTAAAAAAATGAATCTTTCTTCTATAGTACATATCCTTACCTTTTTTTCTGCCTACAGTAGATAGCTGCACATAGAAAAAGCAGCACCCTGCCCACAGGATTTCACTAACAAATGTGGGCAGGTATTTTCCCAGCAAGTTGGGCAATCAGTTTCAATGCACTTTGGGTACCAGCTACACTCTGATTCAAAACATAGATGTGTACCAAACTCTAAGAGATTAATGTCTATGTAAATTACCCGGCTAGGTATGCTTTTTCTGGGAAATGAATGCATACTGAAAACTGCTGAACTGGACATCTCTCAAAATCCCAGTCCAAAGGTATGGCACTAAAACAAGGTACTTTGGTGGTTCTGAAGGCAACACATACTGTTGAGAGGTGGTATTTGTTTGGTTTTTGTGGGGTGAGGTCATACCCCTGAGATACTGGACACAGTTTCTACATGTTTACTATTTATTAAGTGCTTCTGGTAAAAGAGGTTTCTTGTTTACATTTCTCAGTTTGTTTTCTCTTTCGTTCGCTTGTTTTGTTCTCCAATATTCCTCCTATTAATATGTCTTCTGGAACTGCCTGGCCTACTTTAGGCTAAAAATAGACCTGGTTGCTACTGCTGTAGCTCCACGCAAGCCACACAACACCCACACTCGGAAAGAAAACCTCATGCCCTACTAGGCTTCCCTGAAATAACAAGCAGGTCAGAAATCCATATGACCAAAAAGCAGGAGGAAAAACAAATCCTGCCTTCCTGCTCTGCTTCTACTAGGCTTGCTGATGATGCAAAGTGAGGAAACAGCAGAAAGGCGTGTTGGTGTTTTGGTTTCCCTCTGCCTCCTCCGCATCTACCAAGGACAGCTGATACCACTTCTCTTATGTAGAGTTACGAAAGGAAAGATAAAACTGCTGGGATGTGAAGCTGGAAAGAAGACATTTGCATGTTAGCTTCCAAGCAGTCATTCTTCAAATTAACTTAACTTGATTGATCTGTTAGGTAAATATTGGTCTTTGGGTACAATCACACCAATGCTGCCCATGCTGTTGCACTGCTTAAACGAACAGGAATACCTCCCTCCCATGACCGAAACATCTTCAGTGGGCTGTGCCTGTGCTCCCGATGTCTTACAAAGGAAAAGGGCTCTGGACACACAAGTATGTTTTCCTCTACATTGCAGCAGACAAAACTTAATACTTCTCAGCCTTAAGCTGATACCTTTACACTACTTGTCTTCTTCTGCTCCTCAGTCCACGTGGTCCATGATACACTCTGGTGAGACACAAACAGTCTGGGCTTTCTGGTGGTCTTGGGCAAGTCACCTCACTGCCGTGTGGCACTGTGCTCCCCATCTGTGAAATGGGGGGTGATGAAGTACTCAGAAACGCTTCTGCAGCTCCCTTGGCAACTGAGGAATGAAGCTCCATTGCTCCACAAATAAGAACTTTGTTTTCCTGGTTTACTCTAGCTCGTGGATGCTATTTTTTGCCACCTTACAGTTAACGCATATTGGCAAAAGGACTTCACACACTTGTGGGAAGCCGGGACTCTGTGCTCATTTGCAGTAGAATAAATAACTCCTGGGTCACCTTTTGTTTGCCCTCCCAACTAGGAATTTGGCTTGCGTGTAGGGAGTTGGGGCGGTACCGTCCTCACTTACAATAACACATCTATGACTTGGAGGCAAATCGCAGCCCGACACAGTGAGCACAAGCTACTCCCTCGGTGTTCTCACTGAGCTCCTAAGTGATGGCTTGTTGAGGAAAGGTTACGCTGGGTACCCCGAGCTCAGCGTGGCCCGGCAGCTCCCGCACAGCGAGGGCTGCTCGGGTGCGTGGGGCGACGCGGGGTTTTCGGGTGCG
>WEKW01000444.1:67307-105313 GCA_013389905.1 Sula dactylatra
CCCTGACTGTTTTTGTGCCTCTAGAAAACCTAGGTGGTACCAAACGGAAAAAAATGCAGGCATTTTGATCAGCTGTCCTTTAAAGCTTTCGGGTAGTGAGATGAGATTTCCTAGCTGACATCTGAGGTTGTGCTATAGTTCTCTTGATCTCTCTGGATGAGTAGTTAAGAAATAAATGGGTAAGAGTAACAGTACTGGTCCTGCACATGATGTGGTCTTTGTGGAGGCGTGAAGACACCTGGGACAGCAGGGACTTCAGGTGACATCCTCCCTATTGCAAATGAGATGGGTAAAATGAGGAAAAGCAGAAGTCGTGGCTCTGTGCTCAGATTTTTGCCTGTTTCTACTTGAGCACAAGGAGGGAGATTTTTTAAAACCTTTCTGTTTTGTACAGTGGGCTCTTGTGCTTGACTTGGGAAAGCCTTCCGGAGGAGTCACTGCAGAAGGGGTTACCCCTGAGGCAGAGGCTGCTCAGTGTGACTGCCCTCAGCCATTGAATTTCAAGGTCCAGTTTAGTCTTAGGACATTGCTGCAGACCTCCCTCTTTTTTAACTCATCTCACTACTCTCAGGTGTGATATTTTAGAGGCTATTTCTAAAAAATAAAGACGGATAAGACCTTAGGGGAAGTCTTTTCTGCCTTTGTCCATAGGTAAGTTTGAGTGTACTGTACAGGAGGAGAACCTGCTTTGGAGGGGTGGAAAAGGACAGGGGAGGAAAACCGACAAAATTTACATCAGCTGAGGATCTGTCAAGTACTGGGAGCTATGACAACAGCTCTCTACTACCTCCCTTTATTTATTTGTATTCCTTCTCCTCCTCACCTTTCATTGCTCGATCTCACATGGCATATTTCAGTGTTAGCTTATGCTTACTCTGGGTGGAAAACCAGTGATGCTGAAAAACATGCTAAACCCAGATGTATCAACAAGGATGCTATTCAGTGCTATTTCTTCTTTGATGGTGGATGTGAACTTGTTTCAGAATATGTAGACTTACTGGGCAAAACCGTGCTAGTTGTTGGTGCTTATTAACCTGTTTCAACACACACAATGAAAACCACGCTTTTTGGTTTTTTCGGATTGATGAGACATCAGAGGAGAGAGAGAGCTGGTGGGGAGCCGTATCCTTAATTCCTCAGCCATGCGGTCACATCTGGTCAGTTACAGAACCTTTTGCTGGGTCTGTAATTGGAGACATTTTGATTGAACTGAGAGAGTTCAGTAGCAGAAGAAGGAGATTTTTGAATTTGCAATTGCATCATAGCTGTTTTTTTTTTTTTTTTTTTGTTAATATGGTACCTTGATTTTCTTTGACAGCTTTGATCATCATGAAAAACTTTGCATTTTTTTTTCTTTGCTTACTCTCCCCTGCTTCTTTGCTCAGTGGTAGGAGTCTAGATGCACTTTGTTGTTTTGGGGGATTTTTAAAATTGGAAAACATTTCCATAATTGTTACTTTGTCAGATTGTATGTCAAACTGATTAGCCTACTTTCTAGTGCTCTGATTTTGCTTCTTAATAGTCTTTGCAGATAATATAACAGCACGGAGGAAGCATGTTTTTCCAGTTGTGTTCAGGAGGACCTATTGTGACTATCACTTTGACTGGGATTTTATTGTGGAATTGTCACTTATGAAGGAACTAGGCCCTAGGCAAACTTCTCTGATGGAAAACAGCTACATGCTATCAATGCTTAAAAGAAACATTTTTTAATCCACTAATACTGGCCTACTTGACTGGTTGAATTTATGGTGAAAGTCTAACTTTTTAAGTTGGCGACTCTTCAAGAGTAAGATCTGTCTTCAAGATTATTTTTCCCTGTCATTGTTTCCTGTAAATAAAGCTAGAACAAAGACAAAATTTGTCGTGCTGATGCCAGAAGCCTTTGTGAGCCTCTCTCTTCTCTCTCTACTTGGTTTATGCCAAGTAAATCTGTGATACATGGTCAGTTCTCCACTTTTGTCACACAGGGGTGCTGAAATCAGCTGTAGCCACCTCGTTCTCAGAGACTGAAATCAGAGTGTTTTTTTCTTCGGCAGTGAGAGCACCCCTGCTTATGACAGCTTAAGACTTGAAGACTTTGCTTGATTTTGAGATTCCTATGTGAATTAAACAGGTTCTGTTTTGTTCTGTCAACTTGGTTGGCAGCCAGGAGAATAGTTCTCCAGAACTTGCTGCGTAGTGTTTGTTGTGGCCCTGACTGGGGGTCTGCGTTGCTCTGTGCTTTGAATTTCCCAACTCTGGAGGAAATCCACTCTCTTCGGATAGCCTGGACTGATGTTACATTGAGTTGTGCAGACTTAGCCCTGTACTCTTTGCAGGCCATGTTTTCTTTCTTTTTGGGTTTTTCTTTCCCTTTTTTTTTCTTTTTTTCTTTTTTTTTTTTTAATCTGATCACAGACAGAAAAGACTGGGTGCAGACATCGATCTGCACCTGAAGAACACCCAAAGCTCTTGGGGTTTTTAATAGATCATCTCTGAAGAACACCCAAAGCTCTTGGGGTTTTTAATAGGCAAATGTTTGGATGGGGCATAAACATAAAACTAACAACCAGCTACTAGTTGGTTTGCTACTAGTGTGCAAAACTGGTGCTGCAGCCTGCTCACATACCCTCTCTTATTTAGGCATTGTTTGGTGGATTTGTATATCCACGGTGAAACTTGCTTTTCAGTGGTGCTTTTCAGAAATGATTGCTTGGCAGCAGGTGAGAGAGTGGTTGTGAGTGGCATTGTTGTTCACAATGCATGTCCTGAGTCTGAAAATCGTATGTTTTTGTTGAAATCATGCTACCATCAATGTCTATTGGATGGCATGAACAAGGGTTGAAAAACAGAGGCTACAGAATCACTAGCTACTCTGACTAATCATTAGCTGAGTTGTTAGATATGGGGTCAACATTTGCCCTTTTCCTCCTTTTTTGGAAAACCTGCTTTGTTGGTAGCCGGTACCCTGTGCACTGTCAAATCAGTGCTGAACAGCCTCTGTTGCCAACAGTCAGGCCTCCCTACAGTCGGTAACTGCTGGAATCACCTGTAACAGTGGTGGGGGCAATTCCTCGCATTTGTAGGGAGTGGAGGGTAGCATCATTCATATGGTAATCTTTGTTATGCTACCTTTTTTTTCTAAGAAGCAAGTGGACCACAGTCTGTCCATCCTTTTGAAATACAAGATAACTTTCCTTACCCAAGTGGGTTTCTGTGTTTTATTTGAAAAGGTTTGAACTTTGCCAGTGCAGTGTGCAGGACATCCCATGACAGTGTCTGGTGCATCTTGTGCAGCTGCCATCCTTTCTGGTTATAGTGAAAATCATACGGGAGTGATTGAAGACATAGTTAGTCAGAAAGGGGTGGCCACATGCAGGGGAGTAGGGACAGAATGGTCTTATATGTATAAGACAGTGTTTTGATCCATTTTTCTGAAGGATTCACAGTGCATTATTCTCATATCTTAACCAGAACGAGAATTAGCTTAAAGGCAGATCCACATGCACAAATGTGCTAATCATTGATTTACCATGTCCTCTAGGGATCTGAGGACCAGTATAAATGTAAAGGCATGCCATTCATTGCCAACTAACAGAATTGGATCTGACAGATAGAGGTTTAAAGTTACCCATGGGTTTGGACATCCTTTGCATTTGGAGTAAGGTTTCTGCTTTTGTTTTAAAGGTTTCACTTTTATTCATGACAATACAGGGTGGTTACCTTGCCACACATATTCTACTCCTTTAAGCCATTTGTTTAAATAGCCTTGACAATGCAGCCCTCCTTTCATTTTTATTTTCTCTTAGTTGTGCTCTTGCAAGCGGAGGGTTGATTCTTTGCTCAGAGAAGTTATTCTTTGGAGGAGCAACATTTAGAGTTATCCGCTCTTAGTATTGATGACAAAGAGGGTTTGCAGAATTCACGGCAAATCTCTGTGAGATACCAACTCTATTAGTGGCTCTAAGTCCATGATAACAGTCTCAGAAGGAGGAAGTGATTTTAAAATTGAACTTCTGCACAACTGCAAAACCGAGCCTCATTCTTAAGCCTCTCTGAGGATGGATGCTGAATAAGACTCAATAACCATGTTTGAATATCATGCCTGGTGTTCCTGGCATAGTCTCATCTGAGTGGACCTGAGTGCCTGCTTAGAGGTCACCAAAGCTAATGGGTTTCTGGAGAAGCTGAGGGTTGGGCCCTCCTAGAAGAACTGTTCAGTAACTGAAATGAGAGCATGAGATTTCAGCATGAATTTTCATAGATGTTTCTTATGCTGCTTTTTACAGCTTTGCTGAGGCACCAGTGAATTCAGAACCCAGCCTCACCCTCCATCAGTTTAAATCAATCAAAAGGAGAGGAGGAGGAGAAAAAAATCCAACTTTGATGGAAACACACATACTGCAAAAGGCAGTTGTATCACATTTATATTCTGCTGCATGCTTCTGTCACCCACGCTTGTAAAATACTCACTGACAACAAAATGAAGTACGTTTAATTTCCACATATACAATAATTCATTGTATTTGCTGAGTAATTACTGGTAGCATTTCTACGGTAACTTACTTTTCTACTTATTCTAGCCCTTCTTCCATTCGTTGTGCATGGAGGAGGGTGTTTAATAACATATGAACTGAAGAGAAAGTTTTTTGTGTTAGCCATTTTTTTAAATTGACTGAGGTATTTAGCAAGAAACTTGAAAAATATAATTTCATAAAATGCAGCTGGGATTTTTGGAGCATCCCATGAGAACCATTTAAGGGCAAAAGGAAAAGTATTGGAAGAATGAAGAGTCATTCTAGAAGCGTGTCTTTTCTTCCCTAAAGCACCTAAATCACGTTCCTTTGTGCTCGAAGCTTGCTTGTAATACCAATGAAACATGCTCAGTAACCTGTCAGAGTAACACAGTTCTGATGGCAATGCCGTATTTGGATAAATGAAACCAGAAGAACTGTTTGCACAGTCTCATGCAGGAATCTTGCCCTCTTGCAGAACAAAGCTACTATACAAACTCACACTCTCCTACGCTAAAACTCTTTCTTACCTGTCATAGTGGCCTTGGCCCTGCTTGTAAAATGCCGTGCCAGTTCAGCAAGCAGACCTGAGGACAAGCAGGGAAGGGCAGCCTACAAAATGCAGGACTGTGGGATGATGGCCCCAGCAGACTAGACAGTCCCCCAAAATGCTGTTTGTTTCTTTCTAATGATCGTGCCCGCTGGCTGCTCTGAGCACGATTGTGCTCCTGATGAAGAGGTACCCTGGGGAGGTGTCTTACGAGTCAGCGTGCTGGGAATGCTGCTGACAGAGGAGAGAAAATACACGTGTGTTGAGCAGGAGTGTTCGCACATCTTTTTGGTGTGACTTATGTCAAGTAGCTCGAAACCTTTGCTAGGTTCCAGAACCATTGGCTGTAATCTACCAAGTTAAAAGAGGAACAGATTTTAAAGAACTGGCTGTGGAAAACTGACGGTGGATCGATCTTTGCAACTGGGGTATTCAGGGATTTGAGTTGCTGGTAGAAAGGGGTCCACCTTAAGAAATATGTGGTCAGAGTTGGTATGTTTCTTAAGAGCAGGACCAGGTCAGTCAGAAGACACCAGTCTCCAGCGTTATGCTTCTAACACTGGGCTGAGACAAGGGAATTCCAGGTCTCCCCAGTGAAAATGTAAGCCACAAACTGATGAAGGTTTCACATCCTTGCATCACTCAGACAAATTAGTCTTGGTTTTCTTGAGAATACAGTGAATGTTATTTGGAAAGACATGAGATGTAACACAATTTGTCAGTCATGAAAGCCATTAGGAGCAGGTAATGTCTTTTGGCAGATAAAATACTAGAAAAATAAAATACCATTCAAGAAATAACTGGCTTCCTCGGGCTGTCATTGAGACCCTACTACTTGCTGGCTGCAGAGGTCTGTGTACTCCAAATGCAGACACAGTATGCAGACAAAGTGGTGTCCTGGCTGTGCGGTCACAGGTTGGTTTTCTGTGCCGATGAGCGTCAGACAGAGGTTAGCCCTTTATAGCAGCCTGTGGTATTGGGAAAACTAGAGGTGGGTCATGGGTCGTGCACTGCAACCGCATTGCTAGTGTGAGGCTGCCAAAAACACAAGAGAAAAATCATTGATACATAATCATTTCAGACACTGCTACAGCAGTGAATGGAGAGAGGCCATTGTTTATGTGGGGTTGTCACATATAGTACATCTGCTTCTGCTCTCATGCATGCCCTGTGCGTGAAGCCAGTGACCCAGGTGTTTGAGAAACAACTTGGAAATTTTCAGATGTCTTAGGTGAGTTAAGGACAGAGGCAACTGAAAGGAAAGAAAATGAGAGGCTTGATGATACTCAACTTGAGCTTTATACAGAAGCTGTAATGGCAATGCAGAGATAGCATAAGGCCACATTAATCTGTCCTGCCACCCATCCTAGAGGAGATGTAATTCACATAAGCAAAACAGCACCTGGCCCACCCACAGGCTGTCACTGAGCTCAGCTCACTTAGGGGATATTGGAGCTGGACTGTGTATGACTTGCATCAGCTAACAGATTATGCAAGGCAGTTGCAGAATATAACTAATTCACAGGTGTTCAGCAAGAAAAGTGGTGTCTGTGCTACAAGGAATGATCTTTAAAGAGAAGCTGTTCAAGGACTACATGCCAATCATTCACTTGTATGATTTGTATGAAAGTGGAGGAAATTTTGATTAGAACTGGCTGGTCTAGGACTTTGTTTCTCTTATGCAGGCAGTTTCCATAGCAAAATAAAATTCTGGAACATAACAGTTTTCTGCCAAAAATTACTCAGTTCTGAAAAGTTTTGGCTGAAAACATTGAGCAGAAATTATGCATACGATTTTTTTTTATTTTTTAATTTTTAATTTTTTTTGCTGCAGAGCTGTTTTCTGGAGGGTTTGTTTTATGTTTACTTAAAATCACAAACATAAAATGGTCCACCATTTTGAGTTGCATTAGGTTTTTTGTTTTCTTTGTTTATTCTGGTTGAGAGTGTGAGGTTTTATCTTTTTCAGTGTTGTCTTAGTGTCTTGAGTTTGGCAGAGAAGATTCTACTTTTGCCTTTGGTGTCTAGAATAAGAGAAAGGATGTGGAGCTTGAAGTAGCAAAGGGAGATTAAGGATGTGGTGAAGGTCCCCTATGTCTACTGATTCTGTTTGTATACATAACTGTGCTCCTTAATTGGATTCTTATAGAGATTTTCTTGAGTTTGTGGTTCTATGATGGAAATAAGAGCTAAAGTAGGAGATCAAGGAACCAGGAAGGAAATTGTTTTGGGTTGACCAAAGCTATAAGTTGTTTTTCTTGCTAACAGGAAGAAAACGTGGCATCATTTCAGGTAGAATGAAATACTTTGTTTGCTCAGTAGCACTGTTCTGTCTCTTTGTGGTTTTCTTTTTGTAAAAAAACTTCTTCTATTTACCCAGAGTTCAATTTTTAAACTGCCTGCTGGAGTTGTTGACTGAAGGCCTGTCCCCAAGCCTCTCTCCTGCTCTTTCCTGTGGATTCACCAGCTCACTTAAGGGAAAGCATGCAGCTGGTGTTCGACAGAGTAGCAATGGAGTGAATTGGATGGATTGCATTTATTTAGTATTGCCTGTGATTCCCCAGGAACTGACTGCATTTGTCTCTACAGAAAAGGGACCACCAAAGACAGATCTTCCTGCCGCTCTGTAACAGCTCTTGAAATAAAAGACTGAGATGCTCTTTTTTTCTAAAACCTGTAATGATCTTGTTGCCTAAGCATGACATCAGACCTTGTTCCTGATCACCGCAAGAGCCATGAATAAGCTATTTGCCTGAACAGATATTAATGCCAGGCTAAACAAAGAGTAACAGAAAGAGGCCCTGTCTGGAATGGCAAAAAATGAGTAAATATAGACCTTGTTGTGCTCCTGCTGGCTTTGTTCTCTGAATAGGAGTATATAGATCAAGGAAATGGTAAACAAACTTGCTGACATTTTTTCAATACTGATAGCTCTGCATTTCCTGGCATGATAGTTTGTATTTTCCAGTACATAATGATCTGCAATAAATCTGCAGTCATTTATCCAATCAAATGCTCATGTCTTTGGAATCAACACCACCAGGGTGCTCAAAGGAAGAACAAAGCTCTTACGAGATCAGCTAATACATTTTGAGAAGGAGCTCATCCTGTAATGTCTTTCAGCCCAGAAGCCCTATAAACTTTCTTTCAGTGCTGAAAAAGGTTTTAATTATTATCAGATATCTGATGTTATTTGAAAATAATTAATATTGATAGTATTAATTAATAGTTGACATAAACTGTATTCTGTCTCAGGTTAGACAAAGTTAACTTAGGGATGGATGCTAGTACCGTTCCTGGTGATCTGGAGTTACGACAAAAGTTGGAATATGTTGTTCCTTCAGCACATGAGTTTGAAATTTGTATTACTCATCCATGTCCAGGATATTATCAATGCACAGATCATCATTACCCTAACTTACACGGTTGAACTGGGCTGTGGGAGATACTTGCTTTGAAAATGGTTGTGTTGCTCGTCGCCACGCTCCTGGCAGTGGGTGAAGATGTTAGTCCACGATGTCATTGCCCTCTTAGGACAGCACATTCTCTTTGGTCTCTGGCTGATGCAGCATTGCAAAGAGAGACTGACAGCCAAAGGGGAGAATATGCCACTTTCCTTAGGAGCATATGGCAGTGATGATGATGATACACACCCAGTGGCTGAAGTTTTCCACTGTGGACTTCAGCGTTATCAGGAAGGAAATTTCTGACCAAATTTGCAATTTTTTTAAAAAGTATTTTAACAAGTTATTTTTGATATGAGGAATAGCTACTTGACTAGTATTTTAGGACGGACTGTTTTTTTTCTGTAAGACTTCATTTGCTTACCAGAACTCACCTTGGCTAACATAAAACCCTGTCTTCCTTGGTTATTTCTTCTTGGGAAACTAACATCTTCATAACACTTCCTTAAATTATTAATGTTGCCATCCTTTTATAATGGTAAGGCTTCATGTATCTTAGGTAGATTTCCTCCCCGGCTTCATTTGTACAGTAGAGACAGTTTCTGCTGCTGTCAGAGACTTGGTCTGATGGATGTATCTCTCTGTCCTTAAAGATGACTTAATCTGATCCGAAGTTATTCATGGGGTTCTTGGCTGAATAACTCAGTGAAATGGCTTCGCAGATCTAAAATGTATGCACCAGAGAGCAGATGTTTGTTGCATTATTCCTTTTGTGGGGCAGGAAACTGTGCTTGTAAGTGTGAGCGACATGAGTTCTAAAGACAGGAGGACTTAGAAAATGGTAATTGTTAAAAGAACAGGAAGATTTGTTGAGTAGAGTCTACTTTTCATTATTCTTTTGATACGTATTTGTCTGGCTCCTAAATTCCTGCTGAGGTAATGCTGATTCCTGATTCCAGGATGTTTGCCTTGGTATAGATGGCTAGCAAGACAGCTGTTCAGCTTTCAGACCCATTACACAGGTCTCATACTAAATTTTACCATGGAGTGCATGGAGAGCACACTTGCTATTTGCAATGATGTGATGTGGAATGATTTTAAAAAATCTTACTGTATTGTGGAACAATAGAAAGCAATCATAACTGCCATTCCTCTTCCTTGTTATTCAAGGTAGGGATAGATACGCATAGCAAAATACTGAGTATTACTGCTTGTAGAATTTCATTTAGGTTGGTGATCTTCAGCAGAAGCCAGTCAAGGATGCAGGTAATAATTANAAAAGGGAAGAGTATTTACCTCTATTATAAAGCATTCAACAAGGGAAATAGAAAGGCAGGAATAAAATCTTTTGCAAGGAGAGGTGAATGAGTCAGACGGTAAATGGTATGTTAATCAGAACAGAGAACACAGTGAGTGTTTCAGGTAAAGCTCGTATCAATCCACAGAACAGAAAAGCACATTTTGACACTTTTGTATTCTGTGCCTCAGTGAAGAGGTAGAGTCAACACCTAAATGGGTTTTGGTTGGCATTGAATGGCTCCGTGGGCAGACAGAAAGAGAGACAATAGGAGGTCAAGCTGCTTGAGTCCTCCTAGACCTCAAGCCAGTGCATTTTCTTTGTGTGGTGCTTTGTCCCTTGTCAGATCCTCCATCCTCTTGTAACAGAAAAAGCCATTTTTTCTCCTCTGTCCATGCCCTTTTCCCTGAAGCCAGGTGTATGAGGTGTCATTCTCAGGACTCAAACCAGTCATGTTCATCTCCTTCATCCTCCTCAACAGTGTTTCATGTACCTTAACTGTAAGCTTTTTCTGCTTTATATGACTACTTTGGTGTGACTCTGAGTCACACAGCTCTTCTGGGGATTGTTTACTCGTATGTATTCAGTGGCAAAGCCTTCAACAGCCTGGCTGGCAAGAGTC
Organism: Sula dactylatra; assembly: GCA_013389905.1. Classification (NCBI taxonomy): domain Eukaryota; kingdom Metazoa; phylum Chordata; class Aves; order Suliformes; family Sulidae; genus Sula; species Sula dactylatra. The sequence goes on from WEKW01000444.1 coordinate 77,677, forward strand.
AGGTTCTTTTCAGGTTTGTTACCAGGTTGGCTACCAGAGGAGTCTGGTGTTCTTTGACCTTGCTTGGGTCTTCAGCCTTGGCCTTCCTTTATATATTGGTTGTCTTAATCCTTATTTACTTTTGTCTCTTATAGTTTTGATTTCATCTACCTGTGATAATGACAGAAGGAGGAAACTAAAACTTCCTCAATAACTGCATTATGTCAGGAAAAATAAACTGAGATTACTTGCAAGTATTAGTTAAGGCATTCTTGGTAGTAATTGCAGTTTTGAGTTTGTTTTAAGCCTTAATAGCCTCCCTCAGTGAGAGACTCAAAGTTTTGGTCAAATCATCAGTGATTCAAGACTAGTACTTTTTAAATTTATTTGCTTTTAAGCCTTCAAACAATACTTCTGCTGGAAGGTTTTGCTGATGAGTTGTGGAGGACAGAGGTAATGGAAATGTTTCAGTTCAGGTGAGTGACAGATGGGAATTAGAAGCTAATTTTCAGAATTCCTCTCTCCCTGTGCATTACTGTAGCAGAAGTAGTTCATGCCCTGTTTTATCAGTTTCCTGTAAACAGTAGCTGAACAGTCAAGCAGTGACAGCTTGCAAACAAATGCTGAGGTGCGGGGAGGGTGTAGCTGTTATCCTGAAAGTCGTGCAAAACTCCACGTTTTATGTACTACACAGCGTTAGGTGGATCAAGCGGGGTGAAATTAAGCCAAATAGAAAAGTAATGGAGTTTTTCTCTCATTTCTGGTTTGCTCAGGTTAAGCTGTGGTTAATGCAGGCGCTCAAACTCTTTTGAATGGCTGTATTACTTAAAAAATGTTCATTTTCTAGAAGTCTTCATTCTGCTAATGACATCTCAACTCCCATCGTGGCCATTGTTACAGCCCTGAAAGTGAAGTAGAAAAAAAAAATAAATTGCAAACTGAAATCTGTGGGTATCCACATTTCAGGTTAAATGCTAGATCTTTTTATGTCAACTCATTCACATTTTGGAGAAGCTGTGCTGCAAGAGATTTCTCAGACCACCTTTCCCCTTATTGTTGCGGTGTTTTTCATAAAATTTGATAGATCTTTGATTCTCTTGAGCTTAATGGCAAAGCTTCTGCTGATTTGTTGGGATCAAGGCTTGAGCAAGTGATGTAACCCCCAAACATAAGTTCTGTGTTGCTTAACATAAAAACGGCTAATGCCTAAAATAAATAATTAAATAAATGGACTACCTCACCTTGATTTCAAATGTTTTCCAGGGAACAGTTTCACAGTACAGTCCTTGTGTTTGTTTATAAGCACTTATGCTGTACATGCTGACATGCAATGAACATCAATTTGTTAAGGCATTTCTCTTCTAGCCAAATGTGTGTTTGCCTGTTTTGAGTCAGCTCTCAGTATATGCTTGTCTTTTTTTTGTCACCTTCCACTCTGCTTTGCTAGCCTTGTCTCCCAGTCTCACAACCTAACGGAAAGACATTCAAGTCAAATTAGCTTCTGTGACGCAAAAAAAGACCCGGCGCTGTCTCAAATGTGTAGCCTTACACTGAAGTGCTGCTAACACCAAGAGACTTCTTCAGGAAGTTTCACTTCTTGGTGATTTGGTCAGAAAGCAAATGGTAGCGATATAAATTAGCATGACAGAAGTGGAAGGGATTAGTCCTCTGATGCATTTAGGTCATGAGTCTTTACTACTCTGTCCAGGGACTAGGAAGAAGCTGTAGGTAAGTTTATTATCCTGCAGTCTGCTACTGCCCGCTGAGCACCTGGAGGCTGCTGCTGTCAGGTGGGATATTGAGTGTGATATGTGACTGCTCTGATGCCTTTTTACGAGTCACAGTGTCTGTGGTTGGAAGCACAGCTCATCTGCTGCTGAGTGGATACAGATCAGGTGTCCAAGCTACTCACATTTCCAGTAACTACCTGCCTAATAAGCATCATCCTGAAGAGGGTACCTGGGAAGATCAATCACAATGTGGTCTTTCCGAGTTTGAAGAAGCCAGGGCCTTGAGGCAGGTTGCTACAAGTGATATATTTTGCCTAGATGTGGGTTTAAAGGAGGGGACTGGATAGAAGAGTTAAAAGGTCTCAACAAAAGCAGTGGGCATGAAACTGAGAGACATTTGGCTGAGGAATGGTGTTTTTAGCATGCCTTTGACCATAGGGCAGGCTTCTCTAACCCTCAAAGGTTTACGTAATATAAAGAAAATTAACCTAGAAATGAAAAGGCCTTAATTAAAATACTAGTTTCACTTCGCTATCCACTTATTTCTGTCATAGCATAGCTGAGTTTGTTAATGAGATGTGACAATTAGAGATGTTTTCTTTCTCAAAACTGTAGGGGAAAAAAAGATTTTTAAGGTCAGTTGCTTTGTCTTTTTTTTTTTTTTTTTTTTAGAGAAGCTATACTCCTTTTTAGAATGGTTTTGAAACATAGGTTTTGAGGAAAGGACAATTACCATGGTCAAAATGAAAAAAAAAAAAAAGCCAACTTTAGTATTCTTTTAATGCATGTCTTTTTAAACCCAGTACATTAAACTGAAATGTAGTTCCCTTCTGTGCATGATGAAAAGGAAGCAATGGTAAGAATTTGAAATTTAGAAAAAAAAGGCTGTTCTCTGAAATTTGATCACGTGCCATACAGTTTTCTCCGATAGATTTTCTCTAACACAAGGGAGTGTTCCTAAGGAGCAGATCTCCTTTTCTATCATAAGACTGTTACATTAGCAGACATCGCTGTCATACCGCTCTTCTCATGAACACATACTTCAGGTAGAAGTATTCACCAGTGGCAGTTAAATTGCTTCTCCTCTTGAAGGCCTGTGATCTTTGGATAAAAGGTGGGAGAATATCTTGACACTCAAGTTTTTTTATCATCTCTGCTGTTCCTTGTGGGGATGTGTTTTCCTTTTTTGTCTGAAAGCCTGCTCTTTGACCTGTCTCTGGCAGCCCGACGAGGGCTAGCTCTGTGAATGTTGTTTTCTGCTGCCAATCAAGATCTAGAACCACAACCACAACCACAACTGCACGCAAGCCCGGCTGGACATGCAGGGCCACGCTCTGCTGACACCTGCATCCGTATAATCTATTTGAAGGCTTGTAAAGAAGAGCAGAACTTAGCCCTTTGCATTCTCTAATGGATTTCACTTGCCTGTGCCGTGGGATTTGTTTTGCCTCTGTTAAAACCTCACCCTGAACCCTCTCGCTGCTCTTATCTTCTGCCCTCTTTGACTCTCTGTGGAAAGGCATCAAAGCTAACCTCTTCTGTCCTTCTCACTTCACAGTATAAGTTTATTTTGCACTGTCCTTCTTTTAGAGTGATAGCAAAGCTAACATCTACAGCATATCTCACTTATGCTATGAAACGTTCTATTTCACCACAGTCGCAGTGGGTGGTCTGCAGGAGTCAGGTGAAGCAAAGTCTGGGTGCCCTTTGCTTCCCTAAACCCGAAAGGGGAAAAGCGGCACCAGTGATGGCTATTCTGGTGATGTACAGCTATCTCTCTGTAAAGAGTAGCAGTGCTTCTTCACCCTTTTCACCACCCCTAAAAACATTTTATAGAAAATATTCCTGCCACCAGCCAGAAACTTAGAGGTGAGATTGTTTTTAGAAATGCAGTTTTTCAGGGAGTTCAAATTTCTCGGTTACAGTTTCTATTAATTTCTGTGTGCCTGGCTATGCACAGCATGCAACAGAGAGAAGTATTAATATTTAGGGGTGGTCTTTACTGTCCTCCCCTCCTTCTCCTTGTTATTACTGCGCTCTGTTCCTCTGTGACCACTATCCAGACAAAGCCTCCTGAGTGACAAAGACTCCTGTTTCACCCCAACTTCCAGCAGCTAGCTCAGGTGGAAGTAGCTGCTTACAGTAGTAGCAGAAGGCTCAAAATGAGAGAGTATTCACCCTGCTGCTGGAGTGGTTTTGGTAGCATCCCAAGAGGTACCTCAAACCTGGTTCAGGTGTATGTGTGAGGACTGTAGTTGCTGGAGCAGTTGATGTGGAGACAGCCTGCGGTACCTGCAGGTGGTTGTGTGCAAAGCCATGCAGTGCTACACAAAGTCACGCGAGCTTGGGAGCTGGGGCCACTGTAGTTACATTTCCCTGGACAGGCGATAACACTAGTGAAAAGCTGGTGGTTGAACTCTAACCGTGACCTTTTCTGTGGCACTGCTGTTATGTTGTGTATCCACATAGCATGGCGGTGGGAGCCTTTGTCTGGGAGGTGGGAGAGCTGAGTAGAAACCTCACCTGCCTGGTACTGCCTTGAATACAGGCCGTCTGAAGCAAAGGCAGCATGCACTGTGGGATTTGAGGTGGAAACAGGGCAGCCATATCTCCAAAACCCTTTCTCAGTTCCTCTTGCAGCTTCAGTGTGCTGTCAGCATACCCCTAGGTCGCGGGTCCTGCTCATCAGGCAGGAGAACAGCTAGTCTGAGGACACTACTCAAAGCAGCCCTAGCCCTAGCGCTGCTGTAAATGCATCTGCCCAGGAAACAGAGGTGTTTGTAGGAGTGGGAGCCCACCAGGCTGCATCATAGCTAAGCACAAGTTTTGAAATGTCAAAGTCAAGAATTAAACCCCAGAGACTTGCAGAGAGGAAGTTCACCCAAGAGCATGGTGAGTGCAGGAGACAGTCACCTAGAGGTGAATTTTGTCACATGCTCTATCATGATTTAAGCAGTCAGCAAGAGGGTACAGCAGCCCTTGAAGGTCATCTGAATGCCATTTCTGGCCAGCTCTCTTGTTTGACAGTAATGGCACCACTGGATGTTAGAGACCAACATTTGGCTTACAATTCAGCACACCTTGGACTGTATCAGACCCTTGAAGTCTAATCCATTATGCTTGCTTAACTTTAAAATAAATGTTTCCTCCTTTTTGCCAAGCTTCATGACTGGCATTGCTTTGCAAGATAGCAGGTAGAGAAGCAGGTGGTTCGCTGCATCCGTGATGAGAACCTTTGGAAGGACATGTAGCTAATTTTGTACCTTGGCAAGGACTTGAAGTTTTTCAGTTAATTGATAAAGGCCCAAATCTCAGCCAGGAGTAAACCCCTGGCTTCATTGAAGCTCTGCCAGTTTAACTGGTAGAGAGTACATCCCTGAGGATCCAAGAGCTGTACCTGGCCATAACAGGTTTGTGAAGAAGAAGAAGAAAGCAAGCGTGGTAATATTTTGGTGAGAGGGAATGAGAAAGTTTGGAGGGAAGGCTTATGGCATTGGGTAAATTATTTACTATCCACTTTCTCATCAGTCTCCAAGGAATAACTGCTTGTTTTAATCAGTTCTTTCAATATCTTATTTCTTGCATGAGGTTGTTAATTTAGCTCATTATTTTGGAAGTTTCTGTGCTGTCTGAGCAAGACAGAGATATGTAGTGTGGCACTCGCTTGTAAGTATATAGATAATAATAAAACCTTGTATCTGAACATAACCTAACCTTTGAGCATCATTCAGCAGTGTGTTTGTCAGAAATTCACAGTGTCTTTCTAAAAGCTGCTGCTCCATGTTCAGTCACCTTCTATAGTACACAGGGTTAAAGAACTGGTTTAAACTGACAGTGTTGTTTGTTGCTGACTAAGTGGAGTATTTGTAGAGCCAGTTGGCAAGAGGTGAAAGAAAATATCATGTTTCAATGTGAAATACAAGCATTAACATCAGATGAAGGCTTCTGCTGTATAAGAAGATAAGCTAGGAAAACCAAATGGAGAGGAAAGCAAGGATTTGATCCAGTCAGACTTAAGGTGATTGAGATTAGACCACTGACTCACACAGGGAACTGCATGACAAGATGCCACCTGGGGCCCAGTATTTGATGCGCTGGTTCCTTCACGCAGGTGGATGCCTGAGGGTGGTGATATACACTCAGGCTATCCTCAGTTTCAATACAAATTCCATTTCTGAGATTCAGTGTCTTGCTTTCTGTCCTGTCGTCCTCTTTATTCTTCTAACCATCCATCAGACTCATTAGATCTACTGAACTGCCTTATTCTCTAGTCCAGCTGTTTTATAGTCTCCATTCCAGAGCTCTGTTGCTGAAATTTGGTTTACACTGGCTGGATTGGGGTTGCTTCCTGTTCCCAGCAGGGTTGACTTTCATCTCCATTATGTATTCTGCATTATGCTTATGATTAAATATATTACATATTTAAGAGTCCGTAGCATGTCATGTTAATGCACAGGCGAACTCCTGTTGACTCCCATGTATATGCTGTGAGTCTTGACTGCATGGATTTATCAAAACCAAACATAAAAATCTATATAAATGATAGAGTGCTTTTTACCTGCTCTTATTTCCTTTAGCTTCTTGCATTTTTTTTTTATCTAAAACCTTATTTAAGGAACTTTCTAAGACTATATTCTAAGTTGCAAAGAAAATGAGACATTTGAAAAGAGAAGGCTACAAGCTTTGGTGACTTGCATAGTGTAGAGGTAGCCAAGGCTGTGTTTCCTGTTCCAGTTGTGTCCAGATAGACCTGTGATACTCCACAGAGACTAGTTAAGCAGAAAACTGCTCCTTGTAGTGCCTCTCCTTTCCCTCATTCATACTTGGCTTGGTTGAACGGAAAGCAGATCTCAGGGAATGGTAATCTGTATCTGTCTGGTGGAAGAAAGAATAGATATGGTGATCAAAATAATGCCCTGCAACTTCAGAAACACAGTCTTAGCTCCTAACTCTGCCTCTGACCTTGCTAGGTTGTGGGTATTCTAGTCCTCTGATGGTAGTTGAGAGCTGGCCTCTGAAAAAAGGAATTAGTACCACTGCCTTAGCTTGCAAGCAATCATGAGGACACATGGAAGAGAAAATGTCTTCATACTCTACAGATAATAATGAAGATGTGGGTTTTGATTTTATCTAGGTAGACTTGTTAGCTGCAAGATTTTGCAGCTTATAGCTGCTATATTTTGTGCTGGGAATTTAAAAAGTTAGAACAGAGTCCTTTCTTCTCAGCTGTATTTTCTTTGCCTTTCTGTTTCACATTCTCTAGGGTTTCTGTTATTGAGCATTGTCCGTGCAACTATGAGTTAGAGAACTTGCATGAGATTAATTTCACCTTCCTAATGGTAACACATGAATCCAACAGCTGTAGCTTTAAAAAGAAGCCAGACTGTTAGGTAGTGTAGGGTGTGTGAAATTGCAAAGTAGTTGCAACACAGGTGGCATAAGATGAGGTTCAAATTCTCATCAGCCTAGAGTGCCACTGATGGATGCATGCACGGACTGGAAGCATATATTGGAAGTTGGATTTTCTCCTGTGATCATTTTCTTCCGTCCTAGCAAATAGATGCCCATATCCTACAGAAGATGCAGATAAAAGGTAACTGCTTCTGCTGGCTGATCTCCTGATGACTTTGCTTTGTTGATGCTACTGCTCTGTCTTATTCTTCCTTCTTGTCCCTCTGCTTCTTGCTCCCAGAAACCACATATGAAAAACTCACTTCCTCTGCTGTTGAAGTGAGAATGCTACATGCAAGTGTTTTTTAATGAACACTGACGAATATTCTACACTGTTCAAACCTTCAAACTTGGCCTTTCTGATGTAAAAATCATGTTTTGTGTAATGGCTTTTTGGAAGTTAAATGTTTCGCTTTCTTTAGAAAGCATTCTGTTCGTTAAAAACTGACCATCTGAAAAACAATTTCCATCTGCAGCTGCACTCATTTTGTGAGGTGGTCCAGGGTTCTTAGCCAGGCTACATCTATATAACGCAGTAAGGCATCCAGGAAAGGGTACCACGCTGCCTTGGAATGGCACATACACAGTGCTTCTTTGTAACATTCTTTCACCTCAGACCGTTTCAGTCCAAGGACTTCCCAAGTTGGATGTGATTTCTGTGTACAGAGGAGAAAAGCAAGCATATTTTTACTAGGCTTTAATTCACTAGAGAGAGCGCCACATGAGCAGGGAGAGACAGGGTAATAGCTGAAGCAAATTCATCTTTGAATTGGAGGTGACATCCATGAAAAATATTTTGTGCTTTTTTTGCCTGGCCAAGCTTTGCCTACCAATGTCTTCACAGCATTAATCACAACTAAAAGGTTCTGCGGGAAACCTTCGCTCTGTGTTAAGAAATACTAATGAGGATATGGACTTAATGTTTTGTTGCTCTTCAGAGGGTTTGCTTGCTGCAGACAGGGAAGGAAGGCTGTCAACAGAGGGTTTTAACCCTGGAAAGGAAGAAAGTACCTTCTGCTCATGAGATGTTTATATTATCTTGCTGTTAAGGAGCCCTAAGCATGAGATCAGCCACCACTAACATTTCCAGTGGCAGAAGAGGCAGGCAGGTTGTAAATGGCCTGACATGCAGCCAAAGGACCTGTCTATGGTCTTAGCCGGGATCTACGTTAAGAAGAGCAACCTTGCACGTAAATTCAGCCATGAGAGAGAAGTGTGGTGTCGTGTGGCAATTGCGTGGTGGCACAGCAGGACTAGCAGTAATTGGACATCTTTGGTCTTGTGTCAGAGGGCATGCTGTTCCCCCCCCTCTGGGCAAGGGATGAAGGAGGACAGCTCTGTGCAGGGAAGGCAGGAGACCAAAATGTCCATTATTGGGTTGTCAGGCTGCCTACCTGTGTGAACTCTTCTTAGGTGCAGTGATCCCTAAGACTCTATGGAGGAACAAGTTTAATGTGTGAAAGTGGGGGATTTTTTCTGGTGTTTTGTGTGCTTATTCCTGGAGCTTGCGTACAACGCAGACCTAATTGCCGTCCTCACCTTGTTCTTCAGATCACAAAATGCCTGTTCTTACGGTCCACAGCTGGGAGTATGTAATCGCCTCTGATGTGACCTCCTCATAAACAAATCCCAAATGATTTGGGGCCAGCCTGATTTACAGCCAAAGACCAAATCCCCAGAATGGAGCACTGGTTATTCTGTTTTTGTGTCCAACCAGTTTCTGGTTTGCATTTGCAATAGTAACAGGGTCACAAAAAATTTTTCTTGTTTCTTATTCAAACATCAGTATGTCTGAAAAACTCTGTAAATCAAGTGTATTTAAAGTCAGGCCTTTCAGATTAAGCAATGAGAGCTGAAATCTATTTAAAAACGCTGTTTGCTGCAGACTGACAGTCATGTCAGTGTGCAGAAGCCTGCCTGTAGTCTTGGAGGCATTATTTCATCTCAACAGTGGCAAACAGTGCTTTGGGGTATGTGTTGCTACTCACAGCGCTCTCACTTGAATGTGCGCTGGAGCTTTGTCGGCAAGGTTTTCTGAAGCATCCAGCCTTGGCCTAACCTTCGCATAGCAACTGATGGTACAATTTGTATGGTTGCCAGTGAATGAAGAGTGTAAGCCTAGTGCTGTAGAAAATCTTATGTAGAGAAGTATTGCTACAATAGAGAAGCATTGTCACTGTCATATTAGACTGTCTGATTCTTAACCTTTCATAAGGGAAGACTCAGCCAAGCACTCAGACATCAGAACAATGAGTGGAGAGGGAGAAATCTGAAATCCATGCAGGGCAAATGCAATAGCCAGCACAGTATTGTCAAAAGAGAGACCTCTGACAAAAGGTATTCATTGTCAAGTAATAGCATAAAATATTGTGGTGCTTGGAGTGTGGCATACTGAGATGCTAAAGATATATTAACAAACTACTTGAACACATCCTAATTTTAAACTTCATGATGGTGTCACCAGACTTGAATGGGTGCATTAAAACTGCGTTTGTTTCTTGAGTTATGACCTTTGTAAATGGCAGAGCTAGCACAACTGCGGGGAGTGCTATCGTCTTCTGTTAGTTTTAACTGCCTTTTCTTTGAGAGTTAACACTGAGAGACATTTATTAGTCATCCCTAGCTGTGGCTGAAAATTGGATTTGGTTTGAATGAAGAGTTCTTCAGGTCAGCCCAAACTCACTTTTCATGCAGTCTTAGTCTTACTATTGGGATCAGTCCAGGCACTCCATGCACTTGTATTGCAAATCATCTTGCCTTTAATACCACACAAGAGTCTTTTGTGAATAAAGCTGCAGTGTTAATCCATTCCTTGGCTTTTCAAGTAAGTGCTTGTTAGGAGGTGAAGAAGGCAGCCTGTTGCAATGTGAATCCTGAACAGGAGACCTCAGTTCCCTTGAAGTCAATGAATGAGGTCAAAAGCAAAACTTCCAGGCTCCTCTGCAGTCCTCATTAGGGCAGCACAGGCTTCGCAAGCCTCCATGGGTACAGGTCAGGCAGAGCAGCTGCCTTAGCGGCTGCAGCCCTTATTTTGGCCAGTTCTACCTTCTCCTGCAAATATGCAGCTCCTGTTTACCTGCCTGCTCATGCTGGCAATGTTTTTATCAAATCCAGCAGCAGTGCAGTGACCTGAGAAAATGTCTCTTCTTTAACAACAGAGACATAACTTTTTAGTTGCCTTTTTTCTTGTTGAATATAGCTGAAACTCAGTATGTTATGTCTTCAGTGTCAACAGAAAGAAAATTATCATTATATGTGTGCATTGAAGACAATTCACCTGTTTCTCCTTATTCAAGGGTAGTGCAATTTCCTCCATCTCGCTTACCTGAAGGAGAGCAAGGAAGCTGTCAACCTGTCCCATCTCCAGCTTTGGGAAGGATTTCCTGGGCCCAGTGGATGGGGAATGGGAGAAGGGTGAGAGGGCTGGGGCGGCAGTGGGGTGGGTTCCCTGCCCTTCTCTCCCTGCAAGCCCTGGCAGGGAGAACGGGCATGAATCAGTGTCCTCAAAATCTAAGGCCTCCTAACAAGCACTTACTTGAGTAGGTCAGGACCTGCTGATTCCTCCATTCCTACTGGGATCTGACCTAAGCGCAAATAGCTGTATGGTTTAGCTGACAAAAATACACTAACATCCCTTGCAAACAAGTCTTGCAATAGTCAGCTTGATTTTTTTTTTTCCTTCCTCTCTCCCCCTCAATTGCATCCTTTGTAGTATCTAGATAAATCTGTGTCAGTCTCAGCTCAGTTTCAGGATCTCTGCCCAAGGGCGATCAATGTCAATGTCTCTGCTGGGGGATGCCCAGGGCTGGTCATGGCCAGTTCCAGACAGCTCCAGCACTTAAGCCATCGGTGTGGCTGCCAAAACATGTTAAAAAGGCAAAAATTCCAGAGGAGTGGAGAATTGAGGAAACAAGAGCAAGGGACAGGAGGGGGAATAGCAAGGAGGGGCCGGTGGCTGGAGGAGATGTGCCCGGCCGCCTGCGGAGAGCCCACGCCGGGGCAGTTTTCCTGGCAGGTACTGCAGCCTGGGGGTAGAGCCCAGAGCTGGGGGGTGAAAGAGTGAGCAGGAAGGAGCGGCAGAGAGAAACCACCATGTTCTTACCACCCCACGCTGCTCCGGGGGGGTGTGTGCGGGGAAGGTGTTGCTTTGTTTGTCTTTGTTTCTCAGTACCTGAGTCTATTTTACCTGGCAATAAATCAAAATAATTTCCTCCCAAGGCAAGTCTGTTTTGCCCACCACAGTAACTGGTAAGCAATCTCCTTGTCTTTGCCTTGACCCATGAGGTTTCTCATCCGATTTTCTCCCCCTGTCCTGCTGAAGAGGGGGAGTGATTGAGAGAGGGATGGGAATTTGGCCCTTGGCCAAGGTTAACTCACCACAATTCTCTGACAAGGAAGCACCTTTAGCTCTCTAAATAAATATTTCTTTCATTCTCTGGGGCCCTGGTAGGATACTATAAAAATCTGATTTCAAATTTTCTTTAGAACTAGGAAAAAATAATCTTAACCACGCAAAAAACTGCTGAATTGTTATGCAAACTCCAGAGGATATGGTTCTCTCCTCAGCTGTGTGAGGGAAGTCAGAGCAGTTGATTTCAAGTCATCTGCCCTGGCCCTTGAAACCAAAACTTCTGACTGGTGGCTGCCCTGAAAAACGTGTGTAAAGGCTGCCCAGGCCTTCAGGGGAAAAAGGCTAGTTGTTACTTAAGTGAAACTCTTTGTGTAAAGTGCTTAAGGATTCTGTGAATACTGGGACCACAGAGGTAAAAGTCAGTCTGTTTTTCCAAACAGTTCATGATCACAGGCAGCATTTCCCAAATTATTCTGGTCATGAGGCCACTCTTGGGAACAGGCTGGCCATGCTGACCAGATGTATCTCCCTAAGAGAAATCTTCTTCAGCACCTTCCTAGCATCTGAGAAATGACCCTTGTGTAGCTGATTCATGGTATAGGTGCTACTAGGTAGGGTCCCCCCCCTTTTTTTTTTTCCTGAAGAACAAGAACCCTTCTTCTAAGAATCTGCCTAACAAGAAAAATACTCTGAAATCAGAAGAGACTTAAATACAGATTTTGCCTTTTTATAATGCAGGGTTAGACACAAAGCAAGCAGTAACTTTCTGAAGGCATACTTGCTCAGAGCAATTAATTTTTGCCCCCCTGCATCTGCCAGGCTATGTCCTGGTTAAGGGAAGCTCTGTACTCTCATCTGTGCTAGAGAACAACAGACAGACACTGTAATTATCGTGTTACTTTGCACCCACAGGAGGCCTGTAAATAGATCTTGATTCAGGCAGTGATGCATGTCTAAATGCAGGCTCTGCGGTCTCTCCCATTTACCCTTTGGCTATGTTGCACCGTGTCCTTTTGCAATGTCAGTTGCAGACTGTCTCTTAGAGCTTGCAGGTGGAAGTTGAAGCAGTAGGTAATCCTAGGGAGAGATGTGGGTTTTCTGCCAGGCGCCTGTCTGTACAGTCACCTGCAAGCCTGCTGTCGTACTCTATATTGCTAGTATGTAACCCTTTGAAATACCACGTTTCAGCTTGCACACATAAACACAAATCCGCTAACAACCTCTATCAAGGTGGAAATTTCCAGAAGAGGTACAAAGTTTCTTGATAGTTGATGACGATAATATACTGTTTCAATCAAGACAGAGTTCAAATGGGACTGCTAAACATCTCTCAGCAATCCTCATTTAAATACAATGATAATAGAAACTTTTTCACCGAGAGAAAAAAAGAGCAGAACTGCTGTATACTGCAGTGATGTTGTAAAGGAATAGCAATAGGACATTGCTGTCTTCTTAAGCTACTGGAAAATAGTAACTTATTCTGGTCTCAATCACAGCTCAGGTCTCTAATCCCTTTCATCTCATTATCCTTGCTGAGCAAAAGATAAAGCAATTTCAGATTTCAAAACAGATCCCCTGGTGTCAGACTGGGGTAATGCCTTCTCAAATATAAAGTGGAACATGCTTTAAGTGGGTCACTCTTTATCTTCAGACTTTGCTTCCTTCAAATGCCAAGTTGGGCACCTGCCCCTACCCCTCTGTTATTAAAAGAAAACTTGACTCCATGTGGAGAGGCTTTTGCATCTGACTGAGAAAGTGAAATCAGAGTAGGATGTCAAAACTTTTTTTTCATTTTTAGTTATATTTAGAGACCGGCACAGCACATTAAAGGGTCTCTTGGTGTTCATATTTCAGTTCTTTCAGCAACACTTTAATGGAGTTGAGAATTCCTGTGAAAGCATGATTGTTCAATGACAACAGGAAATACAGTTGACTGCCATTACAAACAGATAATCTTGTAGTGGTATGGGATTTTTTCTGTTGGGAAGGAGTAATGCAAAATGCCAGGTTAGGAGCAAGCATTATTGTGTTTTCAAGGTGGTAGTACACTGACTGTTTTTATTCTGATCATTGATAGTAATTCAGTGTGTTCTTAATTAGAGTATTAGCCTTTTTTCTTTCTAGCTTTGTTTCCATGCAGAAGAGATATTTCTGGCTTTGAGAAATTTGCAAGTCCATATACATATCATGTAAAGCATAGTACTCCCATTGCCTTGCTTTTGTTCAGACTTCAGCAGAAAAGAAACCATGGAGTGCTTTCAAATCCTCCATAAGAAGGCTTTATATAAAAACAGTTTTAAGATTAGTCTGCCCTTGCCAAAAAATTTTTGAAAATCTGTGTTACCTTTAAACCTTTAATAAATTCTTTTTTTTTCCTTTCAGTGAACACTAAAACATATTGGAAATTGTTCTAAACTGAACCAAACAGAGCATCAACCTTTGGTAAATGTGCTAAGAGTTCCAGGTATAACTCCAGTTATTTTTGTGGAGCTGTCATTGATTTTAGTGGGTGTTTTGTACAGTAACTGAAAGATATATCATGACCTGGAAGGAGTGAGTTACAGCCTTGGTGTTGCTAGGTGTAGACAGCTGCCTGATCTTAGGCTGCTGTAAAAAGCCCAGTATCAGACCTGTTAATCTTGTCTCATGTCAGAACAGAAACTAACTGTAATTGGTTCAGTTTCGAGTTCAGGTCCCATCAAAAGAAAAGCAAAAAGTAATATGAATGTCCATTTAATGTCTGTGTTATGGACAGGTGAAATCTTGATGTTTTTCTTCATTTTGCCTTAAAACAGGAGGAATATTTTCTTCTTGTTCAGATTTGTCAGATAAAGAATTAGCTAACGGGGACAAACTTTGAACTTAAAAATCTCTTATGGGAGAACGGATCCACAGCTATGTCTTCTGGTTCTTCAGAGAGCCGTGCCTCTTTTGTGTCTCTTCCTGGTTTTCTTAGAAAGAAAATCTTCTTACTCTGTATCATGGAAGAGATGCAGTACAACTAGCATGAGGTTGCACTCGTGGTTTAAATGTTCTTCCAGGTAAATGACCAGATTAGCCAAGACAGAGTGGGATTTTTGACTGACAATGGCCTTACTCTGTTGTGTTTGCAGTTTCTGTAATATGAATTAACAGTTCTGAGCTTCTGTGTTTGTGTCTGTATTGACTTTGAGACCCTCATTTTGTCCAAGCTGGCCATATAATTATCAGGAATGTGTACGTTGCTAAACTTCGGAACGAGCAATCACAGTAAAAAGTCCTTGAGTGCCAGTAAGAAGCAAGGGAAAAGCTACATGGTTTGTGGACCTCCCTAAAGGAGAAATTGCTTGTGATCGAGAAAGGCAGGCTGGGTTTATGGTACTAGACTGAAATATGGTTTTTCATCTTCCTTTTGGAAATGAAACAATTGGGGAACAGATCACCTCTGCCTGCTCCCTCTTAGGACAGGCCTTACACAAGAAATCTCTCCAAGATATACTAAGAAATGAATCATTCGTAGACAGGAGATTTGTCCTCACCTCTTGCATCTCGTGGCTTTCTCCAGCCCTTGACTCCAGCCCCAGCTGCCCTTTTGTGTCCCTTGCAGCTTGGTGGCACTGCTTTGCCTCAAGTACCACAAGGGAAGAATACATCTTGGAATACACTCCTCTGTGCTAACCCTATCCCCCAGGAAATGCAGTGCAATCCCCTTGTCCTCATACCCATTCCTTGTTGCCTCAGGTGTGGGTTCATGCAGGCCAGTGCAATACCTTGGTGACTGCCTGGGCTAATACCATGCATATGTTTCAGTCCTGCTTCTGCATTGGAGGAGGAAGGGATTTTTAACTTGGGGGTTGCTTCTCATGCTCAGGTTTTAAGCAGTATAATTCTGAGCCAGGGCTGTTGAAATGCAAAAGGGGAGAAAAGAGGATTTTGTAGTTATGTATGGTTAACTTAGTCTTTCATATTTCACTTCAGTATGAAAAAAAAAATCTATGTAGGTTACATTGCCTTCATTTTAAGACATGGAGAACCTTATCCCACTGATTTGGTTGGAAGCATATTCTAATGAAATATCCCTGGGCAGATTATAAATTCTTTATGTTTCATTTGGACATAGTACACTGGATCTTGTGAATGGTACTTCCATGGGTATTACCTGACAGCTGGGTAAAATACCTTTGATGGGGTGGATAAATGATTTTATAGCAGGACGATAACATACAGCAGAATGGCTGTTCTGAGAAAACAAAAAAAAATTTTGCATTTTGAAAATTAGAAATTTCACTTCATATCCTCTTTGGTGACTGCAGGGCAAGCAAATGCAGCCAACAATGGCGTCTGCTGCCAGACTCACAATGCGACTCTCGCAACCAGGAACCAAATCCTTTCATTTATGATATGTGGATTAGGTGCCTGGTGTTTTTTAATTTTTTATTAATGTGGTAGAGTGTAGCGTATTGGGAGTGGTTCTTGTAGACCAGGATAAAGCAGTTTAGACGATGCCAGAAGTAAAACATATTACCAAAGCAAAAGCCCAGCAGAAGACAGAGGTCTGCCAAGTGTAAATTCTTTGTAAGCTGCACAGATGGCCCAGCCTCACAGCAGCAGCAGGATGGGAACAATACTGTGTTTCCTTACAGTGCAAACAATGATGACAGCCTTCTTCAGTTCTTAAACTAGGCTGAGGAGCAGCCCTGAAGGGGAACCCGTTGCAAGCTGGGAGATGTAAGGAATACAGTCAGTGTAGTGTGAACACTTGCACAAAGCAGGTGTAAGTAACAGCTTTTGTGTTTATGGACCTTGTTAATGAACTGTACTGATGAACTGCAGTTCAACAAATTTCCAGGAGCCTATAATGCAGCAATAGCAAGCATATCTATATGACTTCTGGTTTGTCAGAGTCGTCTAGCCTTTGTCTGAGGAAGTTAGACTTTGGCAGTGTGCTGTACACTGTAGTCTCTTCATGATGAATATGCTTTGGGCACTGTGCCAGGATGTAATTATTCAATATGATGAAGTAGAATCCTATCTATTTATCCTGTTTATGCTTCAAAACTCATCCTTTCATTTTATTTTCCCACATGCCAAATGAAATTTAATATGTGTTGGTATTTGAATATAATACTACAGTTCATGGTATTAAATTGTACAAAAACATTTGCAGATGATAAGCTCATTGCAGACTGTCTTTGAAACGCCTCAATGGAAAAAAAAAAAAAAAAGGAGGCCTATTATTACTAATGGGTCCATGTAGAAAGAAAAAAAACACGTCTCACACCAGTGAACTAACAGGTGGCTTGATAGGGCCGTGATCTGAAACAGGCCAGACTAGAATACATTGATTAAAAATCAGCAGTTTTACTCAGTCAGTACAATAGCTTAGGGGCAACATGGTTTGTTTTAACTAGAATGGGGCTTTACATTCTTTACCAATTACAGAATTGCTTTTTCAGAATGCAGAAAGTTGCTGACATTTGAAAATGCACCAGCATAGCGCATGATCTGGATGCACTTTGTGAGAAGCTGCATTCTCTAGCTTTGGTACAGCAATTGTTGGTCACAGTTAATCTGCACTGTATTGTCTGGTTGCAAAATAACCTGTTAGTGTGAGTAGGCAGTGTCCTTATCTAGTGCACACTTTGCAAAGATTTATTTTCCTTTGTTTGATGAAGTATACAGCAAAATAGCTTTCACAGAGCATGAAGGAACTGAGTTTTGTTCAAATAAATGGAACTCCCATGCAGTTCAGTTTTACTCAGGATGTCACAGTCTGGCCATTACCTAGACTTGAGTATTTACAATAATTTAGAAATACAGTGAAATTGGTGTTTCACACCTTGAGGCCAGTGTAACCTGTCCTGCACTGTCACTTGCCTTTAATTCAGTAGTCTGGAGAGGGAGCAAGATGAGTTTTGGTCACGTAGCTGAGGAGAAACATACAAAAAATGGTGCTGTTCCATGAGCTGGACAAACAAGTTACTGATCCAAGTAGATAGGTAGTCTTAACTCGACCAGAGAAAGAGGGAGTAACTGTATAGGGTGGGGTTTTCTTTGGGGTTGATTGGTTCTGGGGGGTGGTTTTTTTTTCCCCCACAAGTTTTTTTCAGGCATTTTGGAAAGAAGCGAGTCTGTGTATTTAAAAAAAAAATCTGGCTGCAATTTAAAGGCTGGTACAATAAAGAATATATGCTGCATATCCATGTTTCTTCTCAGTATGGTATGAATTTTTTTCAGCTTGAGCGAGAGCTTCTCATGCTGTCACAACTTACCCTTTTGACTTTGGCGGTTGTCTCCAGTGTCAGACAAGATAGCAGCAGTCACATAAGCAGGGCTGCAGAGGACTTGCCTTCTCTGTTCTTTTTTTGCAGCAACATAGCCCCAGTAACGGGTCACAAGAAGCCTTGTGCTGCAATAATGTTGTTGACTACTCTGAATTTTCTACTAAAATAGCTTGGGAAAAAAAGCATCTTACCATTCTTTAAGAGGTCTGTAGTGAAGAAAGAGTTTGATAATTTTTAGTATGCCGAAACACACACAGCCACTTGGATGCATTTTGCTTAGCCTTATGGGAGTTGAGTAGCCATAGCCTAGCATTGTAATGTGGTTTTCCTTTTCATCTGAGGGATAGCAGTGTGGTATCTAGCTTGCAGAATTCTTTGGATGAGTTTCTTTCAAAATACAAATGCTGAATTATGGAAAATAGAATGTAGCAGGTCACATGTCTACCTGTGTAGTGCTGGGGGTAGGAACAGATACGGACCTTCCAGAGTCCCAGTCTGGTGTCTCAAATGTGTGGAAAGAACAGGCCTTTCAGAAGTGCATAGCATTGATTTTGAGAGCATTGACCTCCACCTCCAGGGGTGAAAGCCTTGTGCATTGATTTTCTTCCTTAGCAGCAGCAGGTGTCCAGCAATTGCACAGACAGGAGGATTCAAGGCAGGCAGGAACTCCCCGAGGCTGCTGTTGCTGGATGAGCCACATAAACAGGTGTAAGCCTGGAGATAGTTGGTTATGTTGTTCAGTAGTTGGGTTGGTTTTCATTCGAATGCATTATAGAAAATGTGCCAGCTCAACTGCTCCCATGGAATGCCAAACAGGTCACAAAACAGAGGCTTTACGGTAAAAAGAAGGAACGGTAAATAAATGTGTTCAACAGCTTCTTCATCAAGTGTCAGACATGTAGAGCTGATGGAGTATTCATTTTCCTTTGTCAAATGTAGAACTGTTTTTCTAAATAAATAGCCACTTCTTCGTATTGTAAGGGACTATGCAAATCTGAACACTGCGGTATTTGGCAAACTCCACTGCCTTTTCTTTCATGTGTGGAGAAGACGTCTCTCCTCTCCAGAAAGCTGAGGCATGCTGTCTCTCCGCTTGTGGAAACAAAGTGCTTCCAGTGGAGTTTTTAAGAACCCTATTCCATTGAATCCAAAAGGTTTTGTGAGATACATTGGCATCAGTTAAGCTTTTATCAAGATACATTTTACAGTTGGTCACTTCTGACTAGGGATCAAGGGATAAAAAATGCCTCAGTGAGTGAAAACGTAATGCTGAACTTCTGGACCTGAAAATGGGCTATTTTAAGAAAACTGCATCTTGCAAAGATGTGCAATTTCCAATGCAGAATGAAGACACAAGTTTACTGTTTTGCCAGGATACTTTTGGCAGTTATTTCTTGATCTAGTGCATGGATATTGGAGAATCCTAGCCGGTTTACTTCTGTTGTGCAGTGGAATCTGCTATAAGATAGAGAATTTTCTAGTACAGAAAGGCTGAAAAATCACAATGTGGAACAATGCTATAACACAACCATTGTATGCAAATACCACAGTGTGAAGAAACTTCCTTGAGTAATTCAAAAGTGAATATAAACAGAACAAAAATTCCTAGAGATCTCAGACTGATAGCTCTTTGTTTGAATTATTAATATATACAGAAAAATGCTAACTCAGACAATATTTTCAGGCCCTTAGATTTTCAGTGCAGCTTAAAATTTCAAAAATGTCATCCTTCTTAACCTCTCTAAAGGTGTGAAAATCCTGCAGTCACTCATAAGAATTAATAGAAAAATTTGCTTGGTGTATGCATTTTCATATGGGAACCCATCATTTGAGTTCAATCCCATGTTATCCAGGTGAGGAGTGGTAAGGGGTTGCATTTAATTCTGATTAATGTGCCTTTAATGTTATCCCACACGTGACATTTGAGCCTTGTAGTGAAACTGGGAAGTGTGGGTTCTAGCTGTAGACTATCTAAAAAGATTAATTCCTTGTGTTCTAAAATTGTTAATTACAGCATTTTCATGTTTACTGCTGAGTTTCTTGCATCGTTAGCGAGAGGCATTTCTGGGAAGCTTGACACTGCCAGAAGCAGTTCTTTCTGGAAGTACTGTATTTAGGATTTCATGTAGGATGTGGTTGATACCTTGATCAAGTATAGTCTCATCAGCTGACAGGTATTTTATACAGAGGAAACAGCACTGTTGTACTGAATATGGTCCTGTTGTGATAGCTATTTTTCCAACTGATTTCAGCAGACTCAGGCAATGTCTGTTGTGTAATGACCTGTACAATCAATGGCATCCTTTTCAAAATGTCAGCATCTGTTTCAGACCTGAAAAAAAGCTTGCTTTGTGTTCTAATTGCAATTGCATAACTAATAGAAAAGAATAGATTTGTTGTTCAGAAATTCCACTTGGAAACAACGATATGACTTTTCAAAATGAATTGGCCTAAGAAAGTAAAAGCATGCTGCTGTATCCAGAAGTGATTTACCAGGTATGTGAATGTATTTATGCAATTTCTCTGACTTTTATAGAAAATCTTAATAAAGATAGGTAGACTCCCATGCATTAATTACTGTGTCCAGTGGTTCCTAAGATGGTGAGCTGACTGAAAGCATAGCTGCCAGAGGCCAACATTTCTTTTTCTCTTTTCCACGCTTAAGTTCTCATAGTACCTGACTAATACAAACTTGCTAATTACACCGTCTATATCCAGTTTAGGAGGGGAGGGCAATAGGCAGCATGTGGCTATAAATGAAGGTAGTTGAAAGAATTGTGATATTGGTTGCCTAACAACCACATCTGAAATCAAGTCTTAGAATTTACAGACAGTGACTTAAGATAAGTGATTCTTTAGGGTGAAAAATCTTCCATCTTCATTGTTCTAAAGAGATATGTACAAAATGTTTATTATTTACTAATGTCTGCTTAGTTACAACTGTCAGAAGCAAGTCAGTGATAAGAACCCATAGGATGTAATGGCAGCTAGCATATTCATTTTTACAGGAATGTATACCAAAAGTCTCAATTTGTTTGAAACCTTTGTAATTTCTCCTGAAATAAGAACAAACTTGGAATGACATTCAATCTGTTTTGATTTTTGGTGGGGATTTTTTTCCAGTCACTCTATTTATTGTATTTTTTCCACCGTTACCTTTTTCATTTTCCTAGAGAGCTGCGATTTAAGGAAAGAATTCACAATAAAGGTGAAAAAGATTAAACAAAAAGCTGGCAAGTGAAAGACATTTTTCACAAAAGTGTGTGGTAAAAATTGCCCAAAATGTAAATATTTTTTTCCACACCAACAAAAAATGGCAGGCTTCCAAATTTCATCCAGATTTCATTGAGGAAAGTGTCATGAAAGCCTGTTACAAATTCTTTCTTCCCCACCTTTTTCTTTGTTCGGAAAACTTTCTGGACAATACTTTAGCTGTACAAACTGTTGTTCAGAAAGTAAAGATTAGCTAGAACTTTGTAACAGAGCTAGTTTAGGGAAAGAGGAGCATTGAGTTCATCCAGTTGCCATCCCCAGGCTGGCAACTCAACATATGAGCATGTGAATATCATGTTTGTTGGAAATAAGTGTAACAAAACTCTGTGGGAGATCTTACAGAAGAGAAGGGCTGTATTATTTACAGTACCTCTGAGTAAGTTGATTTTACTTGCATTCATTCTCTCATAGTTTTCATTTACTCACATTCTCACACCCACATATTTGCAGGCACCAAGACCTGCATTCCCAAGCAGTCTGTCCAGCACCGCTTGTGTGCAATACACAGGACAAGGGCAGCCAGTGTCTGACATTGCTTTATGTCCCTGGGACCCTTCTGGACTGGAGACAACACAGTAGGTTTGGGACAGGTCTTCCATGGTCTTTAGGAGGCTGCACTTAATATGGAAATGTCCTGCGCATCAGGATTTTGCTTCCTGTGGTTTCATTTATCTTGAACAAGGTTGCTGCTCATTGTCTGTTTTCCTTTTTTTTGTTTAGAATATTTGTCTGTTTCTGTGGTAGGGTGTTGGAAGGAAATTATTCAATTATTGGAGAAATTACACAGGCAATATTCCTCAGTCCTGTTGCCATCTTCCTGTTATGGGGATAGAGGTCATTGGTGCTCTGGCTGTGCCAGGGTGCAACCTTCTTGGCTTGGCAGAAGGAATGTGTTCCCCACTTTTGCTTCTGGAATTCATGTCCACTCTTACCAGTACAGGCTCTCCTTTTGTTTATTCCTGTCTATCCAGGCACACACATCTATATTCTTATGTCATTTATACTAACCTTACACATCCAGATAACATTCAGTCTAGCTAGCCACCTCACGGCTCTGTTGGTACAACAGTTACTGCACTGTTTCTCAAACTTTTCTAAATCAGAGCATTAAGTAGGTTGTTTCCTCCCTCCCTCTCACTTCTTTCTCATGGTATAATCCTTTTCCAGAATGCTGTAATTTAAGAGAGTGCTGTGCCTGGAGCTCTGAAAGCATTTACAGCTCTGACTTCTGAAGAATCCACATCTTCATTTACAGGAGTGTGTTCTGCACTTTCGGCTATGTCAGCAGAACACAAAAAAGGTGAATACATTTAGAAATAGCCTTTTTTATTTTTTCTTGTCTGATTTTCATGGTAGTGTAGTGGTGGGGTGCTGGACTGGGATGTAGGATACATGGCCCCACATGCTCCCCATGCTACTCCCCATGCTGCTCATCTCTTAATGGAAACTGTTGTTAAAAAATTAAGAATTGTAGTTATTACTGTTGTGATTTGGTATGTTTCTCAAGGGTCTGTGAGTCTGTAAAATTTGGAGAGAAACTCTTCGCCTCAAACCATTCATCTACCCTAGCACTTTTTTGTTTGCTTTTTAATTACGAAGTGGCTTTTTCTTCATTATGGTCCTTGCAAGTTTCTAATCATACGGTGAGGCAGAGCAGTTTTGCAGGTTGACCCCTCCTGGAGGTGTACATTATTTCTGCTTTGAGTCTTCATTTGTTTCAGGGAATTTTTTTCCATTTTAGAAACAAGATATTATGGATTGTTTTTTTCATTTTCCTAATAAATTGAATACTTTAGTTTGAAAAAGTCTTAATGCTGACTTCAGGAAGCTTTGGGTTGGTTTGTTGGGTTTTTTTTTGTGTGTGTGTTTGTTCGTTTGGCTTTCTTTTTTAGTTTTATTGCAGGCTAAATGCTTGGAACATTTGGGTAAGAGCTTATCTTCCTGAACATCTAAATTACTCCCATGACCGTACATAACTCCCATGCTGGATTTTATTCTGAAAACTTCCAGAGTGATAAAGCCTCTGTTTTAAAGATCTATAAGAACATCTCCCTTGTATGGAAACCTTTTGCTTGATCTGAAGTCTGAAATCAGCTGGAGCCTTAACTATGTGCTCTTGAGTGTCAGAGACCAGCAATGCAGCAGGCAGGATTTAACACACTCCTAGCAAAACGCAAGGGAAAGACGGCTGAAACTTGTTCAGCAACACTTGGAAAGTCTTTGTATTATTAGACTTCTGTGGCATGCTGTAAAAGTCGGGGTGGCAGCTCTTGGTCAAAGAAAGCTCATGTTGTTTTCATGAATGTGCTACAGGGTATATAAAGGCCTACTTTACACCAGATAATGCGTAATCTCTTCGTACCATTTGTGGCATTACAGGTGCGGTTGCTCATAAAATATCACATCCTCTTCCCTCAGTGCATTGGTGTAAACACCAAGGAGCTGCAGATGTCACCTCACTTACTTGACAGTTGTGTAATGCAGGTCTGGATTACATCTGTCTACAGGGCAGAGGCTGCAGTGGCAGTGCAGTTCACGCAGAAAGATCAACTTGTGCTTTTGGCTTCAGTGAACAATGTGATGGATAAAAGTGATAATGTAAATTGTAAATTGAGAGCACGTTTTATACGTTGCAGGATTGTGAGACTGCCTCTAAAGCAGCAAGGGCTGCGGAGACTTCTGGAACGCAGTCTCTGCATTCGATACTAGCTCACAGGCTTTCTGCCTTCTTCAGGCAAATACTTCTGCACTGTCTGAATACACTAGATGCAGAAATCAGTACGGACAGAGTGAAGTTTGAAAAATGATGATGTGGTAATGAAGAGAAAGTAGTAGGAAAAAAATGCCATTGCTGATGGCGGGCAAATGAACAGCATTTGGAAATGACACTTCAACAGAATCCTGGATTACTATGCTTTAATTCTTCATTGTGATGGCAAAACACTTTAAAAAAGCACCCTGCTTTTTTATAATCAGGACTTTGTTATGTTTGATGGACTTCTCAATTCAGAAGTTGTGCATAGAGACATAGAGAAAAAGAGAGCAGAAGTAACGACCATTTAAGTTATCCAAAGAAGCATATGGGAGCTGGTCTGTATGCAGCAGTTCTTGAAAGCAAAACTGAAGCCTCATGGGTCTACTAACAGTTTCTTTAGTCTCATTTCCATTGCTCAGTAGTATCTGACATTATATAGTTCATTAGACAAGTAAGCCCGGGTACTGATTTTCTGAAATCTGCTCTAAAACACACCTTAATATTCTAATTCCTTTGTTTCTAATTGCTTTTTTACTGTTCAGTTACTCCTGAGACTGAGCAAATATTACTGACCTCAAGTAACTTTGTCTCAGTTAGCTTAAATTGGGAAGTCTTACCCCTTTATTCCTGCTAAAAGTCTTCACTGTTGGTAATTCATCAAAGAAAGGTTTTATCCCTCTGTGGGAGCAAATCAGGTAAGTTGTAAGTCCACTGAGTATAAAGAATCCAACCTTTCTGTGTGTAAAAACTTCTCCTTGGAGCATCTAACAATAATGATAAGGAAAATCTGAGAAAGTTAAAGAATAGTAGGTACCAGTTTCACTTTCCTGAAAGTTTTGCAGTTTTCTCTGCTACAGAGAAAACTCTGTTTTTAAGATTATTCTTTGATTACAGGTCTGATCTGGCTTAAGATCTGGCAGTGAAGTTTCTTTCTTAGCTTGAAGGAAGCTGTATTTCATACTGAGGATCAGAGCTGAAGTGATGCTGAGCTCCTGCAGGTCCTCCTGGCATTGCCTCAGTGCCCATCTGTTCATACCACATGGCCCACCATTTGGTTTATGCCACCTTGGCTAAATGAACTCCTGGGATTTACAGTGTGGCTTCAGAAATCAAGAATCGTATATGAGATATTGGCTTTAAAGGTTCACACACTTTATTTTTTAAAATACTAAGCTTGAAGAGGTATTTGCTACTGGCAAGTCAGTGTCTTCTTTCTGTCTTCTGGGAAGGGGGGAGTTCAGTGCACGCACAAAACCTGCAAGACTGACTCTTTAAAAGTGTTCAGTTCCCTGTAGCTGACAGTAAGGATCATAGTAGGTGTTAAAATGGTCGTTATCAGTTGCAGTGCAATGGGAACCTGGGTTTCTTGCAGGGTGGAATAGGTTATACCACCACCACTGTGAATATGCCCTCAAGGTGACAGATTCATGACTTCATGCAATAGAAACCTGCGTAATGCAAAAAAAGAGATATGTTTAACACAATAGGTATTCATATGAGAAATGTATTTGCATGTCTTTTATCTTGCTGCAAACCCTTAAGGTGGAAAAGAATGCAAAGCTTGGCTGGTACTGAATCTGATGGTAATTTGGCTTTGAGTGTAACTAAGGTAGAATTAGGCCTAATACGTTGTTCAGTTTTGAGTCCTAAACAAAACCAGAATTCTAGGACAGATATACTATCAAATACATAGATGTGTTTCCTGCCAGTTTATCATCAGAAACAGGCAGCAACTGATTTTAAATGGTTTCTGGTTTCCAGTGTTGGAGAGCATTTTCCAAAACATGAGTGTAACAGACGTATCAGTCTCCTTGATTCAGAAATCTGAAATCAGGATGCTGCTAGTTGCAGGAATGAAAAATGAGGGAAACAACCTTATCCCCAGCTCTTGAGGACTGATTTAGGTTTTGGCTCATCAACAACCGTTTCTGCAAGGCAGGGATGGCAGTCACCTTAGGTCATGCCTCTATCAAAGAGGTGGATGGGCAAAGGAGGTTGGGCTTTTATTGTTTCTCTCTGTACATGCAAAATCTAGGCACTACCTTGATGTGGGGCAGACTGGTGCCTTGCTTATTCAGTGTGAAGAAGGAAAGATGGAGGCATGGAGAGATGGGAGGAAGGGAGATGGGGGGGAGGAAAAGCCAGAAGAGAGGAAGGAAGTGTGTTTTCAAGTGAGACAGGAATAATGTTAATAGGAATAAATATAACGTCTTTATATCAGTGCAAGTATTTAGAAAGACTAGGATATATGGCATATGTGGAGTTCTTTGTTTTGGCTTTGTTTGTTTTTGTTAAAGCATTTCACGTGCTGGCAGTTACAAATCAAATTCTCCAAGGAGAATTGTTACAGGAGTAGAACAAGCAGAGAATTAAAACCTGGTCCCAGAGGTACAATGCCTCAATTTCAGTTGTCAGGGAATAGCA
Organism: Sula dactylatra; assembly: GCA_013389905.1. Taxonomy (NCBI): domain Eukaryota; kingdom Metazoa; phylum Chordata; class Aves; order Suliformes; family Sulidae; genus Sula; species Sula dactylatra. The sequence goes on from WEKW01000444.1 coordinate 103,903, forward strand.
AGGGGGAATATGCTATGCTTGGGGAAGGGTGAGTTGTTTTCTGTGTTTGCCATGATGCACAACAGCTGAAAGAAGTAGTCTTTTTCACTGACTTCTGAGGCAAGGAAATGGGTTTACAAATATCATCACAAGAACCTCTCCATTAGTCAAAACTACTTTTGCGAACAACTTACCCTTTTAGAAAGTGATCCTAGGGTTTATTTGTTTTCATTTTAACAGCCTTCCCCCTGCTTCCTAGAACCAAAGTGAATAGGAATATTAAAATATTTGTACTAAATATAGACAGAAGGCACATTCACCAACCCAGCTAAAGGTTTACTGAGTTTGCGCTTATTATTGAGAACCTGTGTGGTCCTAAATATTTAAACCAAAAAAGATGAAGGGAAATGTAAAAAAAATTGCTCTTTGACATACTCAGAAAACCCTGTTGAACCACAGATAACATGCTTAAACCCTCAAGAGGAAAGTGGGAGAAAAGGGAGGAGAGAAAAACTTTACTTATATGTTTAATCTCGTATTTTGAAAGTTAGAGCTTGTTCAATCATTCAGGGGGTTTTGTCAGGTTGGTTTTTTAGGCTTTGGGTTTTTATTTTTTGGCTAACTAAAAAGGCTTTTTACCCATAGTAAATTTACAAAATATGCAAGCTGAAAATTAAAGTTACTGTTTTGAAAACAGATATTTACAGGGGTTTGAGTTCCTTCTGCCTCTGACTTCTTTCTTCTTTACTCTGACAAGCACACACAAAGCACGCGTTCTGTCAGCTCAGGATAGTAAAAAGGGTTTTAAAAGTTCAAAGAGCTTTCCGTTGAAAAGTTCTGTTTTTGNGTTGAAAAGTTCTGTTTTTGAGAAGAATGCTTTTTGCAGAGTTTTAATTCTTCCTAACTTTAATGGCACTTTGTAATTGCAGTATGTTCTCTACTATTTTACCTGATCTAATTTTAGGCAAGGTTTCCTCATGGGCCTTGGGAGGACATTTCACAGCCTACAGTGTGCAAGCCTACACTTACACATATTCTGTGCTTGCACCTAAAAAGACAAGGAAAGAAAGCATGCAAAGAAAATGTAGCTGCTGCAAGTTTGAGATTGACAACTAGTTGGTTTGTGTCATCTTTTTTTTTTTCCACTGCTAGTGTAGGAGGCAACTAAGTATTTGAACATCACCTTTTNTTTTAAACCATATTAAGCTTATCCAAACTGAAGGTGTTCCCTAAAACTTGTACTGATTTTAACTAAATTATTTTCCCTTCACACCATAGGTTTGTTAGTCTGTGTGTAAACAAAAGAAAATTTTATAAGATTGTCTGGGTAATGGGACTTGTTTTCCATCTTTTGTTCTACTGCAGTACCACGCAAGCAAGTTGGACTGACATTCCCCCCCACCTCTCCTCCCAGTTAGGCCTTCGTGATTAT
>WEKW01000444.1:105337-150299 GCA_013389905.1 Sula dactylatra
TGGAGGACAGCAGGTTTTCTTAGTCAGATGCTGTTTTGGTAAATGTGGACGAGAGAACGAAGGCATTTGATTTGTATGGAGATAAAAAGCATAATAATCATGTTCCACTCCAGTGGTTTTAAATCAGCTAGGCAGCCTGTTCTTGGCAGCTCATATCCTGAGCTGTCTTCTGCATTTGTGAAAGTGGTGTTAAACAGCCATTCTTCTATAATGCACCAGCAATAAACTTGTGTGTGGTGCTGGTCAAAACAGCTGAGCTCTATCAAAAACATTTCTGATTGCACTACTATGCCTAAAAAATAAAAAGCCTTCCTGCGTTGCATACACTGAAAGACAGACAGAGATCTAATACCATCCAGAGGAAAATGCAAGCATTCCCATTCTTCTAGCCTCCAAGAACCGTGTGTGTAACACCGTGTGTTGATGATAAGGCTATACAAAATGGATTTGCAGAATTATACTTCATGCTTGTCTTAAAGCCTTTGCTCCCAGCATCCAGTGGTTACATAATCCCTGTCTCTCTCTTGCTTTTTATTTAAGTCCTATGCACAATGATTTCAATGAAAAGCTTTATGGCAGGAAGATGTGCATTCCAAAAGCTCAAAAAATGGGAAAAAATGAATCAAAGAGTGTCATATTAAAAACAATAATTTTCCAGTAAATATTGTAAATTATTATCGTCTTTCTTATTTTAGAATGCCTATATATAGTTTGTCATTTCTTACCTAAGGGCCCTTGAAAGTGTGTCCAACTTCCTTTGTCCCATTTCGAAGTTGTTCCAAAATATTTTGATTTATGGATAATCATCAGGTTTCATGACTTAGGAACAAAGTCAATAACAACAGCATCTAAAGCAAAAAATGGTGTGGAGGATGCATTGGAGAAGAGGAGACATTTAAATCAAAGACAAAAATTACTGAGGTGAGAACAAGTTAAAATATCATGAGGAAAGATACAAGGTTCTGGGTACTACTAAACCCTATCACACCACTTAATGAAATATTCTGTAACTAGTAACTCCAGAAGGAATTAAAAAAAGTTAAAAAGGAATAACCATTTCAGACTTATATTTTTTTTTTAAATTTCATTAGATAATGGTTTGTTTTCTGTTGTTACTCAGCAGCTTGTGTAGGGTACAGGAATATACCCTCAATGCAAAGCCAAGAGTTTGTTTTCTAATCTGTGTCTTAACAGTTTAGTCAACATGCACCAGTTGTTACTACCCTGGTTGGAATGATACTAGCAGTCAAAAACACCTGTTTTTTGAGTAATTCCCATTCATAACTCAAGTAAAACTCTTATGTATACCCTTGCCAGTACCTGTCCCTTCCCCTGTGTTACACTGGCCCTTCCAATGACCCGCTGGGTCATTTGGTCAGTGGCTTCAGTCTTTATCAAGAAGAGGAAACAATGGTAAGCCATCAGCATCTCAGATCTCGGCTGAAAGGAGGACACTGCTGTTGATGGTTTTGTCTTGTGCTTGCTTGGGTTATTTTCGTACCTCTCCAAACACAGAGAAATCCTTGCCCTTTCTTTACTGGTCCACAGTTTCATGTTACATCTGAATTTATTTTATGTGTCATGTTTCTCTTTTGTTCCTTGCTAACACTGATAAACTGGGCTGCGTTGCTTTAATAGGCTGGGACTGTTGCTGGGTTGTTTATCACCCTGTGCCTGTGATTTCAAAGTCCCTGCTATCATTCTACAACTGTACTCCTCTGTGCTGTGATTTTATTCTAGGTTCATGGATAGTTTGCTCTACACCAAATAGCTTCATGTGAAGACTCTTAGTTGCAGAAATTTACCAAAAGTATTGTAGTAATAGGCATGGCACCACAACACTGTGCAAAGCTGAGCTAAAGTTGATCAGGGGAACAGTTTCCTGGTTGTCACCTGCTGAGGTGGCTGTGCAAGATAAATCAAAGCTCCAGGCTAGGCAAGATAAAGCCGGACAAGACTGGAGGCTTTGCAGAGTTCGTATCTGTGGCCTGTGGCCTGTCACTGTTTATGGCAATATAACATTTATTAGGCTACACTTCTCCCTTTGGTTCTGTAATTCTACCTCTGCATTTATTCTTCAAGCTGCCTGTAATCTTTATAGTTCTGCATTCACTGAATTCCTGCTAAGCTTGTGGTTTTAATGAAAATTTGTGTAGATGAGTTACATGCATGTTAGAACTTTGTTAGTACCGTGTATGTTTTCACTCAGTTTAATGGGAGAGCCCTTTCTCTGTAGTGAAGCATTGACTAAGCATGGGTCCAGTGTGAATCAGACAGGGGACCCAGTTATCATGGTGGCTGCTGAGTCCTGTCGTATCTCTGGGGCTCTGCTTGGCTGGCAGTGGTGAATGGGGTTTAGACCTACTTTTCTAATCTTTAGGAGTGGGTACCAGTATGGGTCTTTCACCTGATTTCCACCCCCACCCCACCCCCAACTTTCCAAGCTTCTTCTAAGTCTGGGCCAAAGTTCTTGAATTTCACGGTTTTCATGTTTTACCTGTCTGGGTATTTTACATGTTTAGATAGGTTCTTCACCCTCTTGGCAGCTTATCTTTTCTGTTTCAGTGAAACCGTGCTTACTGTGCTGTGTGGCAATTAATACATGTCTTTCTTTTTAACCTTTCTCCTGTTGTTTCTTGTGGCGCTTTCCCTGTCTGCCTACTTCTTCCCTCCACTGTCGTGGTTTTAGCTGGGATAGTTAATTTTCTTCCCTGTAGCTAGTATAGTGCTGTGTTTTAGACTTGGTATGAAAATAATGTGATAACACACTGATGGTTTAGTTGTGGCCAGGTAGGGCTTACTCTGGTCAAGGACTTTTGCAGCTTCCCATGCTCTGCCGGGTGCACAAGAAGCCGGGAGGGGAGGGGATACAACCAGGAGAGCTGATCTGAATTGGCCAAAGGGTATTCCATATCATGTGACGTCATGCCCAGTATATTAACTGGGGGGAGTTGGCCGGGGGAAGGAGCGATCCCGGCTCGGGGACTGGCGGTGTCAGTCAGCGGGTGGTGAGCGGTTGCAGCTCTTGTGGTTTTTTTCCCTTTTCCCTTTATTCCCTGGGTTTCGTTTTATTCTCTCTCATTATTTCTTTTTATTATATTATCATTATTATTATTATTATCATTGCCATTACTATTCTTACTATTTTATTTTAATTATTAAACTGTTCTTATCTCAACCCATCCCACAGGGGTGGGGGGAGTGAGCGAGTGGCTTGTGGTGCTTAGTTGCTGACTGGGGCTAAAACACAACATCCACTTACTTACCTTCATAATTTCCTCATACAAATCCTAATAGTTCTGTTGTAACACTCTAACTTTTCTGAAAATGTTGCCTGCTGTCAAGCCTCTACTTGCCCTTGATACATGCAGAGATTTTATTAGTGTCAGAAGAATCAAACTGACCCAAGTGTTCGAAATAACTTTGTTAAATCCATTAGTATGTATGTTAACCCAGAGCTCGCTCATGGTTTAGCTACAAGACTCACTTCTGTCTTCACTATAGTATGTGCAGTTAGTTCCTGTGCTGCCTTGAGTGCCCTTAATTGATTTGAGTTAGTGATAGTGAAGAGGGCTGATAGTCTGTTAGCAGTCACATGAACATTTGAAAAAAGCTTCTAGAATTTAATTTGGTTTTGAATTATTCTGGTGGATTACCTGGTCTGGCAATAATCTCCTACATTATTCCAGGGAAAACAAAGTACTCGGAGAAACTCCAACTTCCGTTGATTAGAATTAATTCCAGTCACCCTTGTGCATACTTATCCTTGACAAGCAAATTCAACAGTGCTGGCAGAAGCACAGCTATGGCAATATAGAGGGCTTTATTTTTATACCCTGTGTGACCTTTCTGGCACGTTCTTTTCAGTAAGAGTTAATTTTCATTGCTGTGACCATATAGATGGTACTGTGAAGGACAATTGAGACATGGCCTAAGAGTGAAGTTGCGCATACCTTTGGTGTCTGGCTGGTTCAGACTGCAGACTTCAGAAGCTCGGGTTTTGTTCAAAGGAACACATCCTGCTGGCATCACTTGTGTTGATTTTTAATGATGTTTTCACATGAGAATGCTGAGCTAAAATTGTCTAAGGTCCATGAGGAGCCCTTCTAAAATAGTGATATATAAGCAAATAGTTTTCTTTTGTCTCTTGCTTTCTAGATTATACAGGAGATAGCACTTTCTCCAAGAAGAGCCCTGGACAGAGAGATATATAAATCAAGTTGCCTTTTCCTGTCTCTTATAAAACCTTGACTGATGACAGAGAACATGCTAGTTTAACAGTGGAATGAATTTTATTCCTCTGACAACAATGGCTTGGTAAAAAGCAAATATGAAATCTTGCCCAGCTGAACTTGCTGGCAGCCACTGGCAGGGGCCAGGCTGTCTCAGTGTAGGTGCAAAAGTTTTGGAATTCCTTCTTACCACATCTTAAGGTTTTCTGTAAGTCCTGCTATGTCCACAAGTCAGCACTGAGAGAGACAGAGATAATTTGAAAAAGCAGTGTCAAGTATTAGATTTGAGCAGTGAATCTGCAGATGGCTTATAATGGCCGTGGGGCTTATTTTGTGTTGTGATTTATGTGGATACTGCCATAGGGGAAACAGTATACAGAAAGGGTTGGTTGCCCTTTCAGCTTTCTAACAGAGATGAGAACACAGTTACTTTAGAGTTGTTCATTTATTTGTATATCCACTGAGAGTTGAAGAGATGTCACGCAACATGCCTGATCACTCAGGTTAGAAGTTGGGAGAAGGCTATTAGCTTGTGCATATTAGCAGCTATCGCTCTGGTGTTGAATGTTCAATATGACTGGCTAGACGTAGCAGTTGCATGCATGCTGAAATCTTTCCAAAGCTTTCCATGCCAGAAATATATGACGTATTAAATCTGATACTTTACACAACTTTTCTTTCTTAGATTCCATCCTGCTACTTGTCATTATCGCCAGCACACTAAATATTTCCATTCCTTTGTTAGAGGAGACACATTGTTGTTTTGCATCTTGGGTCTCAAATATCTCTTTGCAAACAGGTCCTGAAATTAAAAGATCCTTTTGCAAGTAACTCACAAGAGAACAAAGCTGTAAAGTAATTTATACTTCCAAAATACTTGAAAAGCACTATCATATGTTCCTCATTGTTTGGAGAAGCTGGCTATGTTTAGCTGTCACAGTCATTCTCTTATGAGCAAATACCTCCTGTTGTGATAATTGTTGTATTGCTTAACTCTGGACTCTTTTATGCCAATCATTTTTATTGTGAGCTGTGCTCCACGGGACCAAACTCATTACAGTGGATCTCCTCCTCCCCACTGTCATCCATCTCTCTGTCAATTTCCTGCTGATTTTTTTCCTTTGTGCCAGGATGTGCAGGGAGGTGGGGTTTGGAGACATTCCAGTTTTGTCAGTAGGAGCAGGTAAAAACATTCAGCTACTGCATACAAGCAGAGGTGCTCTGGGTCCAATTCATATTCGTCAGAACTGAGAGAGTGGTTGCGCACTCATTAATACCAGATCAGTGCACTGTGGATTGCCAAGCAGTGTTAAATTCATCTGGGTAAGGTGGTGGGCCTGTGGCTGTGATTCTGCTGAATTCGCTAAATGCAAAATCTTGCTTTCCTGTGGCTTTTGGCTGCTGTAAGATGACAAGCAACACTTGATTCAGAACAGAGCCTGCAAATGTAGTTAACCAGTGATCTTCCTTTTAATAATTCTCAATTATAGCTGTGCTTAGTACCTGAACAATGGCTCCTAGTGTGCCCCATTGTATCTACTGCTAGTGACAAGCCACAGACTGAAGTAATTTCATTAAGATTTCAGGTAGGCCAACACTAAATTCCTAATTCTTGATGTAAGGTGTATTTCTTTGGCTTACATAGATGGCATGAGTACATCAAGTTGGTGGAGAAAGCAGGAAAGCCATGCTGGGGGCATTCCTGGCATGCTGGGGCATCACCAAAGACCAGGCAATGTGTGTGCCTGTGGACCTGGCAAGTATGTCACTTAAAATGTAGTAACTGATTTTTGGACAACTTATAAGATAAAGGATCACGGGGAAAACACAGAGGAGAGAAAAGATGGTCTTCTCCTCCTTGTCTTAACCTGGCTGAAACTCAACCTAAACACATTTAGGTTTAGTTATGTGTCAGCCTATGCAGTATGAGCTGATAGAGTTTGACAAAACTAGGTAAGAGTCTGAGCAAGGTGGAGTCACACGGAAGCCCAGCCGTAGCTTAAATTGGTTAAATAATGGTGTAGGAGACACAAATCCTGAAAGAGAAGTGTGCAGACTTCTGAGACTGTGAAGCTGAGGTGAAAAAGTTAAGTGCGGCACTGGGGCAATGTAATGCCTAATCACAGCTGTTACTAAAGCACCTTCCAAAAGGGGTGTTGGGGTGAACAGAGACCTATGGTTTGACCTAGTTCAACCCCATCCTTCACTCAGAGGAGTAAAGGGTCATAAGTCCCAGTGCTGCAACCCGATACTGGGAATCTTCAAAGAGAATTTTGGAGCACCCTTTACTGCTATAAAACAAGAAGGTTGAGAAAGATGGGAAGAGAGGGAAATGTGCAATCAGAGACATATCAAGTTGTAACAAAATTACTGAGCTGACCCCAGAACTTTAAACAGGCTTGGCAGCAGAATTAGGCCCCTTAACTAAAAAAAGGTGTTCTGAATGGCTTCTTAAACAAGAAGGAAATATTTGCCTTACCATGGCTGAATAAGAAAATGCTGTGTAAGCTTCTCAGTGGGTGGCTGTAAAAGCTGGGTTAGAGGTATCCCTTGCAGCCACAAATCATCATTCTGAGGAGGTGCATTGACTTCTGCAAGCTTTAAAAGGAATTGGAGGAAAGCATATGTGCTAAATAAAAGCATATTAGAGTCAGAAGAGATTGTCAGGCTCTGTCTGTGGTTTTCTAAACCAGCAGTCTCCAAAGTGGGGTGCATGCACTGCAAGGGGTGCATGAGACATTCCATTGGGGTGTGGAAGAAAATATTTTTGTACCATTCATAAATTTTTAGAACAGTGTTTATTTCTTCTTTAGCTCATTCTTTTTCATTTCTGTTTTTCTGTATGTTTTATAATTTGCGTAATATGTTAGTACAGTAGTATGGGTATATGATTTATAAAATACTTACATTGGGAGTGTGTGCTCAAAATATTTTAATGATACAGGTTCACGATCACAGCATTTTGGAGGGTGTCATTCTAAATAGCTGCAGACAAGATCTGCATATCGATCAGGCTGCACAGCTGTGGTGAATGGTCTTGCCCAGGAGGGCATCTAATTTTAGGGCCTATAAATATGTCAACTACATGTCCTGAGGCAGAACCCTGAATAGGAGTGTTTGGGAGGAAAATAAATGATTGTAAGCTAAAGAAAAATCCTAGGGCTAGGAAAGACAAAGAGGCAGTACAAACTGCCACCTTTGCAAATCGTGGCTTCCCACTACGCTTGGGAAAAGTGCTGTCAAAAGCATGTGTGGGGGAGGAAGGTTGTGGCAGGTACCTTTGCTTAGCATAAAGGTCGTGGGGGGAATTGAAGCTGTGGGGCAGTGCTTCATAAGTGTCATTCTGGGCCTTTTGGTGGGGATCAGTACAAGAAAAGAAATAAAGCCTGGTGCCCCCAACCTCTCAGTCTCAGCCTACAGTAATCTCTTGTCTTTCTGGGGCTCATGTGAAGTTAAAATCTGGAGACTGGGGAAAGCCTATGGTTCTGGTAGAATTAAGAGTTGATCAGGAATTAAAGTGCCTAGAAGCTGCTGTGTACTGTTAGGTCTATTGATACAACAGGAAATACGGGGTATCAGGTGCAGACTGTGGTATCTGCCGTTAGGACAGCTATTCTAAGGAAGCAAATAGTGAAAGAAAATGAGGGGCTAAAGACTTGGGTATAACAGGAGCAAAGAAAGAAGGGATAAACATACAAGTAAAAGAAGCCAGGGTGCTGTGACTGCCGAAGTACAGCTGCAGGATCACTCTGACTGTGAGAAGCACCCTGGAAGCACAGCTACAAAGCAGGTGGTGGGCAATATACTGAAACATGCACAAGCCAAGGGCTTGCAGCAACGCGGGCTGCTGCAGAGAGAGCAAAGCGTGAAGCACAACAAAAGCAGGAGTCTCCATCGTGGTGTGAGCCTCTGTGTAGAGAAGCGAGGAGTAAGAAGGGCAGCATCTGTGGCTCTGTAGCTCCCCTAGCATGCCTTCCAGAATGTTTTGGAAGAAGAGGCAGATACATTTACAAAGAATGTCTGAGTGTTTTCAGAGGTAAAGCAACTAGACTAAAACAAGGGAATCGAGCAGAGCAAATACCAATTATATCAATATGAAAATAAAGAGTTTACACTCTCTGCAATCCTTGCTGTTTTTTTCTTCCATAGTATGGAAGAATATGTAATCCATTACAACGCTATGGATATTGTTAACTTGGCATTTCTTAGCTTTGCTTTCACTGTTTTTGTTTTGTTTGTATTGTCATGTATACATATATGTGAAGAGAGTGATGCAATACGTTTCTTATAGGTCAGTTGTCATGGCTGAGGTGACAAGAGAAAAATATGAACAAACTAAGGGAAGCAGGAATATGGATCAAATTTAAAAGTGTGTTAGTTTCCAAAACAGAAAAACACTATCTTTGTGAGAACAGATATACTTCCTATTATTAATAGTGATCATGCTTAATAGATTACTAAGATATGAATGCAATGTTTTAGTATTTAATCAAAAAAGGTGTGTATATACATACCTAGAGAAATGCAGCTTTGCGCATATATAAAATGTGATGTTTTGAGCACTACCAGCAGCAACTGTAGATCAGCCAAGTCTAGAACTGTTTCCCATGATAAACCGAGTTTTAACAGATTGCATAAGTATAGCTTTACAATGTTGTGAGTGGGGTGACTGCACCTTTGTCTAATATTGTATTTGGGATATTTTAAAAAAGCAGTGTGTAGATCAGTGGCCCTCAGATGGGCAGAAAATAACAGATGGTGAAAACTCGTTTCTGCTGTTATGCAAAATGCTGTGTATGTGTATGATATGCAGTCCTACACCAATTTGCTGGAAGGGATTTTTTCATTTTTAAAGAGCTGATCAGGCAATTTTTGAAAATTAGAATAATAGTATTTTAGAGGTGAGAGCTCAGCAATGAAGGGCTATTAAACAAGACATGATGTTCCCGACAGTCTCCTTAGAAGGATGGCAGCAAAAAGCATAGGGCAAGATGGGCATGTTTATATGCCTGTGTCAGCTCTTCCTGTTTAAATGACTGTTTAATCAAATTTTGACCAAGTCCAATTATGAAATTGTTCCATTTATTTCCAGTCATCATCTGTCATGCGGTTTGTAGGCTCCAGTTGTATTTGAGTGTGTATGAATTTGTGTACACATATAAGTGTCCACAAAATATAAGCTACCTTTCTGTATACAATTTACCTGAAAATAGGTGTATTTCTCATGTAAACTCTGTGATTTTAATCACATCACACTCTTAGAGGTAACATTATGGTCTCAGCTACAGGAATTTCAGAATTTGGCTTTGTACACTATAGCTGTCATTTTAATTGTAACAGTTTTGTTGTTTGTGCAGACTGTATTGCCTTTAAAAACAAAATGCCTAACAGGTCAAACAATGGCTGTGTGAGCTCCTCTGAGACCTGTATAGGTGTCATGAGACAAAATCACGCAGGGAAGAGCACAGGCCTCCAACATGACCAGTACTTGGCCCCAGTCAGGAGCTTAACTCCGTAGGCAGGTTTGCAACAGCCTTGCTGGATTCATAGGTGAAAGCCTATGTTTTGTAGTCTGTCAAAAGCTGGGGGATGGGGTTGTTATCTTGTACCCAGACAAATGCTCTATTGCCTTTTCTAGTTACAGAACACAAGTTCTGAACTAATTCTGCGAGGACAAGGGTTTGTCACATCTGCATTGTCAGGACTTGTCTTGGCCTGCCTGGAGCTTTGCTCCGGTCTTTTTAACTGTAACAGCAATTATCTGACAAAGTGGTAGCTGTTATCTCATCTAAGTTATCTATCTAAGTTTTAGTTTTAGCTTACTTTTATATGATTTTATAATGTAGTGCCTATCTTTATAATAATTTACATATATTTCTCTACCTAATAGGTAGAACTAACAAGTCACTGCTCTGTGTAAAATGAACTGTCTGAACCTAGGATGAAAACGCAGCATGGCGGAGAAGAGACATGGGGTAATAGCAGAGGCCTTAAAACTGTGGGCACAAGATGGTACCAGAGCCAACAGAGCTACAACCGACCAACCAACCAACCCAGCACTGGTCACTTACTTGTCTCTAAAGGAATGCAGCCGTGGTGTGGGTCAAGTTGGCTTTAGGTGTTACAAAGAGAGCAAAGAAAGAATATGTAAAGTGCACCATATGTAGCAAATCTGAATGTGACAGGGAATTGCAGAAGAGTGTAGAAAAAGCAAGGTGTAAGCTATGTTAGAAAACATATAAAAATAAGCCCAAATGGATCCTAGACTAACGAGGAATAAGCTCCCAACATCAGCATTGATGCCTTCCTCTCGGAGAAAAGCTCAGGCCATTGACAACTTGCCATAACCCTCTCTCCCATCCCAGACTAAAGCCATCAGCCACAGAACTCAGGAAGGGGTCTGTGGTGAGCATAACACTGCAGAGAAGGGAGAAGTGTTACAAAGTCTGTAAAAGATTTTTGAAACGTTTTTGTTATAGTTTGCTGAATTTTCTTTTTTTTTCTTTTTTTTTTTTAATGGTAATAAATAGATATGGGCTAATAACAGTTATTTTCTTAGGCTGTTAAGATGTCAGGTAGTCTAACAGTATATTCTTAAATTCTTGACTTTCCATCCAGGTTGTGTTTCTGAGTTTTCTGCATGAGCTGTAGTACAATAGTGTCCTTAGAAGTGGACAAGTTACAGTATTCAGCTGTAGGGGTTATACTTGCTTCCCTTGGCCACATAATGGACGCAGAGATAAAAAGAGGAAAGCAAAAAATTAGGGCTGTTTTTCTTCTCCCCCTTCCTTTTCTTTTTTTTTTTTTTTTTCTGTTAAGGATAGCTTCTTCCATAGTGTTTTGCAGGAGGGAACAGAGCAGGTGTGCCAGAAATCCTTTGTATTCTGTTCTTGCAAAGGATGAAGGTGAAGGTGATGTTTATAAAGCAGATAAACAGATAAAAAATGCACATAAGATTGAGCTTGCTGCCAGGTTTTCAGGAATAGGAGTCCGTGCAGTCCTTGTGTATCTCTGGCAGGTCCATTGCCAATTTGAATACCAGAATATCAGAGGAGCAAGAGGTTGTGCCTCTGGACCTCATCACCAAAGGTTACAGAGTGGTGAGGCAGTTGCTTGTTTACTTTCATAATATAACAGCTTGCAATCAGTACTCACATAGTTTTGCTTGCTTGTCCCTGAGGGGACAAAATGAATGCATATATTCTGCGTAGAGGCCACTGGCTTGTGCCTATTACATGCCTAGAGTTTACTGTTAGCTCACCAATGTTTTGAGCTGAAATTTTCAATGCAGCATTCATCTCCTGAAAAAAAAATGGAAATAAATAGAAACATATTATTCACCTGATTTTCCTCCCCTCACCCTATCTAACAGTGCTCTACTCTGTTCATTCCCGAGTTCACCTCAGTATTCCCCATGTTTTATCTTCACACTATGACGTGTATGAACGCTCTGCAAAAATGTTGGCTTCCTAAGTTGTTGTAGCAGGAAAGTGGGAGGAGAGGGGTCTGGAAATTTTCTTGGAGATCTCCATAGTAGCTGGCACTTTGCACAACCCTCTTCCTTCAAATAAAGGAGAAGGATATGCCATTGCTGGCTCAGCAAGGAGAGGTGTGAAAGGGACATTCATTTTTTCTCAGTTCAGTTATCAATTAGAGCATCCCATAGACTTTTCTTTCATCTCTGTCAGCTGAATTGGTTGTACCCCCTTGGGAACAGGCAGGGAGCAGATGTGTGGCAGTGCCAGGGAGCAGGGAGAGGGTCATATCGGTGCTGGGACTGGTTGTGCTAGATCTGATCCAGTGCAAGCCACTCATGGCATCAAGGAAATCCCTGCTGGCCAGTTAAGATGAGATTGTAACTGCTCAGTTCCTCATGCAAGTAAAAAGGGCATAACTCAATGACTGCGCACAAATGCATGAATCACCGGCTTGGTTGGACTTAGACTCAGCAGGGATGGCATACAAAAAGACCATGCAGCATATATTTTTGAAATATGTTTTTAATATTGGGATTCCCAAAATTCTTTCTGTGCATAGCTGTGAAACTCCATTACAAATAAAGAACCATTACTTTTTATTCTCGCTGACACAGAAGCAACCAACTGGATTTTTAGTAGCTCAATAGATTTCAGTGGACCTGTTGACTAAGGATGTTTTGAAAGGAAAAAGCAGAACACTAGCAGTTTTCTGGAGTAAAGTACAAGTTTTCATCAGAATGAAGGAAATTTCTTTGGACAATTTTTTCTTATATTAAAATTAATAATTGTAATAATTTTTAAATAAAATTATTTTAATTACTATTAAAATCTCTTCTACAAAACCCTGCGAATTTTGGGAGAGGAAAGGAGAAGTGTTTTCTAGAATCTATTGTATTGGTATTCCTTTATTACAGTAGACAGAATTTTCAGTCTTGTGGTTTCCCATCATAGACAAAACTTGTGGTCTGTTTTCCTTGTCTGCCCTCCATCCTGTACCAATTTTTCTATAGCTCATCCAGATTTCCTCTCCTCTGCACTGTTGCATTGTTACCCTCTGTATTCCACAATGGGGTGTTACAAACTTGAGGTTTTCTTTTGGTTTCTTCTTTCTCTTTAATGTCTTCCTCCTTTTCCACCAGATAAGAGCCTGAGGAGAAGGCTGCTCTATTTTTTTCCTGTTGAAACTGTCCAGTTTCCTCAGTGCCTGTCAGTGCTTTGCATGGGGAGGCACCAAATGCAATGGAACTGGTTTCAAATTCAGTCACAAGCCCTTCACGATAGTATCCCAAATATCAGGGAGGTCATAGTTTAATATTTGGTTTCCAGACTGAGCCTTGCGAGACTGTCAGCTGTAATTAAAAAGGGGTCTTCACTACTTCCTTTGGAGGGTGTGCAAATGAGACAGTGAAATTAGAACTCTATACAATATTTTAAGACTGGTGATTTAGCACAGAGCTAAGCAGAGTACCCATGTCTCAAGCCCATGATTAATTAATTCAATCAGTTGCATTTCTGGATCTTGAATATGTTGCTTTTGGAACTACAAACTGCTGTATTTTCATTAAGCTGATCATATTACTGATCTCTGGAATCCAGAGTCCCTTATGTCTATGAACTGTTACTTTATTGCTGACCACACCTGCCAGTTTATTGCTATAAATGTCCTTGAAGATACATGGAGTTTTAACCAGTTAGAAGTAAAAGAAATGCCCAGTTGCCTTTTGCATTTGTTCAGAGAAGCTCACAAGGCAAATTAATTAGTCTAAAACATTATGATGTGGCTTCAGGTGGATGGGTAAAGGCCAGAAATAGTCTTTTTCTTTTGCCTAAGATAATGCCCAACTATTTCATTGAGATTCACTTTAAAGTTTGAAGGGATGAAATGAGAGCTAGAACAATTAGCTTTTTTGAGTTAAATGAAAGTTAGGAGCAGGATCAGTCTTGATAATTGCATGGATAAATTAAGTGGTTTGGTTTTTTTGTTTGGTTGGTTGGTTTGTTTGGTTTTTTTTCTGGAGACTGCTTGATACATTGTTGTAAGAATTTCCTAATGAATCTCATGGTCAGATTCCTTCTTCATTTATCATGCACTGCTAATCCTTCTGCAAGAAAGAGAGAAGCATTATCAGCTATAGCAGGTTAAACTTTTTATTCATATGGTTTTGCTGATGTGACACCACATTTTAGTGGGTACCATTCAAAGCAACACTGAGTAAGAGTTATACTAATCGTTTTCACAGGGAATTCAATGCCTCACCAAATGAAACAGGTTAACCATTTTCAGATCAGCAGGGCAGGAAAGGTTTGCGGGTGAGAGATAGTTCAAAATAAGGCTTGTGACCATTTTGATTGTCTTCCTGGATGTTAGCATGCATATACCTGCTATTTACACAGGTATGGTTTGGGTTCTACTTAGACAACATTTGTGAAATTCTGACTAAGTGGCATCAATGTATATTTTGTCGCTAGCAGCTGTGGCATTGGGATTTCACTTGCCTCCCTGCAGTGAGAAGTTGTTACGAGGCCTCTGCTGTGCTGACATAACACTTGAACTCTCTTGAAGATATAAGTGGTGCAGGTCCCTTATCAGTCTGCCTGTCTATAGATTTTATACTGCTGCTTATCACTCAGACACACGATAATTTTCCAAATGAAGCTAGTAGCAAGAGAAGGCATCCCTAATGGAATTCTTAAAATCTCTGGCATTACTTGCTTCTGTGGATCAAATCCTGCTTTGCCACCAGGGATTCAGCAACGCATTTCTAAGAGAGTAGTAGTTTAGGAATCCAGATAGCTATTCATGTAGCTTTCTTGATAACAAGGTGGGGTTTGCAGCAAGGATCATTGTTTCAGATGTGCTGTGAACTATATTACTTAGGTATCATTGTTTGCCATAAAATGGTTTGCGAGTGTGAGTGCAGAAATGTTAAAATGAGACCTCTGCTAGCAGAAAAAGGTCAGAACTCTCTCAGAGAAAGTGGTTTTCTGGCTTAATACTCAAATGCTGCAAAATTGTCTGTTGTGATGGTGAACATGTGTGGGTTTATTTTGTGTGTTGGTGGCATACTTTTTTGTTCTTTTGCTTGCTATCATTAGTGATATGTAATTAGTTTCTTGTCATTGAGTCTGTGGAGACGTGCATGAGAAGCCCTTTCACTGGCAGGCCCATTTCTTTGAATGGCCGTAGCTTAAATGGAAACCAGGCATTTATGCTCTTAAGGAAGTTTTTAATACATTTTATTCTGTGGTGAGATCCAGATCCAGTAAACTGAGCTTCTGCTTCAACTGTTCAGCTCCTCTTTTCAGTGTTAATGCAAAGTAGGAAGTCATGCTGCTGATACGGGAGTGCTCTGGGAGACAGACACCAGGCTAGTCTTGAAACTTAGAATACATTTTTTTTTATGATCAGCTACTAGGCAATTTGTCAGTTAACATCTAAAAATCAAATGTGACTCAAACATGTTAGTCAGGATTTGGGCATACAATGTCATCAGTCTGACACCATGTTGCTGGTCTGATGGCCACGGTGTTGGTGACTCTTTGCTTCTCAGTTCATGGTGGATGACCTAAAGAGTTCTTTGATGATGGGAAGCCAAAACTAGGTGAGTGTCTTCCCTCTTGCCTAAGCTCTGTTGTGAGTATGTGCTTTTCTGTAGATCAAGGGCAACCTGATCCAAAGGGTAACTTTCTCATTTGTGGGTCATTGAGACAGCAAACTGAGTCCCAGTTGTCTGTTACCTTCTAATTGTTGCAGACATGGTGCTATTTCCTTAGCTTTGCTATTTTTATGCAATAACACCAAGCACACAGTCTGTGTTATGTTTGGATGCAAGGCAGACAAACCAAATCACAAACAGGTCTTTATGCTATAATGTCATTTGCATTTTCCTCACACGGTTTGGATGTTGGAATTATTCATGCCACTACTCAGTGTTTCTGATTACTTTGAAAATACTAAAAATGTCTATACTTTACCCAGGAAGACTGCCTTTTGTAGGAAAATCTTACCTTTGATTCCTTAGGCCCTTTTGTATGCATTGGTTAGGTTGGTTATGTGGAAAAAAGCTTTGGGTGAGACATTTTAACCCTCTATTATCCTGTTGCAACCTGTTCAAGATTACATGCATGTTCATGCCAGGGTTGCACTGGGATAATCAGGTGCCTTTGGACATGCCAGGGGTGAAGTTGCATGGAGAGGATGCGAGGCTGTCATGTCTTCGTGTGTTTTGGTCAGTGCTTGTGCAGAGTTGTGATGTGCAGTCTGTGGTGGTTTCGGTAGCAAGTTAAGGGAAACCTCTATTACTTAAATGCACAATGAGAACTGCATAGTTCTTGTGCAGGAACTAACAAGTACATTTCAAGTGTAGAGATTGTATAGTCAAGTGGATAGAGCACTTGACAGGAGGCTGAGAATAATGTGTCTTTCTTCAGCCTAGACACTGAGTCATTGTGTGATGTCTGGCAAATTGCTTCAACTCTTTCTGGCTCTGTTTCCCCCACAGGAAATAGAGGACTCTGCTTTAGAATGAGATCTGTAAGAGCTAGTGTAATAAATAATGGTTATAACGATACAGTTCTCTGCAAAAGATTGGATAATAATCTTCATCAGTGGCATTAGTTTGAATTTGTTTTCTTAATTGAATGGACGTATGTCATAGGCAATTTCTTGTTTCAGTTAGGCAAATTGATCCTTGATGGACTGGTGCAGAAGTTTTAGTGATTTTTTTTTTTTTTACTAGTAAACAGAATTCTTGTTTTAATGAGAAGGAAGATCTTTATAATTGAAGCTAATTGCCAAAAGAGGGTTGCAAATTGTTACTGCAAGGTTAACTTAATTTACAAATGGGGGAATGCTTGGATTTTAAGTGTCTTTAACATTGTTAGAAACACCACTGTTGTGTTCCTCCTGGTATAACATTTAAATTTTATTTTGAAACAGAATGTTAGCTGCTGCTGAAAGGATCATGAAACTGTCTAGATGAAGAGGGACAGGGAACCCAATCCACTTTTTTGTGTTTGCATCACATCCTGGTACCAAATGATCAGTGGTTGCCCTCCTCACCTCTGGTCTGAGCTGATCTGGGATTCCGCAGTGAAGTGATGTCCCATCTGTGCCAGTGGCTGTGCTGCTGTCTTAGTCTGCCCAGCAGTTGCTGCATTTCAGGCTGGCAGTCTTTGAGCTAATGGCAAAAGAAACATGCACTGATATTGATTAAATGAAACATAGGTTAAAAACTATGAAATGGTGCCTGCTTTTGTGGGTTGTTGCTTTTAGTATTTTCCATAGGTGTCCAGATATCCACTGTAGCAGTACGTAAAGCTATAATGTTCATCTTCTCACCTATGCACGACATAGTTTAAAAAACATAAGGGTGACCACTGTCTCAGGGGAATGGACAAACAATTAATTGGTTTGAGCACTGATAACACAGAACAACAATCATCTGTACTGTGTCTGCTGCAGAAGCTATACTATAAAGGTTTAGCAAATGCTAATTTGTCCTAGATATGCCCTTTTTGCTGTCTGCCATGTGCTAATGTAAAAACCTCTCAAACATACCTGCATGGGGTTTTTCGAAGTTCTTCTGCTGGTTAGTAACCTGTAAGAAAATACCTTTTTTTAGAACATTCTTCTTTCCTCCACTCTTTGACTCTCATTATTCTTTTTTCCCATGGATGGATCCCTACGGCAAGAAAATCTCTTCTGCTTGAATTCTTTTTTCTTTGCTGTCCTTTTCAGTTAATTTTCAATTCACTTATGTATATTCTGTGTCTTCGCTTGTTGTCCCAGGAGACGTCAGACCATAACCTCCTACGCTGCAGTTGAGGGGCTTTCTGAAAATGCATGTGGGGTAAATTGAGCAAGCTGAGAACTAACTAATGCTAATTAAATTTACAAATATTGTATTATACAATTATATATATTGTCTAAAGAGTAGAAGCACCTCATAATATCAGAGCTCCAGATTATTAATATTCCCTCTAAAGTGGTCCCTAATTAGTTAGAATAAGTTTGACCAATTCTACTCTCATGCAATGCTCACATACCAGGCCTTAAAAGGTCACAGCTAGTGGGATCTAAAAAGCCTCTTTTAGTTTTGCTAATGAGTTCCTTAGCAATTGAGTCAAATCGATAAAAACAAAAATAAAAAATGGAGAAGGCAATATCAGATGCTGATATTGTAGCTGTTATTTCCCATTGCTTTGGTGAGAGTCTTTGCACTATGAAAATTTGTTCAATGCAAAGAGGTCTTCATGGATTATAAAACAGGACTGTCACTAAACACTTGTTTTACATCTTATTATGATGCCCTAATTCTTTGGGCAAAACTGCGTTATCTCTGACTGCTCTGCAGGCTGAAGCATCTAGGGATTGCTGTAATCTGTGTTTTGCTGTTTGTGTCCCTAGAGGACTCATTGCCAGCTGGAGACAGACAAAAGATGGTGCTCCCACCAAAATCACACTGTTCCTCCCCTTCCTTGTTCTGTCGAGTGAGCCGATGACAAGATCTGCTATGACAAGCACAAGCTAGCTGAGAGTTTTCTCACAATCTGGGAATTAGCTGGCCTAATCAGGCAACTATTTGGTCTCTTACTACTTAAATCTGACACAAATGTGTCATCACATAGGAGAGAAGCTGACATGAAAAATTCTTTCCCATAAGCAATGCAGTTTTTTAAACCAGTGGTGCACAATAAGCTTAAAAGAACAGACATAGTGATGCATATTTATAATATCAGGAGTCCCCTAGCATTAAATTAGGCAATTTTATATGACTACTAAGAACCCTCAGCTTCTTTGCTAGTGTGTGCAGTTGCTTTCAGTCATGTGTTGAGAATGCTTCTTAAATTCTTTGGTTGCCTTGCAGCCGTGTGCTTTGGTTAGGAACACAGGGCGGTCATAGCAGTTGGAACTGAGGGCACAGCTTGAAGCTACAGGACAGTGTTATGGAAAATCTTGATTATTTCTAAGTTTGATCTGGGAAAGAATTCATGAAGGTGCGGAGGTATTAACATCTTTGCACTAAACCATTTGAAAAACAGGATTTGCAAAAAAGGTGCTGACAATGTATCTCCAGGATACAAAACAGTTTAGTGGAATAATGCTCTGTAAGCTGCTCTCTTTAACCTACTATTCCACCATGCACCATGTGTTTGCCAAGTTAAAGGGAGAGCCACATGGCAGTATGAAGAGCTGGCAGTATGAAAAGTGTTAAAAAATGTTAAAAGTGTTAAAAAATGAATGATCAGAAATTTTTGCTGCAGCCCAAATTGGGTTGGATTACCTTATCTTTTTTTTTTTAAAAGAATGACACTAACCTCTAAGGTAAAAACCATTTTATCTCGTAGGTAAAGTTGAAGTATGTTTGGAAAGACAGGTATTTTGAAAACCCAGAATATTTGTATTTCAGAATTGAGATACAGTGTAGGATGGGAGTGTAACATTTCCTGAGTATTTTGTTTGACCTGGAACTGCATTTTTCAATGGTTAATAGTCAGAAGAGATTCTGACACAGGATGTGGCTTCACTGGAGTCACTATAGCTGTGCTGTGCCTAGAAATGTATTACCAAAACCATCATATATATTGTGTATTTTACAGCTCTGGGTCAAATTGTGAAGAGCTGAGATAAGAAATACATTAAGTAGTTCATAGGTGGCCTGCGTCATGGTGCAGGTGGCAAGTACTGGCAACTGAGCCAGCTCCTCAGGCTTCGTAACCTCTGCTGAACTCGGTGCTCTGATAATAGTATTTTTTCCAGTAAACATGCTGAGAGCCGGTGAGAAAGCACTGACCCCTTCATGAACCTCACAGGCTCCATATGCCAAGGTCTGAATTGCCACCCAGATGCCAGTGAGGTCAAAGAGCTGGGAGAACATGTTGTGCAAAGCATCTTCTGGAAAATACACCAACTTTCACCTCCTTCCTTCCCCCTGGCCCTGGCCTGTGGAGATGCTTATGATCAGGGCAGGGTTTCTGTGTGAGTGTTGGAAGTCAGGTCAGGCCCACCTAAATCTGTGCTCTTGCTTGATGTGCTCACGTTAAAATTGCTAGCAAAGGATTTACATTCTTTTCTGTGTCTCATGCTCTGTGCAAGCATGCACCTGGCAGCTCTGAGCTACGTGCTGCTTTTCCAGCCCCCTCTTCTCTGCTAGCCTATTCCTCGCTCTGAAATCATTTAGGCCAGACTTAGCTTCTTGATGTGTTACCTCATGCATGCAGAAAGGCACACGCACTCTCAGTAAAAATTCTCCATGTTAATCTTTGGTTCTCTCCTTTCCTACTTTTTGTGCTGTAAAGAGATTCAGTGTCTTAGCACAGAGCGTTATAAGCTTATGTTAGTGTAACCAGTAGCCCGAAGTAATGATAAATAGGTAGGGTTTTGTGGTTTAATGTAAAAATTTATAGCAGGCTACAAAGGCTCTGCAATAAGGGCCCAGTCCTCCATTGCATTTTTGTTGTATTTGCTTGGTAGGTTTTTTTCTGCATAAGACATGCTGTCATCATGAGCAGGTCACACTTCACGCAGATAAACATTTTGATCATGTGTACAATTAATGTACTCTAAGTGTGTCTTTTAAAGTACAAGTTCACAAATCAATTACCAAAACCTCTTGATTTGAAATGCACTGTAGGCAGGACAGTGGGCTGAAAATGTGATTTTACAATCCTGGGGAAGAAACCTTTGCTTGGGAGTGGATTATAATTAAGGAAAACAGTTGTATTCCATATCACACTCTGCTCTGTAGATGATGTATCTTGTAACCTGTGTCTACCTTTTGCTTTTGTGCTGCAAAGGGAGTGCTGCCTTAGGGTATTTTGTACAACCACAAGTTAGACCTTAATGTTCTTTTGAGTCTGTATCCCTGGTCCAGTATGTTGGTGCTCTGTGTTACGAATGTCATTGTGTTAAATATGGAGTTTGCAAATAACGGAAACATGCTGAAATACCTTTGTCTTTTCTTTTTCAGGATAATAAAGTTTTGAACAGTGCCTCCCCAGGAAGTGTGATGAGAAATGGCTTTAGGAAACAATACCCAGAGAAGTTATTCCATCATTCCCTGCTTCATCTTTGTTGAGGTGAGTGCAACATTCAGTTGCCAAGCCTATATGGAAGGCAGCTCTGCCCTGCAGGAGTTAAGTCATCTGTGGGCCATTTTGTTTGTAAGGAAGAATACTTTCTTACTTGATAACACGAATATCCATCTTCATGTCCTGCATGAGTTAGCCAGATCTTAGATACAAGCACTCAAGAACAAGTAGGTGCTATGTTTTCAAGACTTGCCTCCACCCTATTTGCCAGCTAGTCCTGTGGTATTTGGTAGATTACAGGCAGTAGCTGCAGGTGTAGATCAGCAGCAGGTGATTGCTCATCTTCCCATTTTTTCTCAGACCTGTATCATTCTTGCTGCTGTACAAGGGCTAGATCTTGCTTAGGGAAATGTCTGATCTCACAGTCTAATGGCTCACAGGCTTAGGAAGCAACACTCAGCTCTCATTTCAGTTCAGGTGGAACATAAAATTTAGATAAGGCATGCCTGTCCTTTAAGTGTGACGAAGGATCTTGGCTAGCACGAGGCCTGTGAATTGACTAACAGTGAAGTTAGGGCCATGGTTGTTCCAACAGTGGAGTATGGCTCTACATCTTTGTTAAGGGTAGCTGTTTTGTTTTTTTTTAAATTGGCTTATTATTTTACTCTGTACAAATTGGTTTTTTGTGGTGCTTCTTTTACTTGCCTTAACACTGCCAGACTGATCAAAATCATTATTCAAATCAATGAATGTTCAACTTGTGCTTATAAGGCTGGGATGGTTTTCTTGGCAAGGGGGCAACTCCGAGTTTCCAAGGAGGATGAAAGCATTCATCAAATTTAGACGGTGAAAAGGAGATAGCTGCCTGTGGCTGACTGTCTTCAGGGCCACCTGTCTGATGTAGCTTGGATGCAATACTCACTCTTTGTCTCAGATTATGAGGCAACTTGTGCTTTTCCACAAGAGAAGCACTAAGAACAGTCAAAAGACTAATTGTCATGCTGGGTGTTGTATAAGACTTATGCCATTTCCACTGAAATCTTGGAAATGTTTGCATGTGCTGCAGCAGCAGGTATAACGGGCATTGTGACTGGGTGCTTTCCAGAGCTCCTGAGCACTGACCTTTCCCCAGGGACATGGGAAAAGCATGCCGTGGAATCCAGGACCTCTCTAACCCTTACTCACCTGGAGTCCCCTCCTCATAGCATCTTCTCCAGCCAGGAGATACAGTTCACTTATATGCACTCCCTACTTTCTGTACTACCAGCTTAGCCCCCAAAACACAGCTGGATGATCCCTGGGTGTTTAATCTAACAGAAGTAGTAGTTTTCCTTTTGAACTGAATGGGCCTTCCTTACAGGAGGAATCTGACTGGTTGGAAGATGGGGGCAGAGGAAAAGCATAATAAAACCACTAGTAAAGCTTGGCACAGGGCCTTCCCAGCTGCAGCAGTGTGGGAAGGTGGCTGAGCCTTGCAGTGCTTCATAGGGATTTGTCACCGACATAACACCCAGCTTCCCAGGGAATCTCTGTCTCTTCTCCCTGGGGAAGCTGAGGGGCTGTTCTGACTGAGAAAGTGGGTCACTACTTTATCCCATCGGCTAGATAAAGAAAAGTTAAAAATGAGGAAAAAGCAGCAATAAGCTCAGAAGAAAGCAAATAAACACCATCAGGAATGAGATGTCTCAAATCTATTGCTTGAAACAAACAGCTCTGAAGATTTTTAGTCCTCTAAATGTATGAATGATGAGCCTGTTTGGCAGCCTATGACAAAGATCTAAATTGTCCTTCCTGTAGACAAGACTGACGTGAATATAAGAATAAATCTTTTTACAGGAGGAAGAGAATTTTTTGTCCTGTAAGCGTACTTTTCTTGTTCTTTCATATACTTGCCTTGCTGATTAAAGCACCGTTTTAAACTAAAAATTAGTCAAAAGCAGAGGGCTAGTATCTGAAAATATGTTCTTTCTGCTACATTTGATGAAAACATGTATTTCTTCCCTTCTTTGTCCACAGTATAGATTTTTAATGTAGCACTTCTGGAACTACAAATTCACAGACTTATGTCAAGCATTGTAGCATTAAACAACAGGAAAACTAATTTCCTGCTGGGAGTGCAGAGATGATTGACAGTAGCCATTTGGTCTGAAAAGTCCCTGTAAATCTTAAAGCACACTGAAGGTGTTTTTCTTTTCCTACTGCCACAATTCTGAGACTAAAGAAAGTGCTTTTTAGATGAGCTAGCCCAGACACCAAGCCCAGTGCTGGATTGCCTGGGTTAGGACGGGCCCCATTTTTGTAGCTTTGAAGCAACCATGAGAACTGATTAGCTGTGGGACACCTGGCTGCAGTTGTTAAAGGTGCATGCAGGACAGCTAAAAATATGTTGCCTGCTTTTCTGGTAATATTTTTCCATGTGAAAACCGTGTAGCAGAAGACATGTTAAGTGATCATGAGTAGGAAAAGAGATGGTCAGTAAATATTCAGGTTACCCAGAATGTGCTGCCTCCCTCACTGTCTTCCATGGAATGTTGTCCTGTGATTAAAAGTTTTGAGGTATTTGCTCTTAAGAAAAAAATGCTGAGCCTTGATTACCATGTCAGATGCCCTGCCAGTAGGTATTTGCTAACTGCCCAGTATGCAGTGTGCATTCAAAGGAATTGTGATGGCAGTGGTGGAAATGAGGTGTCAAACAGTCTGTACATCTTAAATACCATTATGCTTCAGTCTGTACAAATGTGACACTTATAATTTCAGCAGTTATCCGCATTTCCACTTTTTCCATTTCATTTTCCTCACACTCAACTAACTTCTAGCAGTTAGTTATTATGAAACCTGACCTGAAGATGAATGGCTCATTATAAAAACTTAAACCCTGTGCCTGACTCTACAAATTCCTTTTTATGTTCAAAATATGAACTTTTTAATAATATAGATACAGCATGTGATATCTAATCTGTAATGACAGAAATGTTAAATCAACATTTTCAGTCCCTAATTAGAAACACAATGTCACATTATGAGTAGATTTGAAGGCTAGACAGGGAATCATTAAACTAATTTTTAGCCACTTATCCAGTCTGAGTCCCTCTCCCAAATAATGCAAGCAGCTTTCTATATCGTTTGTTATTGTATTTTAAGAGATATCATTACAGTCTGGCATTTGTCACCAAATATCTGTGAAGGTTTGGTATATGTTATGTTAAACACATAAGCAATTAATTAGGAAGTACAGGAGACTAATATTCTCCTTTTCCCTGTCCCCCTTTGCAGAACAGTTTGCAGCCAGCATCAGTGAAAGGAGCCTTCAGGAGGCTCTTGCCCAGCCTTGGTTTACATGTAAGAGGTTGCAACAAGATGAGACCAATTTTGTTCCTCGTTCAGCTGACATGTGGCACTGCTTGGAGCAGTGTACAGACCACTGAGTACCTGGGCTGTGAGGACTGATGCTGCTAGCTGCTGACAGTTGTTACGTAGAAGTGAAAGAGAAGGATGCCCTACTCCATTAGCTTCCAGAGCCCTTTGGAGTCACTGATGGACCCAGAACATGCAATAAAGACTATAGAGCTCCTAGCTGTTACTATGCCCTGGGTCTATCCCAGCAAGTGCAGATGGTGCACAGCAGCATTTGAGGATTTGTTGGTGGCCAGGACTGATCACTAAAGTGATCTTCTGGATTGTAGACAAGCATGAGAAAAAGTAGGAGAAGCAGCATCTGGGATAACAGGAAAAAAATTTCTCCATATTCTTCCTTTTCCACATACTTTTGACTTATGGTGGCACTTGTTGCCAAAACTCTTTGTGGAGCACCTCCTCCCTCCTTCACCTGCTGGGATATACGTGACAGAGTGCTGTCACAAACATCTTTAGCACAGCTCTCTCATTACTTTGCAACCCTGCTTTGCAAGGTTTGTTCCAAGGAGTGCTACGTTACATCCTTCTATATAACATTCATATGTGTACTGGTTGAAGGCGGTGAAAGGTAAATCACAACTGACAGAGGTGTGTTTTGTACACATGGCCCAATTTTCTGCAGGCAGGGAATAAATTGTCAGAACAACTAGGGTCCCTCAGATCTAAGCAACGTCAGGTGTAGAACTGGGAGAAGTGCAATGCCTGGTGAATCCCAGTTCTCTTCCTAGAAGGCTGGTGAGCTACTCTGAGGTCTTGATCTAGCAGTACTTTCCATGTGCTGTGGTCTTTCTCTGTCTTTCTTCATCCCATTTTGCGTGTTAACTTTCTGGGATAAAGCTCATGGTAGAGGAGTGTAGGGGAGCTGAGTACAGTCTGGCTTTGAATTTAGTGGGTCAAAGTGAATTTACTTGCTTTTGCAGCATATTTGATGCTTATCATTAGTGACAGGAAGTGTAATGCAGTGTGATAATTGCATTTTCTACTAGATGTTGGAACGATAGTTACGTACTATGAGTGAACGGTATTCCCACAACTATATGTGACTTCAGGGGGAAAGCATGCAAACAACTTTTGAGCCATTGTATCTGTTTGAATAGTAGTTTTTAAAGAAGCAATAAGCAAGCAACACTTCTTTTCCCTCCAAAGAAAAGCCTCTCATGTCCTCTGAGTCAAGAGCAGTTATGACTGTAATGGATCTCAAGATAATAAAAGGAGAAATTTATTCTGGAATCTCTGCTTATGTGGCACTTTCTATGTCCTTTTTCTTCCTCCTCCTTCTCACACTGCAAGTCCTGGTTTGAGGGCTTGAGTTGTTTCAGGGTGTGAGTTATCTAAGGATTTATTTTCAAGTGCAGTTACTTCTAAAGGAGTCAGGCACATCTGAGGAGTGTCTTTGCACATGGAAACACTGCAATTTTCTGGCACCAATTTTAATTAAATTGTCTTAGACTGATCAAAGAGTTATTGAATACCAAGTAACTTTAATATGACTGATGTATGTGCCACATTGTGCTTTATTGTAGGTTATTGTAATCCTGACATTGTTGAGGTAGTAGGGACAGACTCAAATAAACAACACCATTAAAACTTAAAACTTTGGACATCTTTAAAATTATGTAATCTGAAAATCCTACTTTTTCATGCCCTCAGAAAAGCTTTTGTAGGCAGAGTGGGAACTTGTTCCTTCTTGACAGCTTGATATATAGTGCATTGCAAAGAACTGAAGTTGTTGTAAGAAAAATCTTTTCTCCCCTTCCCCCATGAATAAAATGGAAAATGCTGCAAAATACAAAGCTCTAGTCTTACATCTATTCTGATGCAAACATTGATGTGAAGAGTAGGTGTGTTACAGCTTCATAGGATCTCTGTTTCTACAATCAGTGGGGTAAATTTCCCTTTACTTTTTGCTATTTTAGTTTTGGACAGATTGAATCATCTCCAAATATCAGATCAAACATAATTGAAAAAAAAAAGTTTCAACTTAACAGAAGCACAGAAGGAAAGCATTCTTCTTTCTCTGCCTGCCTACATTTTCCTGCCAGTATTTTACGTAGACAAGCCAACAGCTGAACTACTCTTTCGCAGGAGAATTTCTTCAATACTGAAATCATTTGTATAAGGGAGACAAGTACCTCTTGAACTCCTATTTGTCATCAGCATCACAGCAGGATTTAGGGAGTTATGAAAAATAAGTGAATTTAGAACAGTCATGGCATATGTGGCAAATTTTTATTCTAATTTTTTGTTTAAGTGTTCTGAAAACTCAAAAGATTTTCCACATTTGGGTGTACTGGTTGGTGCCTTCTAATTTTGAGCAGTGTTTGAGGAGTATGAAGTGTCTTTCTGCATGCTGTGGTCCTCAAAGCAACATTTCTAAGAGGCATCGATTGTATTGGGAGTGACTTTCTATTTGTGTTTCTTTTAAAAAGTCACTTCTCTCATAAGAAAATCTTACTGATTGCATTAGAGCTTTAATGGTATGATTAAAAATGCTTAAAGGATATAAGAACATAAGATCACAGTTTTGGATATTCAAAATAGAATTTTTAATTTTGGCAAGGTAATGTCCAGTTGTCCTAGAAAATACCAAAAAATTCTAGACAGATTTTGCTATAAACATTAACTAAAAAGGCATCCCAAGTTGCACTAACTTCCAAACAGTTGCAATGATCAGTGACACTGTTCTGTAGAAGTATCCAGCACTCACCATGTGTGGCTTTTTGATTTTGTTTCCTGCTGAGGCAGGAAAAAAGGATTTTCCAGCGGTTTGTGTGTGCTGGCTCAATCCTTTCCCTTGCTATAGGTGTCTTGCACATAGCTATTTAAAGCCCTGTGCCTTGTTTCTCCATCTGTGCCATGCAAGCAGTAGTGCTGTGCTGCTCCACTGGGATGCTATGAGGACAAAATGCCCTGAGGGACATGTCATGTGCTGGTGTTGTATAAACTGCCTGTCATTAAATCCTCTAGTTAGACCGACTGTGTGAATTGATGGTGACAGATGCTGCGCAAATTCAGAGGAGCACCTCTTGTAGCAGGGTGATGTTTCTGCATAATTGCCATGCATCAGTCACTTCTGTTTCTTGGGATTCGTTGTTTCTTATTTTATTCACTTAGCATATGTATCTGTTTCTCCTTGTTGCTCATTCTAAATGCCTCTTTATGTTCCTCATTTGCCAGTAATTCCTTATTGTTTGCTTTCTTTGTCTCTCCACCACGTACCTCCTTTGCTACAGATGACTGGATAACTCCATATTGTAAAATTGGCTTAATCTCAGTGGATAGGTGTCTCCTGAACATTGGGTTAGTTTTGTTGAATTGCTAGGCAGCTTTCATATTACCTGACTATAAACTAAAACTTATTTTTTTGAAACAATAATCTTTCTAGGTACTTCACAATTAGGCAAAAAGCACAGAAAACTCATGGCCAAAATGGGCACTCTGGAAAAAAGCAGATTACTGTTTGATTCTCCTTAGCATGTTGAGAACATTTTAAAATTAACATCAAGGGACTGCCCAAGAGGGCTTAGCTGCTTTACTGCAGTTTTCTTTAAAACATAAATGAAAGAAGGATTGTATGGTTGCTTACAGACATGTGAAGCCTATTTTGTATCCTTCCTCTTTATCCTGAACATTTACAATCACAGGTAACCCCTCTGACAGCCTGAATAACATCTTAGGGTTTGCTCCAATGAATTTGGTGCAGTTTTCAAGGAAGAGATTAAAGGTACCAAAATTTCTTTGTATTTATGAGTAATAAAAAAATGCATTTGGTAGCAGAGAAAAATGTCATGAACGTACTGCTTTATCTGTTTCACTGTGCCCTGAAACTAGCCAACACTCTTGAGAACTAGTTCAATTTGTAATATGTTAATCTGTATAACCAGGTTTGTAAGAGAAGTTGTGTTTTTTTAATTACACTGCAGTTAGGGACATTGAACTTGCTATTCTTCTTAAGTAGAAATCCTTCTGTCAATTTGTAAGTTTAAAAAAACCCATAGGTTTAGTAGATTACTGCTAGAAAAACTAGTAATCAGAATTGATTGTATAGTGATTGTAAGAAAATTCGTTATAAAACCAGGCACGATTCATGCAAGTTTTCTGTATTATATGTCCAGAACTCTACAAGCCATGTCTGAAGCCTTATAAGGTAGAAGGTATTTCCAGCAATGACTGGGCAAGTTTAATTAGGCTTAAAATAGATAGCAATGTGAAAATACATATGACACAATATGACACATGGGCAGCTATCTCCCTATAGGAAGAGAGTAATATTATCAATGAAAATTAATGCTGAAATTTTCCCTCCTTTCTTTTCAGAAATATACTTAGACTTTTACGTTTCTTGCAGGTTATGGTAGAGCAGTTGATGTGTACTTCGTTTGTTTGTATGCTTCAAAGACCTGAGTGTTTTTCATATTTTCTCTCCCAGTCACACAATGTTGAGCTATTTATTTGTACAGATACATGAAAATTTGGAGATCATTGCAGGTGCAGTGCATTATCGTATTATTGACTCCTCTGTGACACAACTGCACCATTTCCTCTGGTCTGCATCTGTGAACATACGTTTTTTTCTATGATCTGTAAGAATATCCTTGCATAAGTTACATGAAGTTTTAAAAAGGGTGGAAAGGAATGAATAGGGACTCACAAATCCATACTAAGTAACCCTAAATACAACAATCAAACCATCCCAGAACTGATCAGTAGGAAAAATCTGAGAAATGTCAGAGCAAAGCAAGATGCTGAAAGCATATTCTGCAATATCAAACCCATTCAAACTTTTTGACAATGTTTTTGACATCAGGAGAATTTTCAAAAGTAAAATAGGTCTCTCTAAGCATCATGTCCAATTTCATCAGGCTTGCAAAGGACTCGATTTCTGGCTCCTGACCAGCCACTCCACATATTGAAAAGGAGGGTTTTGTTTTAGCAGTGTTGCAAGGGTGAAGTCATCAGGATCAGTCTTACAGCAGATCCGTACAAACAATTTAGCTTTTAAAGAATGTTGGCATTTTCTTCTCTCTAGAAATTCCAACAGAGTTTAAAGACCAGCTTTAGATTTCAGTCTGCCAAGTCTTGTGCTTTCTTTACAAACCTAAGGTATTGCACCAACCTGGAACCTTCCCAAGCTGCTGACAGAACATTTTGGTGGCCTTGTGTGGGAAGCAAATAACTTCTAAATTGTGGTATCTTCTCCCTCCAAAGCACAAACAGATAGTCCAGTTACCAGGACTTGAGTAACACAAAATAAATAAAGCTATTATGAATGCAGCAGAACCTGGTAACAAACAAAATAAAATACAGCTTTCTGGAGGAATTATACTGTATGCTTCCATATTTCTAACTCACTTGGCTAGTGCACCTCAGGTTTCATGATTTATTTTGTGCCTTCTGGGGCAGTCTGAAGGGATGCCTGCTACTTCCTCTCAGTCCATCCCTACATCCCAGCATTTCAGCATTTTTTTCCTCTAATGTATTTCCTTACAGTCATACTGCATTTCAGTGCTGTATTTCACCAGGAATTCCTGTGAGGTGCTGGATATAGTACAAGTAGTTCTCAGATCATATTCCTAAAGTCTGATCATAAATTCTCACACAGGTACTTTTGCATGTGTCATATATTTATTCACAGCTGTGAACTCAGTGGGGCTGTTTAAGGAGACTGTATGAAAACTGATCATATGCAGATGTATTTGCAGGAAATATGTGAGAGAGTGGTATCGCTGGGAACTGATGTTTTGAAAGTTGTTACATCTTGTGCACGTGATGCTAAATGGGCACTCAAATCTTAACACACATGAAATCGTTACTCGTGATGATGGTAGCATACAACAATGATTAGAGATTGACCCTCATTTTTAGAGTTCACAAGTCTTCACAGATTATCTTTCAGCTTGGTGCCGTGCCTAAAACAAGTTCAGGCTTTGTAAGATTTAGGATATCTGTGACTTTGGTATAAATATACAATGATAAATTGTATTAGCTCTTCCTGGAATACACCAGTTTTAAGTTAGAGAAACAGGAATAAAGATGCATCTTCATGTTGAAAGAATGATTTAGTGGTGAAGATTTCCGTTGCAGATAGATTTTTAGAAATGGTTGTTAGATGAATGATTAATCAATATTTTACTAAGTACATAGTCGATTTTTAAAGAGTTGTTACACAGTTCAAGAAACCACATGGTTGTTCATAATGGTCTGTAGCTCTTACTTTTGGGTGACGTGTTTATAGTACTCACTGGGATTAAGATCTGCATCAGACTAGACATACCCAGAGCCCTGTGGCTGGCTGTGGTCTCTAGCGGCCTTGCAGCAAAGACTCTGCATGTTTGCAGAGGATCAGTGCAAAGAGCCAGGCTGTTTGGTCCAAAAGTTTTAAACGTACCCCAAAAGCCCCAAATGCACTTCTTTCTCATGTCATTTCCTTTACAACCTGATCACATGAGCAGGTGAATGGGAGAACCCTTGTAATTGGATACATGGGATAGCCTACTACTAGTTTAAAACAAGTTTGAGTCATTTACTAACTTTTCATAATTCTACAGCATTATTAACTTTGTATGATTCTACAGTAATTATTGATGGGGTCTACCAAAATATGCTGCAATAAGATTAAAGCAGCCTGGAAATAATGATGCAACTATTATTGGAGTTACTGTCAGTTTTGTCACAACTTCAGTAGGATGAATTCTATAGTTTAAAGGATAGCTACATTTGGTCATGTAATGGCTGAATTATCCCTGTATTACCTTCTCCCAGCTATTAAACGCTGCATGCCTATCCTAAAAATCAATAATCTAATGTTCATCGTGACTTAATGGCTTATATCTGGAGTGTAGACTTTGCATACCTGGAAGAAATTCTAGTGATAATAATATATTAATACTTGTTATATACTTTATTAAAACACAGAGATTTAGTCTGTGGTTATTTTATGCTGATGTACAGCTTTATTGAATTATTTTTCTTTAGATTAAACCATGTATAACAATCTACTTGATTTTTCAAGTCTCATTATGTGTTTTGTATGCTTCATGGAGAGGATGAGGTCTGACCTTTAAATCTCTCTTCAAAATAGTTTGTGATGCTTAGTTTTTCATAGTAGAACTATTGATCAAATTTCCACTTGATTTATGGTAGTCTTTAATCAATACTGCATTTTTTATAAAATTATAGCAAAAAAATGTGTAAATGTACCTCATGAATGTAATCTAGCTTCTTATTAGTGCCTGACTTAAGGTTTCAGTTATAATGGAGTGAATTAACCTTTCAGATAGATTGGATAGCAGATTACACTTCTATTAGTTTTATAGTTGTGCTAATCTTTGTCTTGGAGCCAGTTAAATCAGAAGTCGTCAGAGATCTTTATGATCTTATTTAAACCAGCCAAAGCAAAAATCAGTGCAGCTCTGTTGTAATGGTAGGAAACATACTGAAACTCTCAAGCTGATGAAACTGTGGGAACAGAGTGCTTTATACAGCATTGGTTTCATATGAATACTTACCACCATTGTTTTATGGTTATGAGTTTCAGGCTTTTCATTCTTATTGCAAGAGTCTTTCTGTATAGAGAAAGGAGAAAAACAGTTTGGGACTTGGAGTAGCTGTGATTTGAACAAGAAAGGCAGCCAGGGTCAACCAAGTCAGTAAGAAACCTAAGTCTATATTTCTGTGAGTTAAAAGAAAGGTCATAGACTCACAGAATAATTTAGGTGGGAAAGGATCTCTGGAGGTCTCTAGGCACGGTACAGCTCAGAACAGCAGCAGCTGGATTTAGTTCTTCTGGGCCTTCTCCAGTTGAGTTTTCCTATTACCTTTACCAAGCAACCTGCTGAGTTTTTGAGTATCCTCATAGGAAAAACACTTGTCCTAATATTCTTTCTAGTAAAGTGATGTAACCTGATGTGAAGGAGAAAGAATGTAGGCCCAATGGCAGTGAAAAGAGAAGGTAGGATTCAACAAAAAAGAGAATGGGTAAAGGAAAGCAGTAAAGGAATGAATCATGTAAAAAATGCTCCTGAATTTTAGAGGTATGTGCAGTGGAACCTTAAGACCAGTTTTTTCTGCCCAGCCCCTTTTGTTGCAGTAATTTTGCCTACGTATTTGCATGCCCTGTATTAAAATATGCGTTGATTACCAGTAGTCATTGTGTTGATTTCCTTGTCCACATTCCTTGTTGTAGAACCCAACATGTTAGATAAAGCTTCCTATTCCAAGCCTTGCCACCTCAGTCTGTTTTGTAAATCAATGAGCTGTATTGCTGTGCTGCTTTTTCCTAACATCTGCATCCTGAATTAATTTCCATTGGATTCTTCTCCATACTATCCACTACTTAGCTTCTTACAAAAAGCACATGTGTATCTTAATGCCTCCTGCTACTGCACCTTGG
Organism: Sula dactylatra; assembly: GCA_013389905.1. Classification (NCBI taxonomy): domain Eukaryota; kingdom Metazoa; phylum Chordata; class Aves; order Suliformes; family Sulidae; genus Sula; species Sula dactylatra. Next base: position 137,887 of record WEKW01000444.1, read on the forward strand.
TTTAGTAAGACTCTGAAGGAGATAAAACTGTCCTTTGTTTATGGAGAGACTTGTTAAAAAAGAGTCCAGAAGGAACGTCAATAATGTCAAATCCAAGTTCAGACAGACTGTTTTGGAATTAAAACCAAACCTCTTAATGATAAATAGCCATAGCAAATAGCAGTGAGTATTTCTGCTTGTTTTGACAGGGCCAACGTTGAAAAGAGAATGGTAACTTTAAGTGAGAGGGACAAAAGTGAGCACCAGAACCTAGGGATTTTATGAAAGTATTCAAAACCCAAGTTTTCCCTTCTTCCCTATCCTGCATTCACAACTATGTAGCAAGACAATTACAGATTCTGAAAAATGAAGTGGTCATTATTAATTTTTTACTACGACTGCCTACCAGTGATAAAGAGGTGTATGAAAGGATTGGCTTGGACACAACATGACTTGCAAGCAGCAGATGAGATTCAAAGTGATAAGGTAATTGTTTTTTTAAAAGCTTTCTGTTCAGTTGGAAAGATGTTGGAGGCAAATAAAATGGATTTTTTAATGCATTATACATATTAATAAGACTGTGTCCATTTAGGTGAAGTAAAATGTCTTTGATAGTTTCCTATTTAATTTAAAATATTGTCTCTGATTCTTATGATTGGTCTAAGAGTCCTGCAATCTTGATATCAGGAGATAGTTTCTTTTGGCAATAACTGCTGCATTCATAAATGTCTAACCACTGTAAAACCACACTCTCTATTAAATAACATTGGTCTGGAAGTGTGGGCAAGTTTTATGAATTTTAATGAATGCTGTTCTATTAACAACAAAGATTCAGAGCTCTAACCACCTCCAAGGTTGTCATCTTAGGGGGAGGACCTTTACACCTGGAAGAAATAAGCAACAGAACAAGCATCTAAGGAGATGATAAAGTCAGGACCTAAATCATCACCTAAATACAGAACACGTCGTGAAATTTCCATCAGAAAAACGTTGTTTGGAACCAAGTTTTTAAAGTAATTTCTAATTTGGTGTATTCACTGAAACTCTGGTAGTAGATACCATGTTGTCCCACTAGCTCACCTAGGAGGCAACTAGAGATCCTGGATTTTTAAGACTCACTGTTGTGGCACAGCTGGATACAAAACCCATAAATTTACCCAAGTCTGTGCCTGCCAAGACACTGTCATCTTTAAGACTAACAGGAAGGTTAGGGAGCTGCAGTTCAGGCTTGTGTGGCAGGGCTCCTGCTTCTAGAAAAGGGCCTTTCTGCAAGTCCGGAGGCTTGATGTTAACAGGGAAAGCAAACTGGGCAGGTAGGCTCACAAAATCTGTGGCTTTGCAAGATTTTATGGTCTGAGGCAGATCAACTGCTTGGAGATACCAACAAAGAGTCTTGTAGACTCCTGAGTCAGAGAGAAATGTGGAAGACATAATGTTTCAGAAGAAGCAGGTAGCCTGGAAGCTTTGAAGTTTAAAGATATTTTTTTGTTTTGAAATTAAATTTGACAATTTTGCTTTTCAGCATGCTCTGCTCCTGTAGAATCTAGGTAAGGATGTAGCATAGCATCAGTAAGCAGATATGTCTGAAGCTGTGAGACATCAGCAGTGCAAATCACGTGCTGCATTCCTACACTTAGGCACTGCAAAGCAAAGGCAGGACAACAAGGAGCCACTGTGCCTCTGTATGTGTGCTGAGGGCATGGAGTACCTGCAAGACCTGCAACACAGGGATCCTGCAGTTTTCCCTGCAGTATTTTCACGTGTGCTGTTCTTATATGACAATGAAATAGGCAACAAGGTTAATCATATGCCTGTGCTGACCATTGTCTTGTAACCTTCTCTGCACTGCTCTGTTAATGCTAATTACACTGTGATTTGTTTGTGTGGTGCCACTGGAGATCTTTCTGTCTAAAGACATGAAAGTGCTTCACAGCTATTAAGAGGATACTGAGCTGAGAGAGGAAAAGAGCTGCATTGTCCCCAACTCAAGAAACCCTTGGACCCAGGAGGATGACACCTCTCACCAGTAGAATGCAAGGCAGTTGTGAGCCAGGCCAAAAGCCTGTCTTGGCAGCAGGGCTCTGAACATCTTTGGTAAGCAGAAAATAGCTAGGAAAGATTATAAAATAGGACTGTTGTATGGTGGCTATCTCCAACATGGTGTTGGTACTTCCCCTAGTCAGAGGGAGTGTCACCATATTTAATAGCTTTAAAGTCTCATAATGCTTGAAAAGACTGCAGTCTTTCCCTGTTTGCTTGTGCCTCTTTGCCAGACACAGCCATTTGCATGGCCATTTCTAAGCTCTGCTTTGAGACTTTCTTGATCTTTTGGGAGCTACTTCTGGGATGGTCAGGTGAGTCCTGGGATCTCTTGGAAGAATGTTAGGATGCAGTGAGGACAGCTAGATGAGCTGGTGGCTGCTAGCAAGCTCCAGCAGTTTCTAGCAAGCTCTGCCAGCTGCTCCTGATCAAAGGACGCTCTGAGCTTGCAGGTCTTGAGTCCTGATCAAGAAGGGTCAAGCTCTCCTCCAGCAGGTACTAGGCAGAGGCCTCTGTAAATCCTGGCCCAGAGCACAGCTCTCAGAGGTGGCTGTCTGTACAGCAGTTTGTGTAAAGGGGACCAGTAAGTCTGCTCAGAACAGCACCCGTGTGCTCAGCTATGACAGTGATGTGTCACAGTATCTGGTCCCCATCAGCCGCTGGAGCAATTTTCCCTGTAACAACAGAGGCCCTGACCAGCACATGGAGCTGCAGAAGGTTGCAGCTTTGCAGGTCTCAGGCTGCAGAGGCACCTGGGGCCGCTTGCTGTGACTGCAGCATTGGGAGATGGCCTTTTGGCCAGCAGGAGGGGTTTCCTCATTGAGGATCTGTGTCATCAAGTACATGAGCTGTGGGTACAGGTCAGCAGACTGCACAGCATCAGAGATGACAAGAAAGGGATCAATCAGGTCCTCTCTGAGACCCTGCAGCCTCGAAAGCCTGAACCCTCAAGTGCAGCAGGGGGACAGGCAGAGTCTCTGTGTATGAGGTTGGGAAGTGTAAACTCCCACGATGGTGAAGGCTGGAAGCTGGTGACTGCTGGCCCTGGGGGGGAAGGCTCCTGCTCCACATGCATTTCTGCAACTATGAAATAGATTCAGTGCCGTGGCAGCTTCCTGGCTGAGAGCTCTCTTCAGTGAAGCACTGAGCCAGCTGAACTTGAACCATATGGCAAGAGGAAATGGGAGACTCCCTACCTGTAGGGAATGAAGGCCACCATCTGCCGACCTAACCTGCTGTCTGGAGAAGTTTGCTGCTCACTGAGGGCTCAAGAGTGGGGTATTGTGCAAAGACTGTTTCAGTCCTCAGACTATTACTCCCTGCTGCTCTTCCACCTGCTCCCCAATGATACTGTTGGGAGTGACCTGGGAAATACCAAGCGTGACTATGTGGCTCTGGATGCAATGGTCAAGGGCATGGGAGGCCAGTCAGTGGTTTCCTTGATACTGCCAGTGAGGAGGAGGAGGGTCTGAAGAAGACTGGATGGATCCTGTGAGTCAACAGCTGGGTTGCACAGCTGATGTCAGCAGCAGGGTTTGGCTTCTGTGACCTTGGGACCCTCTTTGATGATCAAGACTGCTTGGAAGGGGATGAACCTGACCAAATAGAGCAAAAGCATCTTTGCCAACAGGCTGGCCAACCTGGAGAGGGGAGCTTAAACTAATAGTGATGGGGGAGGGAGATGATGGCCAACAATCATGTGAGGAAGTGAAGGAGCAGGTTGGAAGGACCAGTGAAGGACCAGGACTGAGCAAAGGGCCCAGCATGATATGAACAGGAGGAACATTAATCAACAAAAGAGCATTGAAGTGGGATCCCACCAAGCATAAGCATATCATTAAGGAATTGACAGGGAAAACTCTCAAGCCATTTTTGGGAAATCAGCACAGCTGGATGCTTCTCTCTCATGCCACATTTAATAGCTTATGACTTTGATTTGTGGATTCCCCTGTGAGAGATCCAGATCACACATGCACACTCGCACTCTTACACACACACACACACACACACACTCACTTAAGATTAATTATAAACTTTAGTCAGCAAGTAGGAACTGTTACATACCAAGTACTAACTGATTCCTGAACATCTGATCCCAATTACCATCCTCTCAATTCTGCAGAAAGAAGTAGGTTTTTCAAGAAACCAGAGGCATCCCTGCCTGTTGGTGATAAAGGGTCCACCCACCAGCAGCCTGTTCCCAGCACTGAGGGTTAACAAAGCAAGCTCTTATTTGTAGGTGATTTCTTGGCAGGCCATGCAGGTCATACCGTTAACAGGTTTTCTTTGTCTAACTTATTGGCAGCTGTTCTTTGTCCAGCAAGTGGCAGTTTATTATTGGATTCAGTGCTTCAGCTTGAGACCAACTTTTCACAGTTGCTGAGTTTGGGCAACTTTCAAGACCAGGGTTGCACATGCTAGCTTTGACAATATTCAAGGCCAGGGACAAATGCACAGTCACACTCTCTGAAGTGCCTGTATGCTAATGCACACACTATGGGAACTAAATGAGAGAAATTAGAGGTCTGTCTGCATTTGCAGGACTTTGATTTCCTTGGTGTCACTGTGATGTGGCAGGATAGCTCACAGGACTGGAGTGCTGCCGTGGATGGGCAGGTTTTTTCAGGAAGGACAGGCTGGGACAGCAAGAAGGGAGAGTTGCCCTTTATATAAGGGAGCAGCTGGGACATATTACACATCTGCCTTGTGATGGGTGATGAGCCAGCAGACAGCCTGTGAGTCAGAATTAGCTGATAGACCAAAATAGGTGACATTTTTGTAGGTGTCTGCTATAGACCATCTGATCAGGAAGCAGTAATTGAGGTGTTCAGACAACCAGAAGAAGTCTCGCTTTCACAGACCGGGTCCTCATGCAGGACTTCAGCCACCCTGGTATTTGCTGGAGGAACAACACAGCAGAGCCCAAGCAATCCAGGAGGTTTCTGGAATGCATCGATGACAACTTCCTAACACAGATCATCAAGTTGATCATCAAGCTGATTTAAGGTGCTCTACTAGACTTCATACTTACAAACAAGGTAGAATTTGTCTAGGATGTGAAGGCCAGGGATGCAAAGGTCAGGGACATCACTGGCAGCAGTGCCCATGAGATGGTGGAGTTTAGGATTGTGAGAAGAGGGAGAAAGCCAAAAAGCAGGATCACAGACCTCAATTTCAGGAGAGCAGACTGGTCTGTTCAAAGAACTGCTGGAATAATCCAATGGGATACAGCCCTGCAGAGAAGAGTCATCCAGCAGAGCTGGTTGATTTTCAAAGATCACTGCCTCTAAGCTCAAGATTAGTCCATTCTGATGAGCAGGAGATGAAGCAAAGGCAGCAGGAGGTCTGCATGGATGAACAAGGAGCTCCTGACTAATATCAGACACAAAAACGGAGTACAGAAGAGGCAGTAGCAGGGACAGAGGCACTGTCTGAGCATGCAGGAGTGGGGTAAGGAAAGCCAAAGCCCACATGGAGTTTAATCAGATGGGGAATGTGAAGGGCAACAAGAAGGTTTTTACAGGTGTGTCAGCAGCAAAAGGAAGATTAGGGAAAATCTGGGCCTACTCCTAAATGGGTTAAGGAACCTGGTGACAAAGGGCACAGAAAAGTTTGAGGTACTCAGTCCCTTCCATGCCTCAGTAAGACTGGCCTGCAGGAATCCCAGGCCCTTTAGACTGATGGGAAAATCTGGATTAAGGAAGTCACCCTCATTGGAGGAGGATCAGGGTAGGGAACATTTAAACTAACTAGACAGACACCAGTTCATGGACCCCAAGAGGATGCACACATGGGAGTTGTCTCATGTCTCTGCAAGCCACTCTTAAGGATCTTTAAAAGATCATGGTTATAGGGAGACATTCTTGAGGACTGTAAGAAAACAAATGTCACTACTATCTTCAAGAAGGGAGAGAAGGATGATCCAGGTAACTACAGGCTGGTCAGCCTCTCCTCAGTCTTCGGTAAGGCAATGGAACAACTAATCCTAGAAACCATTTCTGAACCCATGACAGACAAGAAAGTGATTGGGAGTATTCAGCATGACTACTGATCTCCTCATTGTGAAGGGGAAAGGATCTGGGGATGCTAGTGGACAAGTTGAACATGATACAGCAATATCATGCCCCTGTGGCAAAGAAGGCCAACAGCCTCCTGGTTTGCATCAGAATAAGCATTGCCAGCAGGTCAGCATCCTTCCCCTCTGCTCAGTACCAGTGAGGTACATCTGGACAGCTGTGCTGGGTTGCCCAGTACAAGAGAGACTCTTCTCTGTGGTACCCAGTGAAAGGATGAGAGGCAGTGGGCACAAACTGAAACAGGAAATTGCATTTAACAGAATAAAGAGCTTGCTTTCTTTAAGAGTGATTGAACACCTGTACAGGTTGGTGCAGACAGGTTGTGGAGTCTCTGTCCTTAAAGATATTTAAAACCCAGCTGGAGGTGGACTTGGGCAATCTGCTCTAGCTGACCCTGCTTTGAACCAGGGGGTTGGACTAGGCAGTCTCCAGAGGTGCATGCCAACCCCAGCAATTCTGTGAACTACAGATGACAGCCTGGCACCTTGGTCAGACATGTTTGTAGCTGGTGGCTCCACATAATTTTTCTCTTGTTTGCCAGGTCTCCTTGATGCTGATATAACTACTGTAACACATGGATTATAAGGGGAGCTGTATTTCAGGTTTACAGATGGGGAAACTGAGGCATGGAGTGACTTGTCTACAGTTATTCCTTTGGCTGGGGCCAGGATCTCAGCTTCTGCATATGAAGTCTTTTATCCTGACTTTTGCTTTGGTCTGAGAGGTGACTGTCTCAGATGTGTCTGAGAAAGCTAGTAGCTGCTAGCTGAATACTCACCTCTTCTGTTCTTTTTAAATCTTTTCTTTTTTTAATGGCTTTGAACTATCAACAGAATTTTTCATAGCTACAGAAAGTAGTTTTCTCTTAGCACTAAACATTTATCAAGTTATAGTTCCATTGCACTGCCACAACATTTTAAAATATATTTTAGTAATAAATAAATGCAGTCATCTGTAAAGCTGCTGTCTCTGAAACACAATTACTCAGCCTTTTCCTTTCTTCTTTTCCTTAGCAGGTAGCAGAATAGGAATATTGAAGCATTAGTCATTTGAAAATATGATAAAGTGTTTTCATGCATATGGGAAAAGGAGGGGGATTAAACAGATGCTTAAAATGTGTCCGAGTGCCATGCCACTATAGGAAAGAGAGGGAGAATATTGGAGAGGCTGCTGCAGGAAGTAGTTAATAATAATAAATTAAGAACTTGGCAGCAGGGCAAAGAATTTAAAATTGCCATTTGTTGTAATTGATGAAACTATCAGAGCATCATTTATGAAGGAAAGGAACAGTCCAGGCACACATGAGTAAGTACTCCCTGCCTGCAAGGAGAATGGAGATCTGAATGCTTATCGAACTATTGCTAACAGACCAGTAGTTTGAGCACAGCAAAAAAGCAATAAAATGTGCTCCTTTTTGGTAGGTGCCTAGGTGACTTGTGGAGTTACCACCAGTCTGGTGGAGGGAGAGCCCCTGCTGCAGAAAGACAGCTGTGGCAAAAGGTCTGACTGCAGCCTCTTGTCTCTGCATACACATTTACTGCTGGGCAATTTCTAACCCCAAACACCTACCCAGAGCACTTCCATAATTAGTGAAACTGCCAGAGAAAGGCCCAGCTGTTAACACCTTTCAAAATCAATGGCAACTTGACCATTTGTTTCAAAGGCAGCAGAAAGGGGCCCAAGAACGTACAGTGTCTAGGTGTTTGGTTTCTCTGAGGCTTTACATTTACCATCAAATTTTCTGGGTTGAGAAGTATTATAGAACAACAATTTTGTTCTGTCTAAGAACAAAATAGAAGTTATTGCTGTTCTTCAAAACCTCACAGGTCTCCAACTTGCCAGTCTACCTGCAATGTTCACTAAAGTATAAATGTGGGTATATGTACTGATTTGCTTTGCAGTTAGGTTTCCTTTCTACTCACATTTCCATTGCCCAAAGCGACATCGTTTAAGAACCTGACAGGATTGGTTTCTGATTGAGATTCTCTCCCAACTGGCATATTGATGACCAGAACAAAAGAGATGAAAGTACAGGCAAAAACGTCTGAGGAGAGGGGACATTGGAAAGCATTCTCAGTGTAAGGAAGGTGAGAGAAGGGCTCTCTGAAAAGCTGCTCTTCCTAACAATGCACAGTTCCTCTACGACTTTATTGTAAGGTCTCCCTCCCTGGAGAGGTGCTTCCCTGAGCCTGCAAGGCAGGGTTTCTGGGAAGCAGAAAACAGCTTCCCCTTCCTTTGGCCAGATACAATCCCAGCAGCTTTTAGACCTGTCAGCCTGACGGGGAGCTTTTTTATAGCTTTTTTGGTTTTCCTGGAAGAGTAATGCGTGGATAAGCCAATGGCCTGTGGACCCCAAGGCAGCTGTCTGCAGGAAGGTAGCTCCTTTATTCCAAGTAACAGGCCGGGAATGACCTGAAAGAAGGATCCATGGGGTACAAGAATAAACAACGATTCGTTTGGAAGAGAGTATGTACTACTATGTAGAAGGCTATTCTGCTGTAGCACACCTCGGAATTTGTCTAGAAGTCAGTGTGGGCAGAAGTCCCCTCTTGACTATGTTTTCCTTTGAACTTTCTTCAAATATGTTGCTAGAAATGTCACCCAATCCATCGTTAAGTTTACAGTCTGAAAACAAGCCCAGGGAAAGTAAGGATTGTGTTTTAGTGTGGTTTGGTTTTCCCTTTCTTCAGATCTTTGTTCCTTTTGTATCTTGCTTTATCCTAGTTCTCCTTTTCATCTGATTCTCCCACTGTCAGTCCCTTCAATCTTCAGAAAGATGCTTGCTTTTCTACGTAAAAGGACCCATCAGAAATCAAAATATACCTCTGCATCTGTGAACAGCTTTGCTTAAAGATAACACGTGAAGATACCACAGAGCAATCATGAAAAGCATACTGAAAAGATATATTGTCTGTTGTGCAAGAATCCTGTGTCTTGTCAGGTTCTGTTGCTTCTTGTCATTTGAGAAATAGATTTTCCTGACAGCTTCTATATAAGTGAAAATAGTCGTTAGATTAAAATGCCTTTAGAGTGCGTGACAGATTTAACAGCTTTTATGAGCCATTTGTACAGTGAAATACCATCAGTCAGTGAACCATTCTCAGGGCTGTATGGCAACTTGGAAGTTGTTTTAGCCAAGGGCAGCATTTCAGCCTTCCAGGGCAGTCCTTGTATTGGACACTTGTGGAGCACACAGCCTTATGCAAATAAAATGTGTGTGTGTGCCAATCAAATTCATATTCTGCGTGGAATGACTGTGGTACTTCAAAACTAAATAAGCTGCAATTTTGTGTTTTGATTACTGAAATTAGGCAGATGATGAATTATGACAAGATTTTGCAGTATTTCTAGTACACTGGGTGGCTCATGTCAGTATAGTCCAGGTTAAGAACTGCTGTCAGAAAGAATCAAACTCAAAACAGCCCTTTCACAGAAGAACTCATCTTGTTTCGAGTTAGAAGGACAAATTCAATACCAAATTCTCATTGGACTTTTTGGAGGTGCGCTGAGTTTTACAAGACATTTATTATTTTGCTATATTGCAATATTTAAGTATTCCAAAAAGTTTCNTTCCAAAAAGTTTCATTAATCCAAATATCTCTGAGGCTGGAGCGGTCAATTAGGTAGATCCAGAGTGATCTCCAATGAAAAGCAAGCTGCAGAACTTTATCCAGACAACTTTTTCCTGAATACAATGTCTTGTTCATGACTAAAGCACCTCCTTCATGAAAACATCTCACGTGGTACGAAGATGCCATGAGTCCTGTCCCATCTACCACCCAGTGTATACCTCATTTGAGTGGTTGTGCATTACTTGAGTCCCTGTGCTGCTGTAGCTGATCCCTGTAGTCATAGGAGCATTGTTAGGNGCATTGTTAGGCTTTATTGCACTGGAGAGTGCTCTTTGCATTACAGTCATTGTCAAATCTGCCCTAAGCTCAGTGGAGACAGACTGAAATCCAACATGAGACAGATAACTTGGGGAAGATCTGCTCTCCAGATACATATCCAGTGCCTGGACTCTCTCCCCAGGGAGCAGTTCAGTGTAGTGAGTGCTGAGATACTGGACCTACTGAAGCCTCATAAAACATGCCCTCCATTGGGACGCTGGGATAGGACATAGATTAAGAGGGAAAAGCCTTGCTTGGCTCAGTGCTAGAGGTTGATCTATTATATTTTAGAACAGAATCTCATTTTTTAGAGGAGGAAATCCTGAATCCTCTGAACCACAATTTGGAGAACAGTTCTTTCAGGACATCCTGGCAGACTGTTTGCTATTTTCTAACCCTCCTATGGGCAGTTTCATGAGATGCAAAGAACTCAGCCAGCACTTAGAAGAATCAACGACAAACATTCCAAGTCTTCCAACCAAACAAGCTCTTCCAAAGTGCCTGTTTGAGCAGTGGCTGGTTGTATGATGCTTGAAGAAGTTTTTACTAATGTGTTAGATATTGGATTTCATGGGGTCAGTAAGTGCTGCCTTAACAAGTCCTGAAGATGATCCCCGGATTCTGTACTGTTTGTTTAGGGCAAGCCCTAGATATGCAGGATAACCAGTCCTGGAGTGTAACTCATTTTCACTCAGCCCCAAGTGGTCATATGTAGCCACCTCAATATCTCTTCCTTTCCTCTCCCTCTCTTTTTCTCTCTCTTAGTTGCAACAGCAAGTCTTTAAACTTGGTGAAACCTGTATAGGGCTGCTTTGGAAAAAAGTGCCTGTTCTTGTTGTTGGAGGTGCTGTATACCTATTATTGGTGGAAGTACATACCTGGACACTAAAAAGTTCAGTGATGTTCTCGTCATCGAAAAATGCTGATTCTGCAGATGCGCTAATGCGGGAGGGGAAAGGGAAGAGGGAAGGGGAAAGGGGAAAGGAGACCTTGGCTTCTTCTAATGTAATATGAGTAGTTAAAATATATCAATGTTCTGCTTCTGTTGCTAAAAAAAATCACTCAGAACAGATGCCATTTTAATGCAGCCTTTTTCTCCTAAGAAAATTACTTACTCTCTGCCATAGTTTGTTGTTCATTTTAAGGTGTTAAGTGCTGGAAGCAGCAGTTTCCTGGCTGTGTGCCATTTGGAACTGGATAGAGCATTAATGCCACCTTCTGAAAGCCTCATGGGACCTGCTCAAGAGAAGATATATACTATACTTGGGGCTTGGAGGTTTTAATAACACTTAGAAATAGTGATAACATCTTCATGTACAAAATAAAAATAAAAATTAAAAAATGTGATACATTCTACCTCTTGACAGATGGAATTTTAATTCTCTTCTCCCCTTGCTTGTATAAATCTCATCCTGACATTTATCAGGAAGGCTGTCAGACCCAACATCACTCTATGTTTCTGGGGTCTTAAAGGTAAATTATAGTACAATCACCAGGTTTTGCCAAGAGAGGAGTCTTAATTTTCACACACAGAAGATAGCTGCCAATTTCACAGGAAGTTCAGAAGGCCTTTATTACTATNGTATATGAGAGACGGAGAAAGTGTGGGACGTACCATGATGTCCAAGATACTGGAGCCAAAGCTAGAGGGTGTGGACCTGAAAGCAAGACCTAAGTCATTTTAGAGAACAGTTTACTACTGTAGCAGACAAACAGCTTAATGATCCACGTTCTTAACGTGGATGTCATCTGAAAGTTGCTTCAAGTCCCAGTGTTACTGTGTATCTAAAACTATTCTTCATTTTTCTTAAAAATTCCACTCCTGGAGTCAGGTGATGATGTGGCCATCTCAACTTCAGTTTAAAAACATTAGCTAAATTTCCAGCTTTTTACTGTGGAGAAAAAAATTTACAGTGCTAGCCCAAGGAAAGTGATTCCTGTCAAAATTTTAAATTAATGGCTCTTTATGCTACACATTATTGTAAATGACACATAGATTTTAATACAGAGAAATCAGACCACATTCAGTAACTTTTACGCTAACAGTGAACAAAGTAAGAATGAGATCATGGTGTGCCAGGAGTAAGGATCAACCCTGAGTAAAAGACCAAGGAGCAGACCCAATGTACCAGTTACCTCTTCCTCTTTAACTTGGATCCCTTCAGTCACCAGCTCACTGCTAGATTGACTTTCTGACAGAGAAGCTTTGTGAAATGCCTTCCGTAAAGTTTAGGAAAAAAGGTGTATTCTTTCTGTTGTTTGTTAGTATAGGAAAACTAACACAAAATAAAAACCTACTGATTTATAACTGATACTTTAAATTATCAGCATGGTTACTTTTCCCTCAGAGTCAGTGGAGAGTGAAATAGGCACTCTGAGGGGAAAATGGTGCTATTTAAAAATTGCCTCCTGGAAATACCTCTCTTCT